>JAOANR010000013.1:6090093-6105760 GCA_030278955.1 Hygrophila difformis | reverse complement strand
AATCCATCTCAAACGCACGGCTCATTTAACCTTGAAACCCAAGACCCTGAAACCCTAGACCCTGGGGTTTCGATAATCATTGTATAAACCCTTTATTATATTTTCCTTAAAATCTAAATCACTTGTTCTTGTAACAGAATGGCACCGAGAGGGAGACCGCGCGTCCAACCCATTCCTCCCAATACCAACGAAATACCTAGGCAACCTGACATGCCGATACCAAACGTGGGTGTACACGCTCAGGAAGAGCCAGCAGGCCCTATACCAGACAACATAGGTAATCGCCTGCGCACTCTAGAAGAGGTTCTCATTGCGATAGGGAACGCGCAGGTGAACCAAGGCCAAGCGGCTGCGGCACCTCCACCACAAGCTCGCATTAATTACCTAGCCATGGTGAACCCATACCAACCGCCGCACTATGCAGGCGAGGAAGACCCTGCAAAACTAGAGGAGTGGATTAGGACCTTCGACAAGTTGTTAAGCGCAGTTAAGTGCCCAGAAGGGGAAAAGGTGCATGTGGCCTCATACTACTTGGGAGGTGAAGCAGACGACTGGTGGCAAGCCACCCAGGGAAAGATACAAGAGGAAGATGTGCCCTATTCATGGACTGAAATGATGGAACTGCTCAGGGACCGATTTTACCCCCTGAGTACGAAGGCGGCCATGTACGAGGAGTTTTTGGCACTGAAACAAGGCGGGGCAGACTGTACAAGAGTATTACACTCGATTCAAGGAGTTGGTGCGCTTTGCACCAAGACTAGTACCGACAGACGTAGAGAAGGCACAAAAATTCGAGATGGGATTGAACTTGTCCATACGGGAAGTGATCACTGGTGTCCATTACCCGGACCTGCAAGCAGTGTATGATCGTGCAGTTGCTGTTGCGAGGGTGCAACAACTGAAGAGGAGGATGAGTGGAGAGTCCAGCCGGGGACCTCAGGGGCAAGATAAGAGGAACAGGGATAACCGCACCGGTAACAATTCTGGAGGAAACAACTTTCGGGTAGGCCTGAACAGACCCCCCTCAGAACAACAATAGGGGAAATGGTGGGAGAACATTTTTCCAGGGTAACCCTGTGCCACCATGCCCAAGATGTGGGAAACCTCACTTGATTAGGGGATGCCCCCAACAGGGCACATGCTTCAGGTGTGGTCGATTTGGTCATCGGGCGAATGAGTGCCGGACTCGAATTGAAAACATCACCAAGCGAGAGGACTTGATTATGGGGCCAGCACAGCCTCGTAACCAAAATGGACGGAATGGTAACTATCAAGGGTACAGACCCCCTCAGAACCAGAATCAACGCCCTCCACAGAATCCAAATCAGCAACAGAATCAGAACCCGAACCGGGATCAGCCGGGCAACCAAGGACGGCCCATGGGGAGATTGAATGTTATCAACCAAGCAGATGTGCCTATGCAGGGTGACGTGATGGCAGGTACATTCCATGTTTTAAGTACACCCCTTAAAGTTCTGTTTGACTCAGGAGCTAGTTGTTCGATTATATCATCAAGAGTCTTATCTGAACTAGATCTACCTAAGTGCGAACTGATTAACTTAGAAATTCAACTACCATCAGGAGAGGTAGTACCATGCTCTAAACGTTATAACGGGATTCCGATAGTTATCAAGAACATAGAATTTTTCGCAAACTTGGTAGAATTTAATTTAAGGGACTTCGACGTTATACTGGGAATGGATTGGTTGACCCGGTATAAAGCGGTAATAGAATGTCAAAAGCAGAAGATCACCTTGTCGAAAGGTAGGGGAAAGAGAGTCATCTTTTACTCTCAACCCCCTAAGAGGAGCAACAAGGTTGTTAACGCTCTCAAGCTTCGTAGCTTAATGCATAAGGGATACGCGTTGTATGCATGCTACGTTCACAACCTGGAGGCGGAAGAGAGCAAGGTTGACGACATCCCAGTGGTGAGAGAATACCCGGACGTATTTCCTGAAGACATCCCTGGCATGCCACCTGAGAGAGATCTTGAATTCACCATAGATCTCATTCCGGGAACGGAACCTGTCTCGAAGGCCCCTTACCGTATGGCACCACTGGAAATGAAGGAGTTAAAGGAACAACTCGAAGAGTTGTTGGAGAAAGGATACATAAGACCAAGTACGTCCCCGTGGGGAGCACCGGCCTTATTTGTTAAAAAGAAGGACGGAGGACTACGCCTTTGCATCGATTACAGAGGACTCAATCAAGTGACCATCAAGAACAAGTATCCATTACCAAGGATTGAGGACTTATTTGATCAATTGAAGGGGGCGTCGGTGTTCTCAAAGATCGACTTGCGATCCGGTTATCACCAGCTGAGGATTGCGGAGAAGGATATCCCGAAGACGGCATTCCGAACTCGTTACGGACACTACGAGTTCACAGTATTATCCTTTGGGTTAACAAATGCACCTGCAATGTTCATGAACCTCATGAACGATGTATTTAGAGAATTGTTAGATCAAAGCGTCGTGGTGTTCATCGACGACATCCTGATCTACTCGAGAAGCGAGGAGGAGCATTCCCAACATTTGCACCAAGTGTTAGGGATTTTGCGCAAGAACCAACTCTATGGCAAACTATCCAAATGCGACTTTTGGTTGAAGGAAGTAGCATTCCTTGGGCACATAGTATCCGCCACTGGAGTTTCAGTGGATCAGGCAAAAATTTCGGCGGTGACGGAATGGGTATCGCCGACGAGTCCAACTGAAATACGGAGCTTCCTTGGGCTAGCTGGTTATTATAGGCGATTTGTGAAGGACTTCTCAAAAATCGCACGCCCGTTGACCCAGCTGTTGAAGAAAGGGGTAAAATATGACTGGACCAGTGAGTGTGAGTCCGCGTTTCAAGAACTGAAAAAGCGACTCACCAGTACACCCGTACTAGCACTACCATCAGAGAATGGTGACTTCGAGGTTTACAGTGATGCTTCAAAGGAAGGTCTAGGATGTGTTTTGATGCAAGACTCGAGAGTCATTGCATATGCTTCGCGCCAATTGAAACCTCATGAAGCGAACTACCCAACGCACGACTTGAAGTTGGCGGCAGTCGTGTTCGCTCTGAAAATATGGAGACACTACCTTTATGGGAGAAAGTGTCGGATGTTCACAGACCACAAAAGCCTCAAATACATATTCACTCAAAAAGAGCTAAATCTGAGACAACGGAGATGGTTGGAACTAATCAAGGACTATGATCTCGAAATTTCTTACCACGAAGGGAAGGCCAACGTAGTAGCCGATGCCTTAAGCCGGAAGACCCAACATGTGGCGAATTCGTTGGTGATTCCGCCGGCATTATATATGGACTTGGCAAGATTGAGCTTAGAACTAGTGCATTCGGGCACTGTAAATGAAATGGTCAACGCCATGGTAGTCGAATCAACCATATTTGACGAGATCAAACTCGCCCAACTGGGCGACGCAAAGTTGGAAAGGATTAAGGAGAACATTGCCAACGGGAAGGCAATAGGATTTGCTATCCATGAGGACGGAAGCATTCGTTTCAAGGGAAGATGGTGTGTACCACAAAAATGCGTGGAGATAAAACAAAGATTGATGGAAGAAGGGCATAACACACCTTACTCGGTTCACCCTGGAGGCGACAAATTATATAAGGATTTGAGGAAGATTTACTGGTGGCCGAGGATGAAGAATGAAGTGGCAGAATTTGTAGCGAGATGCCTCACGTGCCAAAAGGTCAAAGCCGTGCGACAGAAACCCTTAGGATTGATGCAACCATTGGAAATCCCGAGTTGGAAGTGGGATAGTATCTCTATGGATTTCGTTTCGGGATTACCACGATCACCAAGAGGAATGAATAAGATATGGGTGATTGTCGATAGGCTAACGAAGACGGCCATTTTTATTCCAATGAAGGACACTTGGACCATGGACCAATTAGCAAGAGCGTATATTGACAATGTGGTACGAAGACACGGGGTACCACATGACATTATCTCCGATAGAGACAGTAGATTTGTCTCTCACTTTTGGACCAAGTTACAAGAAGCCCTCGGTACGCAGATTAAGATGAGCACCGCATTCCACCCAATGACGGATGGACAAACTGAGAGAACAATCCAAACGTTGGAAGACATGCTGAGAGCTTGCGTCCTAGAGTTTAAGGGTAGCTGGGAAAATCATTTACCCCTAATTGAATTTTCCTACAACAATAGCTACCATGCTAGCATCGACATGGCACCATTCGAGGCATTGTATGGTCGAAGGTGCCGAAGTCCGTTGAGTTGGGAAGGGAATGATAAGACAGTGATAGTAGGACCACAACTCGTAGAAGATATGACCCAACAAATCAAAGTGATTCGAGGAAAGATGAAAGCGGCCCAAGACCGACAGAAAAGTTATGCCGATGTGAGACGGCAAGACCTAGAATTTCAAGTTGGGGATAAGGTCATGTTAAAGATATCACCGATGAAGGGGGTTATGCGTTTTGGCAAACGAGGAAAGTTAAGCCCTCGATATATAGGACCTTATGAAATTCTAGAAAAAGTCGGGAATTTAGCATATCGTCTAGCCTTACCGCCACAATTGGCTAGAGTTCACAACGTGTTCCACATATCACAATTGAAGAAGTATGTGCACGATCCAACCCATGTACTCCAACCGGAAGGAATTGAATTGGATGATGACTTGAGCTATGAGGAAATTCCGGTACGAATACTCGATGTTAAGGAGAGAGTAACAAGGAACAAAGCCGTGAGAATGGTCAAGATTCTTTGGTCGAACCATGAAAGTGAAACGGCGACATGGGAGTTAGAATCCGACATGAAGGAGCGTTACCCGACCCTATTCCAAAACGGTGCAACCGCAGTTATGGGGACATAACTGTAATCTTAAGGGGGAGAGGATGTAACGACCCGAATATTTTGTATCCCAAATGAACAAATTCTAATTGTTTTGAACTACGTAATGACTTGATCCCTTCACAGGGTACGTAGGCAACTTGGAAATTTCAATTCTGGGTTCAGTCGAATAATATCAAACAACAAAACACAATGACACAACCACAATCAATCAATCGGTCAATAAGTCGCGCAACTTCGGGGACGAAGTTGATTCTTAAGGAGGGTAGATTGTAATACCATAGAAATTGCCCGATATATATGTATGAATATATATATTTTGATCAATTCACTAAGTAGATTTTTAATCAAATCTATATATATTTATATGTTCAAATATGTGCTTAAAGATTAGTATATTATTTTCTACAAAACATACTTTGAAAAAAATTATATATATTTGTCTTTTCAAATAAATATATGGATTTCAATATCAAGTGTAATAAGTATATGGTTCATAGAATATTTTAAATCCATATACAAGTTTATATACACATATATACCTTGGTCTTGAAATAATCTTTCCAAACATGTACACATGTATATACATGTATATATTTACATGTTTAAATTATAATGAGAATTATCTATTTTCTATATATCCTTGATTAATCATTCTACCCATATTTTTTTTTATGAATTATTCTAGAATGCCATAATATAATTGGGAATAATTTGACTATGGTTTGAAATTGTAGGGTGGAATATTAATCATATCTTGTCATTTTCAAATAAAGAATATATTCCTTTTTGAAGCTATGTATGACTTACAAGATCACAAAAATTCCCACATTATGATTTTTTTTAAGATAAGAATCTTAATATATATATATATAAAAAAAAAAAATTTAAAAAAAAAAAAAAAAAAAAAAGTTACTGTAGCATGCTACTGTAGCACGCTACTGTAGCATGCTACTGTAGCAGTCGGGATTTATGTGTTTTTGGGACTTTTTGCCATTTTTTTTGGGTCCCAAAGGTGGGAATCTTGATCTATCACGGGTGTGGCATCTTTTTGGATGTTATGTAATCAATCCCATCCCCATTCTCAGCCATTTTCATCAATCATTCACCCCAAACTCTCCAAAAACTCTCCCAAAAGCCAAACACTCTTCCGACGAACTTCCGGCGACTTTCCGACGAGTTTCCGGCAATCAAATCCAACCAAGGTAGGGTGTAGATCAAGGATTTGCAAGCATTGGATTGTTGGTAAGGTGTAAATCAAGTTTACTTATTGCTTTAAGATCATAATCAACCTTCTAACTTACGGATCTTTACTTGCAAAACACGTTCGTAGCCAAAGGAGAAGAAGAACGTGTTGCGTAGATCCGTTCGTGGCGATTTTGGACAAATCGATCAACTCTAGAACGTTCAAGAACTCACTCACTGTAAGTTAATAACTTACATATCAATATGGGTGGTTTAAAGACATCCGAAACATTGGATCTTAAACGAAACGTTGAAATCAAACCTAAAAACCCCAATCTACGTATTTTCTGAAATCCGACCAAAACTCTTACTTCGAGCGTTCAAACCTGAAAACTCAAAACTAAGATTTTGATCCTAAGATCTTAAGCTATATTGTGTAAAAATTTCAGAAATTTTCATCAAGTTTTGATACCCCAAATCAAGTCGGACATATTCTGCGTTTTTAAAAATTTTCAAAAGTTGACAGATTTCATAACCGAACTTGATGAGCTTATTTCTATCATTTCTAGTCCAAACCAATCTTCATGATCTAAACAAAAGTTGTAGATCTATGAGTCTTGAATACCTCTGTAAAATTTCATGCACTTTCATTAAGATTTGCTATCCCAAACCGCGTCGAACATATTCTGTGGTGCATGAACCTTTCGGAAACTGAGACAGATTTTAAGACCGAACTTAGTAGATTAATCTGACTTAATCCGTGATGAATTTGCATAATTTGCCTCTAATAAAACTTGTTTATTTTGGTGTCTTTTAAGTGCCTGTAAATTTTCAGAATTTTTGGAGTTCATTTGACACGTTAAAAAGTCAAATCTTTGACAGATGTCAAACCTGAATCCTGACAGCTTTTTGTTTGTGTAGAAAACTTGATTTTTGACATGCTTCCCATCATTTTCCCAAAAACTCAAAACATGAAAGTTGTTCATTGGGATGTATTTGAGCTACTGTGAAAATTTCAGATTAATCGCCTAAGAAATGGATTTTTAAACTGAAAAGGCGTAAACTGTGACATCGATCGGTTTTAAACTTGTGAAATTTTGAAATCTCTAAACAACGATCGAAATCTTGTGATACGATAAAGTTGTATTTTTGGAAATCCCGTTACACTAAAGTTGAAACGATATCGGTTTCATTGGGGGGTGAGTGCTCTGCAGGGTGCCCTCCTAATTATTCATTTTGTGCCTAAACGGCAATGATGATTACGCGCGAAAGATTGCCAAAATGGCATCTTATATTTTTGGGCCTATCCTCTCGGGTGTATCCGTATGGGTTACTCGAGGCTTGACGGAGCGGTACTGGATATGGCGTATTTGGTCACAAGAGACCAACGGCCTACCCTCTCGAGTGTATCCGTATGGGTTACTCGAGGCTCGACGGAGTGGTACTGGGTATGGCGAATCGGCTGCGGCCGCCGGAATACCGGCTAAATGAGATGATACTTATGAAATTGGCTGAGGCCGCCGGAGCACCGGCTAAATGATATTATTGATATTGGCTGCGGCCGCCGGATCACCGGCTAAATGATATATATTGTTGAGATGATGGCGTAACGGGAAATATATATTAAAAAGCTCAGATTTTATGAAATTGGCTGCGGCCGCCGGATTGCCGGCTAAATTAAATATTGTTGAGATGGTGGCGTATCGGGGTGAATTTTTAAAAGCTCAATTTTTTTTTATTTACTTACTTACGGCATTATTCATGTTTTTAAATCATGTCTTAAATAATTGCCCATGCTTAAGTTTTAAATTATGAAAAGTATGCAATTATAATCACATTTTTTTTATAAAATGTTTTTATGCATGGCAAAAAAGTTTTATCTTAATTATTAAAAATCTAACCCCTTTATTGCTATGTAAGGATTGACTTACTCAGTATTTTATAATACTGATAAAAACCGTTGTTCATTTTTTTTCTGTTACAGAGTACGGAGCATGATCACTCATTGGGGGATCATTTTGGACACTTAATTATTTATTTTACGTGACTTGCATGAACGGGTCTGTTTAACCCGTGGTTTGGCCATGTCGGCCCTATATTTTAAATTCCGCTGCATACACTTTACTTCCGCTGCGTACTTTATATTCTCGATGCAACTCTGATGTAGTATTTTTAAATTACTTATGAATGGGCTGTTTGAACGTATTAAATTCTGAAAAACCATAGCCTTGCATCTCTTTAGTGAGCTCGGAGAAACCGTGTCTTGCTAGGGAGGTGTGGCGGTGGCATCCCGGCCTGGGTTACCAAAACCGGGGTGTTACATTTGAACACTCGAAGTAATAGAAATATGCTCATCAAGTCCGGTTAAGAAATCTGTCAAGGTTCTTGACATTGGTACTAACGCAGATCGGATCGGCTCAGATTCGGAGGCTCAAATATCAACGAAAAATTATAAAAACTTACAGTAATGTTCTAAACTCATAGATCTACAATTCTTATGTTCAACTCCAATCCTAGATCGGCCTAGATCCAAGGTCAAAATAACCAACAAGATTGAGAATGAAATCTGTCCAAAGTTCTAAGATTCAGATTTAATACTCTTCGGTTTTGGGTTGGTTTCAGGTTTCAAAACATCATGAAAAATTCCAAAATTTTTACAGAAGCTAAATCAAAGTCTTAGGAACACTTTTCATGTTTTGAGTTTTATTGTTTGAGCAGCTTTAGAGGTTCGAAAAATTCATAAGAAAACGCTGCGTTGAGGGTTTCTCTTGTTGACAGATTTTTATTAACTTTCTTGAGTTGAATCTCTATGTTTGGTTGCATTTTAAGTCACCCAAAACCATAGTAAGGTTAACTTACAGTGGGGATGATGTTTAGGAGGTCACGGGGTCGTCCGGAATCCACGGGATGTCACGAACGAATCTCTTCCACCCGATTTATTCTTCCCTTGGCTCCGATTTGTGTTTGAATATGAAGATTCGTAAGTTTGGGATGATGGTTATGATCTTAATACAATAAGGAAACTTGATTTACATCTTACCAACAATCCAAAGCTTGCAATCCTTGATCTACACACTTCCTTGGTCGGATTTGGTTGCCGGAAATTCGCCGGAAAGTCGCCGGAAGGTAAGAATTTGGTGGATTTGGTTTTTGGGAGAGTTTGGGATGAGGAAGGGATGATAATGGCTGATAATGGGGTGTTGGGGGATGAATTTTGGCCATAAAAGGGACAAAATCCGACAATAGTGCGGCTGCTACAGTAATGCTACAGTAGTGCTACAGTAGTGCTACAGTAACTTTAATAATTTTTTTTTTTTTTTTAAAAAAAAAAATATTAAGATTCCTTCTCTACAAAAATAAAAATCATAATGTGGGAATTATCCGCGATTGTTGGGACAATTCGATAAACTCGTTTCGAGTTGTTATCTTCCGATAAATAATAAATTCCGCCCTCTCGGAATTATTTCGGTTTTAATAATTAAACCCAATTCTTTATTTTTGGATTTAAATTTTCGATGGCGATTTCTCGGGTTCGTCGGCTTCCAATTTGTCGTCTTTTGATTCCCGTGCAATAACTTGTATCATTAAATTTCTTCCGACTTCACGGGTTCTTGGAATTAAAATTCTTTTCCTTCTTGAATTTAATTCCAATTATCTTGACTCAATTCATAGAATGTCTTCGGGCTTCCTTTCCCTCTTTTATTCCATTTTGAATTTAAATCTATCGGCGTTTCATATCCGAGCAATAATTTATTGTGATAAATTATTTTCTTCTTCTCGGAGATATTTCGACATTGATCGGAATAAATTTTATTCCTTTGGACGATGATAAAAATCTGGGGTATTACAGTCTACCCCCCTTAAGAATCAACTTCGTCCTCGAAGTGTGTTTCGGCTTTTCTCGCGCTAAGGGTTAGGGTCCTTTTGTTTACTTGGGATACAAACTATCCGGGTTTCAAAAATAAATGCTTATGCATTCTTACGGGGTATTACAGGGACAGACTCAGAACAACCAACACAGAACTTCCAAAACCACAAGCACAGAACAAACTAAAATCCACTCCTCCACCTTATCCGCTTGAGCCACTCCCGATCTCGCCCAATGATCCGCCATATCGTTATGCTCTCTCAAGATATGGTGTACTCTCACATCACCAGCGCATCCTACGACCGCCATTATTGGCCCCAATAAGTGATTAAACCGCCATGGGAGCGTACCTGGGTTGGATAGCCATCGCACTACATTGCTAGAGTCGCACTCGAAAACTATTCTTTGAAGAGGGAATCCTTGGTCGCACAGCAGTGCCACACATACCCTGTATATTGCTGGATTTCGGCTTCTGTAGAATCTGCGATTCCAATAAAATCTGATAGTATATAAATCACCTCCCCCTCATCATTTCTTATAACGCCCCTATCCAGGCCGGGCCCGGATTCCTTAGAGACGAACCATCCTTGTTAATCTTCGAACACCCCTTCATGGGACGCTCCCACACCAAACCTCGTCTAGGAACATGAAAGCGACTTCGCCAGGATTGGACCAAACCATCTGGAAAAATCACATCCAGATTTCCCATTAAGCTATGCACCCTATTATAACCCACGGACCACCACCTCCTCACCTTCCATTTCAATTCTGCCACCACCTCCTTAAGCTCGAAAATCTGACCTCTAAATATCCTCCCGTTTCTGCACTTCCAAATTAACCAAATTGCCATACACATCACATGCCAGAGATCCCTGCATTCTTCCTTGATAGAATAGCATAACCACCCTTCAATCAAATTCTCAACTTTACGAGGGCTCACCCAGTCAACACCAGTCCACGCTGCACCTTGGTACCACAGCCTACTTGGTACCACCACCTCCTTAAAGGTCTTAATCATATTGTTAGGGTTATTTTGTGCAGAGTTGTTGTTTGACTGTTTTTCAGACTATTCATCAACAACGAAGCTAATTTGAGCAGGTGCCAGCTGGAGTTTGTTACAACTGATTGGTGAACGGTTATTTGCGAATCTTTCTAGAAGATTCCCGTGCTTTCTGAGGGATAACCGCCTCACACGTTTTACATTGCTATATATATGTGAGATCATCATTTGTACTTAGTTTGAGAGATTTCATTCATAGATCCACATATATGTTTTGCTTTGAGTGTTGCATAGTAGTTACTTGATGAGAGTAATTTCTGTGTAAATTTGTATTTGAATTGCTTGTAAATGAAGAGGCATTGAGATGCTCTTCATCTTCATTGGAAGCATTGAGATGCTGTCTACTGGAGAAGGTTCGTCGAGATGATCGAAGAAGCTGAAGATCGAATGAAAGCTGAAGCAACAAGGAGAATCATTCTCAGGTTGAATAAGGTGGCGTCGCAGAGGTTGAAGTGTGGTTGATACACTTGCCTGACTACTGGTCGTGTTCCAGTAACTTAATTCAACAGTGAAGGTTTGATTGATCTTGTGCTTTGGTTGTTCATTGATTTATTCGGTATTGATGATTAGTGAGATGAACCTGGCTTGGTATGCCCCCAGACGTAGATCGTATGATCGAACTGGGTAAACAACTTGTTGTGTTCATTTGCTTACTGCTTTCGTTAATTCCGCGTAGTTAATACAACACACAAACTACGTTTGCTCATAAGAAAAGATTAGACTGGGACAAACACATATGATTGACTTTGATTAAATAATCTTTCAAGGATAGTCAGTTAGAGTAAGTTCGTTACTTTGGGCCAGAAAATGTCCCAGTTGGATTGAATTTGATGAGATTTTATTCATTGGTTGGCTCCAAAAATGATTGATTAAAAATTGATTTATATATGAGTTTGATTCTAGCTTGTTTTAAGTCGGGGAAGAAAATTGTATGTCTGAGCTTAGATCACAAGTTGTTTCCAAAACACACAAACTACGTTTGCTCATAAGAACAGATTAGACTGGGACAAACAAGTGGTATCAGAGCGAATCCAGTGCTCTAGCGTAATTGAGTAGATCAGATCTCTTCGGATGATGAGCAATAAGGAAGGTTCATCAGTTTCTCGTCCACCTTTGTTTGATGGAACTGATTATAGCTATTGGAAAACGAGAATGAAGGCATTCATAGCTTCACTTGGTGAAGATGCTGATGAGGCAATTGAAACACGCTGGGAACAACCTACTAGGCGAGTGACTCCAGTTAATGAAGATGATCCACCAACAACCAGGCCTGCTACAAGAGCGGAGTTAACTGCTGCTGAAAGGCTAGCTAAGCAAGGTAACTTTTGAGCTTTAAATGCTCTATTTGCTGCTATGGATTCTACTCAGTATAGAATGATTTCGAACTATACTACTGCTTATGATGCATGGAGAGCTTTAGAAATAGCGCATGAAGGTTCTGCTGATGTGAGAGCAACTAGACTACAACGTATTGAAACACTCTTTGATAGCTTGCGTATGAGTGATGATGAATCTATATCTGCATATTATAGTAGATTTAAAGATGTTGTTAGTCAGGCTTATTCTCTTGGTGCTCAGTGGGATGAGAGAAAGCAAGTTAGGAAGTTGCTTAGAACGGTTTCTAAGAGATTTTATCCTAAAGTTGCTGCATTAGAAGAGTTGGATAAAGTTAATACCATTTCTCTAGAAGGTTTATATGGAATTCTTCAATCTTATGAGTTGAATTACATAGAGAATGATACTTCTAAGAATATTGCTCTTAATGCTGAAAGTAAGGAAGATGACTTAGATGACGATGAAGTTTCTTTTATCTCGAAAAGTGTATCTAAGATGTTGCAGGAAAGGAGAGCAAAACAGTGTCAGAATAAGAAGTATCAGAACCGTAATCAGTCTGGTAAGCCAACAACCGATAAACAATCGTATGGTAATCGCAGACAGAGTGATAAAGGCAAATATGACAAGAAGCAGAGAAAGTCTAGGGGTTTTAAGAAACCAGATGCTTTTTCTGATTTGCAGTGTTATGAGTGCAATGGAACGGGTCATATTAGAAGTGAGTGTCCTACTGCTAAGAGAAGAGAAGGAAAATCACTACAAGTCTCTTTGACAGATGATGAGGATGAAAATCAGTCAGAAGAACAACACAGTGATTCTGAAGTTGTTGCCTTCACCTTACAGGAGACATCCAAATTGGTTCATAAAGGTACTATTGCTGAATCTTCACATAGAGATAGTAGTCTCACAGATGAATCTGATAGTGAAGAAGATGAGGAATTCGAAAAACTTTATGAAGCCTATGAATTTCTGAAAGGAGAATTCTCAGTTGCTGTGAAGGAAAATAAGAAGTTGTTGAAACAACTTACTGACACCGGAATTCAATTGGATAAAACTCTGAGCAAAAGAAGTTACTTAAAGAGGAACTTGAGACTTTAAGAAAACGATATGATGGATTATTTCTTGAGAAGGAAAAAGTCTTAAAGGACCTTGAGCTACTGAAAGTTGAATTTGATGCTGTTAAGGTTGAATCTAATCAGCTTCAAGCTAAGAATCAAGAATTTAAGAGACTTTTTAAAGGAAAAGGTAAACTTGACGATGTTCTTGCGTTGGGAAAACAACCGAAAAACTTCACTGGTATTGGTTTTTCAGGGAAAAAGTCAGATAATCAGAGGAATTTTGTGAGTGGTGGTTTTCTTCAACAGACTCCGAAGGTTAATGCACAGGTTACAGATTCAGAATCTAAGAGTAGAGATTGTGCGTACTGCAGACTACCTGGTTACAACGCAGATACTTGTTTGAGGATAGTCAGGAACTTAATGCGTGGTAATGCTGTTGTCTGGCCATCAGAGGAATTACAGAAGAAAATTCAGCTACAGAAAGTTTGGGTTAGAAAGTGAGTTCAGTCGAAATGCCTTGTGGTTCTTTCACTTCGGTCAGGAATGCATAGTGAAAAATGGTATTTTGACTCTGGATGTTCGCGTCAGATGACAGGTCAAAAGGAGCTTTTAATGAACTTTGAAGATAGTGATTGTGGAGATGTCTTTGACGATGGAGTTAAAAGTCGAATTTCTGGATTTGGAAATGTTAAAGATGACATTGGAAATGTTAAAGATGACAGTCTATCTCAGTTATCTTCAGTCTACTTTGTTGAAGGATTGACAACAAATCTTATCTCGATAAGCCAACTATGCGATGATGATAATCGTGTGGAGTTTACAAAGAATTTTTGTAGGGTTTTCAATGAAGCAAATGCATGTGTGATGATTGGAAATAGATCAAAGAACAACTGCTATGTTCTGAAGAAGGAAGTTCAACATGCTTTGTTGTCTAAGAATGATTTGACAACTCTTTGGCATCAAAGACTTGGTCACATGAATTTTAGAAATTTGCAGAAGATCAGTTGTTCAGGTATTGTCAGCGGATTACCCCGACTACCGAGTAACATGGATATGATCTGTGGTGGTTGCTCGAAGGGAAAACAAACCAAGGCACAGCATAAGAAGATTGATGAGCTGCTTACTTCACGTTGTTTGGAACTTCTTCATATAGATCTAATGGGTCCATCTGAAATTGAAAGCTTAACGGGAAGGAAGTACATCTTTGTTTGTGTAGATGATTTCTCACGTTACACTTGGGTAGAGTTCTTGAGATCGAAGGATGAAACCTTTGATGTTTTTGAGAAGTTGTGTCTGAGGTTGATGACAGAGAAACAACAGAAGATCATTAGAATTCGAACCGATCATGGAAGAGAATTTGAGAATTCAAGGTTTGAAGATTTTTGCAAAGTGCATGGGATTGGACATGAGTTTTCGGCTCCCAAAACACCACAACAAAATGGTGCAGCAGAGAGGAAGAACAGGACTTTGCAAGAAATGGCTAGATCTATGTTGCATGCATCCACATTATCTAAGGGTTTTTGGGCTGAAGCAATGAATACTGCATGTCATATTGTTACCAGGTTGTATCTACGACCGAAAACCAACTTCACTTCTTATCAAATTTGGAATGAAAGGAGTCCGAGTGTTAAATACTTTCATATCTTTGGATGCAAGTGTCATGTTCTAAAGGACAGAACACCATTGAAGAAATTTGATTCAAAATCCGAAGAAGGATGGTTTCTTGGTTATTCTTCAAACTCTAGAGCTTTTAGAGTTTATTTGAAAGATTCAAACAAGGTGATTGAGTCCATCAATGTTGTTTTTGAGGATGTTTGACCACTTGAGAAAGGCAAAGATAATGATGATGAATTGATTGTGAGACATCAGATTGATCAACAAGAACACAATTTTGATGAAGTTGATCAAGATATCAATAATGATAGAGAGGTTGAGGACAGTAATACTGAGGTTGCTGAAACATCGGATCAACAACCATCTCAGGCTGAAACAGAAAGAAGACGAGGTCCAAAGCCAGGACCAAGAACTCTTAAACATCATTCATCACAGGATATAATTGGTGATCCAACAGCTCAGAGTCAAACTCGGAATAAGCAAATTGATTTCAGAGATCTTGCTGGATTTAATTGCTTTATATCAAAGATTGAACCCAAGGATGTAAAGGAGGCTTTACAAGATGAATACTGGGTTGCTGCTATGCAGGATGAACTACTACGTTTTGAACGGAATGAAGTTTGGGAGTTGGTTGAACAACCTGCTGACATCAATGTGATTGGTACGAAATGGGTTTATAGGATTAAATCTGATGAGAAAGGGAACATTGTTCGTAACAAGGCTAG
>JAOANR010000013.1:5396881-5414899 GCA_030278955.1 Hygrophila difformis | reverse complement strand
AGAAGTTCGACCTCTAAAATGCCCCTCCCTCGTAACTGTCCACAGCAACCAATTCTCCAAGTCCCGTCACAACCACGCACCACGGCGCCAAAACCAGAAGCCCCTGTAGTCGGTCCCTCATTGACATCTCGCCTCCAACAGACAGCAACAGCCGGTCGCACCCGCTGAGACCGCCGCCCACACATATCCAATGACTGTCGAAGATGTTGTGCTTTAAAAACACCTGGTCTGTTGAAGAATTTGATCCCCGAAATACTCTTTCATTTCTTTAAAAATAATATACTTAAACCCACATTTCGTGATATTACCTTTCGGACGATGCTTTCTCAAGTTATGGATACCAAGCCTCTTCGCGATCATTCTTCTCGAGATCTGGTTGGAGGAAATCCTCTTCTTCCTAAAATTATCTTGATGACATCGCCATTGTAACACTCCCATATTCGGCGCAGCGGAAATACAGGGTGCTAATCTAGATGTTTCCGGCTCCAGAGTGAAGGCTGACCCTACAAACCAACATGAGCTCTTTCCAGTGCGTTTTAGCCTCACCCACGCACACACTGGGAAACTTCCCAGGAGGTCACCCAACATAGAATTACTCCAAGGCAAGCAGCTTAACTTTAGAGTTCTTATAGGATGGCTACAAAGAAAGAAAGGTACCTTGTTGGTATGAGTAGCTTATTTCACTCCATTTAAGACATATTCTGGGGTATTACATTTTCCTCCCCCTTAAGATCGCAACGTCCTCATTGCACTCGGCCATCTACATCCTTGGACGCCACAACCATCCACATCCTGTGGATCTTTCAACCCCGCTAGGCGCCTGAATACCGCAGCATACGGTCGCGGTCTGGCTATGATACCATCTGTAATACCCACATCTTCGGTTCAGCGGAAATACAGGGTGCTACTCTAGATGTTTCCGACTCCAGAGTGAAGGCTGACCCTACAAACCAACATGAGCTCTTTCCAGTGCGTTTTGGGCTCACTCACGCACACTCTGGGAAACTTGCCAGAAGGTCACCCATCCCAGAATTACTCCAAGGCAAGCACGCTTAACTTTGGAGTTCTTATAGGATGGCTACCAATAAAGAAAGGTACATTGTTGGTATGAGTAGCTTATTTCACTCCATTTAAGCCATATTTTGGGGTATTACAGCCATTGATCGGCTCTGCATGCCGCTCAAAGATGCACTGGTTGTGAAACTACTTGGAAAATGTATTAGTGTTGTGTTGCTTAAGGATCGATTAACCCGTATCTGGAAACTTAAGGGAAGTTTTGAGATCATGGATATTGAGCGAGGTTACTTTCTTTTCAAGTTTGATCACGCGGCTGACCGAGAAATGGCTCTTTTTGGAGGTCCTTGGTCAATTTTTTATCACTATCTTGCAGTCTTTCCCTGGTCGAAGGAGTTTATCCCATCTTTGAATGTTGACAAAACAACAGTCTGGGTTCATTTCCCGAGCCTCAACCCTATGTTCTTTAATGAAGATGTTGTTATGCTTATTGCGGAGTTGGTGGGACGTCGTTTGCGTGTCGACATCAATACCAAAGAGATGAATCGCGGGCAATTTGCTCATGTTTGCATGTTAATGGATCTCTCGCGTCCGATTATTGGTAAGGTCATGGTGGGATCGGAATGGCAGTTGTGGCCTACGAAGATCTCCATGGTATTTGCAATAGCTGTGGCATGTTTATGCATGGAGTTAATTCATCTTGCAATTGTAAGAAAGCTGGTGGAGAATCCTCGACAGCCAAAGCAAAGGAATCGTCGGTGAAGACTGTCACGTCGCCAGAAGCTAATTTGGATAAGGAGGCTGAAGTTTGGGAAGGTGACACTAATTCTGGGGAATAGGATCCTCAAATTATTGGAAATTCAAATCCCTTGGCAACAAATCCGGAAGTAAATCCAAAAGTAAATTTGGAAAATTCTCTATCCTTAACAGTTTCCGTTACCTTTCTCATTGCCATGATGACCAAGTTTCAAACCATGGAGATTAAATAACTGTCCCTGCCACTGAGGCCTCCACGCAAAGGAAAAAACTTGTATGGTGCTAAATCTATTGTGGACAACCGTGCTAGCACTATCCGGCTATATGATGGTAAATCACTAGTTTTAATAAATTCTTCCAGGATTCAGTTTGATACTACTCCTCTCTTTGATATTGGTTCAGAGGAGACTGAATTAGACAACCATAAAAAATGAATGGTAAACGTCTTCGTATTGCCGAAACTAAGGCTTCTACACATCCTTCCTTTTCGAGTAACAAGTTTAAAGCCCTGACTTGGGGCGACAGTGCTATGAAGTCTAAATCCAGTGGGGATGGAGATGGTGATGCTCTTGCCACTGTTTCCTCATGATTGAATTCCAAGATTTCAGTGTCCTTGCAAGGAATATCCGCGGAGCCATGCACATGAATACGCAGCGACATCTCGCGGACGTCCTTTGTAAGTACAAACCTACGATATTGTTTCTTATGGAACCTCGAGGTATTTTTGCGCATTTTAAAGTCTTCCTTTATCAAATTGATTATGAGGCTATTCATATAGTTTATTGTGTTGGGATGGTGGGTGGCCTTTGGATTTTTCGGCGGATTGGTGCCACTTTTAATTTCCGGGTTGAATATACTCACTCCAGGATTATCACATTGAGGATAGGGTATGATAATGCTAGCTGGCTGCTTTCACTGGTGTATGCTAACCCCAGTGCTCATGCTCGACAGCTAGCTTGGAAGTACTTGCATAATCTGCAGGCATATGATTTCTGAATCATGGTGTCTAATTGGTGACTGGAATGATGTTCTCTATGGTGAGAAATCTATAGGCATTGAGGTTAATCCGAGGCAGTGTAAGGGCTTTCGAACAATGCTTGATTCTTGTGGTGTAAGTACTATCCATACGAAGGGGGATGCTTTCACTTGGCAAAGAAACACTACGGGTGGAGCATTAGCCCGTAAACATCTTGATCGATCTGTTGCGAATGTTGATGCTGCTTGGCATGGAGAAGGTAGTGATTTGGTACAAAAGCTTGCTCAGATTCAGTCTTCGTCGGCTTACTTCAATAGTCATACTTTTGGGAATATTAAGAAGCGGAAGTATAATATTCTTAGAAGATTGGAGTGGGTTCACCGCCAACTTGTGAGGTGGGATTGCTCTACTCTTGCTCGGTTGAAGCTTCAACTTGTTTCTGAGTTAGATGATTTTCTCCGACAAGAAGAAATGCTCTGGTATAAAAAATCCAGAGACAAATGGTTGCGGCATGGGGATAAGAACACAAGATACTTTCACTCTCAAACTTTGATACGTCGCTAGCGTAGTGAAATTGTTGGATTGGATATTGAGGGATGTTGGATGACGGACGACGAGAGACTTAGGCAGCATGTTGATGCTCACTTTAATTCTCTCTTTGGCTTTTCACTGTCGCTTACACGAGTGGTTTTTCCGCTGTCCCCTTTGTCACCGCTTGTGGATGTAGACCATTTGGATAATCCTGTAGAGGATGTAAAAGTGGCCAACACGGTTCAGGAGCTTAAAGGCTATCAGCGCCAGGGCCAGATGGCTTCCCAACGGAATTTTATAAATTTTATTGGCCCTCTATGAAGGATGATGTTGAGGGTTTTGTTACTAATGTTGTAGCTACTGAAGTTTTTGAAAAGTACATAGCAGCTATATATATATATATATATATATATATATGTTTGATACCCAAAATTGCTATTCCGACGAGTATTAAACACTTTCGGACAATCAGTTTTTGTAATGTTTGTTACAAAATTTTGACGAAAGTTTTGGTGAATCGTTTGAGGCCAATTTTGCAGGTTGCTATTGGGCCTTTCCAGTCAGTTTTTTTGCCTGGCCGTGGTATTACGGGTAATGCCATTATTCTTCAAGAGGCGATCACTGCCTTTCGGAACACTAGGCGACGATCACAAGATTTTCTCTTGAAAGTGGATTTGGAAAAAGCATATGATAATGTTCAATGGGAGTTTCTTGAGGAATGCCTCTCGGACCTAGGGCTTCCTTCTGGTATTGCCCGTATCATTATGTTTTGTGTCCGTTCTCCTAGATATTCTATTTTGTGGAATGGTTCGCCGTTGCCTGCTTTCACTCCGGCGAAAGGGCTCCGGCAGGGTGATCCATTGTCGCATTACTTATTTATTGTGGTGATGGAAAAGCTGTTACATACCATTCTGGATAGAGTGAAACATGGTTGTTGGTTACCTGTTTCTTTAGGCAGGGAGGTCCCGACCATTTCTCATTTGATGTTTGCTGATGATTTACTTCTGTTCTCTCATGTTTCTGCGGACAATATTCTTTGCTTGGATTAGGTTCTCTCGGAGTTTGCTAGGCGGTCAGGCTTGCGGATTAATGTTGCAAAATCTATGGCGTTTACATCGGCTGCTGTCTCTTTGGATTTTATGTCTCATATTTCCTCTATCCTCAATGTTGAGTTCGGTTCTGATCTTGGAAAATACTTAGTCTTCCCACTGTTTCATAGTGCGGTGCGGGCGCCTAAGTTGAAGTTTATTGTTGATAAAGTGCATGCTAAACTTTCTAATTGGAAGAGAGGGTTGCTCGGCAAGGCAGGAAGGATTACATTGGTGCGTGTGGTGCTCAATGCCATTCCATCTTATGTTATGCAAATGATTTGGGTGCCTTCAACCATTTGTGCCAAGCTTGATAAGCTGTCGCGTGACTTTATTTGGAAGGACTCCCTCAGTCATGGTCTTCCTCTAGTAGCATGGATATTGCAGCTACTCCTCATCAATTGGGGGGTTTAGGTGTTCGGAAGAGGGGATATTAATATCTCATTGCTTGGCAAGCTTCTTAATGATGTGGTTAATCATGTTGACAAACCTTGGGTTCGATTTGTGGCTGGGAAATATGGTTGTGCTGGTGGCAATTTTCGCCAAAAGCCTGGTTCATCGCCCACTTTCCAGGCTCTCTGGTTCGGGTTGGTCCTCGTCTTTTGCCTGGATCTCATGTGAGATTTGGTGATGGTGGATGTAGTTTTTGGCATGGAGATTAGCTTCTGGTTGACCTATTGCACCTCGGATTCAATTTGTACACATTTCTGACAGTGGGCTCTGGGTTCAGAATGCGTTTTTGAATGGAAGATGGTGCTTTGAAATTCTTATGACTATTTTGCCTGACTTTATTCTAGATGAAATTCGGGAGCTTGGGCCTGTCATATTCCATCCGCATGCGAAGGATAATTGGTGTTGGACTGGTAGTTCCTCCGAATAATTATCTGTCAAAGCTGCCTATCTTTAAATGTTGCAGCAGCGTGGTCTACGGCCAGATGATAATTGTGCTTGGGTATTGAAGTTTTCAGTTCCAGAGAAGCTTCGGCTTCTTGTTTGGTTGATCACATACAACTCTCTTCCTACCAACTCCATGCGCCCACATCGAGGTGTGGCATCCCTACTGCATGCTCAATCTGTAATGCACCTGAAGAAAATATTTGGCACTTATTTTTTGCATATAGTTGGGATGCTGCTGCTTGGTGTTAAATTGGAGGCAATGTGTCACCTCCTCCGCCAGATTAGTCATCGCATATGGTGTCTTGGTTTTGGGATCTTACTCGTCGCTGAGGAAGACTTCAATGGGCGCTATTATAAACAATTTGTGTGGTCGAAATGAGTCCTGCATGGCCAGGAGATTCTTCAATTCTTTAGCGGCTATCAGGGAGGCTCGCCATCTTGGCCTATCTATTGACAGTGCGTGTGGCCGGGCTCCTAAGACTAAGCCTCCTCGGCTGGTATCGTGGAATCCTAGGCACCATGATGGTGTTTTATTGCTTGTTGACGGAAGCTTCTTGGGAAATCCGGGATGGGCGGGATTCGGTGGAGTCATTCGGACTAGAGATGGCAAATGGGTAGAGGGTTTTTCTGGTTCTGTGGGTGTGGCTTCCAATTTGATGGCGGAGTTGCACGGCATTTGGAATGGGGGGGTTGGTTTTGCATCGCCGAGGTATTTCTTCAGCTGTTTGGTTCTCTGACTCACTTGAGGCGCTTCACATGTTATCTCGAGATGTCTCTAGTGAACATCGGTATTGTCCTTTACTGAGATCCATTAAAGACTTTCTGGAACATCACCCTGGGTATATTTGGCGACACGTTTTGCGTGAAGGTAATTTCGTGGCTGATATCTTGGCACGACGTGGAGCAAGGTAGGTAGAGTTTTTTTACTACTTGGGCATTTCCGCCGGACGATGTGTGGCCCTGTCTTGTTTCAAATTCGATGGGAGTTTGCTTCCCTCGATTCTAGGCCTTTGGGTTTCCTTTTCTTGTTTTTTCACACTTTCCTTGCTTCTTTGCTGTAGTTTTTTTTAGCCTTGGAACTCTTCGCGGATGCTTTATGCGTATTTCACCCAAAAAAAAACAATCTAATTCATTCAATACATTCAGATAATTCAAAAAAATATAAAATAAAAAGTTGATGAGGAGGAAACCGGGGGTAAAGAAATCCCTTCATATTTAATTATATCATATTTTAAATTAAATAGTCTTAACAATATTCTTATAAACTAGTATATCCCTGCCCTATTGGGTGAATATTTTGTGTAAATGAATTAAGAATTGATACAAAGTATCAGGCCATCACCAACGGCCAGAAATTTATTGACATGGCAGTGTAAAAACCTATGAATTGAGGTTTTTCATTGTTGGGAACGGATGAGGGAATTAAATTGGGTAGCTAAATAGCTACCCATTGTGCATGGGAGACAAGACATTAAAAAATATTTTTTCCTTTGGGCCCCAATGCTGCTGCGCAGCTTTCCCCCTTTTTTTTATTTTTTTTTCTTTTTAATTTTTGAATGTAACCGTTTTTCTCAAATTTTTTCAATTTTTTTAGCAAATGAGAAATGACAAATTATACTCAATGGATATTTTTGAATAAAATTTAATTCTTCAAAAAAATTGCAGAACTGTTTTTTTATAGCTGTTATTTTTGTAGTTGCTCTATGCAAATTTTTAATTTTTTTTTCATTTTATTTTTCACTATAAATACTCCAAACTTCACCATTTTTCTTACATCGCATATTCTCAACTTTCTATTTCTTCTCTTTTCCAAAATATGGATAAAGATTCATGGATCAATGGTTCTTCAAATTCTGGTGAAAATTCGTCGCCCCCAAATTTCAATTTTCGCTCGTCCTTTCCTAACTTTCAAAATCCCAATTACCCCCAAAATTTTCTAACTCAATATTCAGCTTTCCCTGAAGGTAATAATACTCTACCCAATCCGTATCCACCTCAATTTCCTTATATGTATCCACCTTAATTTCCTTTATTGTACCTCCTCAATACGGATTTCGTCTAACAATGGGCACAAATTCTTCACAAAAGCCTAGTACTGATGGTTCGGGCACAGACAAAGACACTCCAACTCCGAACCTCAACGTTTATCTCCTTTCTCTTCACAATTTTCTCCTGTAGGTCTTGAGCAGATTAATCTGGCTGTTGATTTTAATAATGTCGATGATCCACCAACGAATATGTTGCACAGAGAAAACCATACTCCCACGAAGAAAATACCTTCATGGCGAGTTGTTGGGTCGATATTAGTGAGGATCCTATTGTCGGAAACGATAAAAAGGGGATCAAATGTGAGTCCGGATTGCTGAGCTGTACAACATGGGCGTCCAAGGAAAGCAGTATTTAGACACATTATTGTACACTGTGTTGAAGACACATTTGCTAGCTCGTCGCAAAGCTGCAAATTAAATATTAGTCCTACACCACAAGAGAAGATAAATAAATGTAATATATATAGTGAGTAGGGTCGTCTCCACAGGGAACTTGCTCAAAGAGTTTATTTTCAATCACTTGATTAATTATAAATTATATTTATATTTATAAAGATGGGGGGATTTGATTTCAACTAAACTAGTAAAAAGAAAATAACAATTAAACAAAAACAAAAACAAATGCAAGGTAACAAGTTAGCTCTTTAGGATAATTAAAACTCTAGTTTAGGCATGAATTATGTATTGGATATGGAATTGATCATTGACATGCATTTAACTTAATTGGCTAATTGACTAAATTGGTTAAAGTTGGTCTACAAGCGTTTCCCAACCAATTTTTCCATACTTATTCGATGGCTTAGGTACGACCATAAGCCATTCCCCTAATCAAGTGTGAATACTAGGTACGACCATAGCATAACATGACTTGATAGCATTTAGCACAAGAAAAACCCAATTCGATTCAACACTAATCCTACGAGGTAGTGTTTAAAACCGATTTTAATCCCTCACTAGAGTATTCTTCCTCTAGTTTGCTACTTGATTGGAAAATTACACAATTACGGATGCACTTCCCAATATAGCAATAAATTACTCAATCAACACGCGGCCGCTATATCAATCAAGCAATTCAAAACATAATAAATAGAGGAATTAAAAATACCCAATTCAATTAAGCATAAAAATATGTCAACAAAATAAGTCTCACAATTCCATATCCACACACAAATTCAAAGCCTAAACTAGATAAGAAAACTACTCACAATCCATCCAAAACATAACCAAATCCATACAATCCAACATGGTAATCAATTATAGAAATAGAACAAGAAAATCACCCACGAAGGATCGAATCCTTATTGCCCTTGGAATCCTCCAATTTTGTAAGTGCCAACAAAAATGGAGTCTCCTCTCTAGTGTGTCTCCAATGGTTGGAATCCCTCTTGTGCTCTTCAATGGTTGGAACCTCTTTTGGTGGAAAGTGGCCAATGTGTTTCTTTTGTGGAATAATGGCCAATGTGTTGTGTTTTGTGCTCTTTGGTCTCCTCCTATTTATAGCAAAACAAACCAATTCTTTTATTCTTCTTTCTCCCTTTTTGCATGTTCATGGTAGTAGCCTCCTCAATTGCATCCAAAAACCTCCCTCAATTGCATCCAAAAACATCAAAATCATGCATTTGATTATTCTTTTGTAATTGATTCCCAAGGATTTGATGCCCAAAGATTTGATGCCATAATAAAAATCTGAAAATTGATGCCCAAAGATTTAGATGCTTCAATTTAGCCCCAAGGATCTTTTTGCAAATTTTGATGCTTCACACATAGACCCCACAGCTGGGAATTGGACCTTAGGCGTGGGCACGCCCAACACTTCAAAATAGGCTGCCCCATGTTGGAAATTTTGCCACCTTTCCTACAAAACCAATGTCCCAAAAATCAATCCGATCAAGGCCATTTTTATTAATTTTCTCAAACAATTTAAGTTGACATATGCATAAAAATATCATCAAATACAACATATATCAACTCCCCCACACCTAATCCATGCTTGTCCTCAAGCATATATCAAGACCAAATATCAAAAGTGCATGCCAAACCAAGTATCATTCAACCATGTCAAAGTTTCATCAAAATCAAGGTATGCAAAGCCAACTATCCTCACAAAATGGGAAAATATAATAAGAGATCACTCACCCTCAAGTGTTTAGGCTAGATTTCACTCAATACGCATAGAGAACTATCAATCCCATAGGCTTGCTATCAAATCACAGTAAATTCACATCTCAAATAATAACATGATGCTCATAATCAAAGGGTCTTTATTAGGGTTGTAACGGGGCTAAGGTTGGGGTAGGAAAATATGGATTATGTAGGTTAAAAGGAATTGAGGAAATTGTCTAACCATCAAAACATGCTACGAAACATAAGTTGCACAAATTCTCTTTGACATCAATGATCATGCTGCTCTCAAAATAAAGAATTACACTTGCAGCTAATACAAACATGTCTGCCTCTCTCTTTTTCTTTTTTTTTTTTTCTTTTTTTCTTTTTTTCTTTTTTTTTTTGGTGGCTTTCAATAGCTTGGTACGTTTATGAGAGGAATTCCATTGTCTGAAAATTGCAGACAGAACTTCAACTCTTCGTTCATAACACTCCGGTTAGAGGAACACGTTCCAAACTATTTATTTCCACTGCCCTGATATTTTTTTTTTTAGAGAGAGAGGTAGTACAATAACAAAATCACATGTCGAATACAAAAACTCAATCAACTCACATCAAGTGCAACCTTTAACCAATTTCACATGTAATGATACTTAAACAAATTTCCTCATGTTCTTAGGGTTCAAATGAGTGTATGGCCATAATCGAAGAAAAAGGTCTCAGGCTAATGGGTTAAACATGAACCAAGAAAAATGGATATATCATCAATAGGCTCAGAGTGGTTCACTAAAGGATAAACATGGGTCAAGGGGAAAACAAGGCCAAAATGGGGTATTCCTAGTGCCCTTATCATTTTATTTGCATCAAGATTCAAAAATGAGAGTACAATCAACTATGTATAATCAAGCAAGTTCTAGAAAATCAAGTCTCATGCGTTTCACACAACAAGAAAATTTGAGCAAATATGTGATGAGTTTTTTTTTTATTTTTTTTTATTTTTTATTTTTTATTTTTTATTTCATGGATTTTTTTTTTTAAATTAAAAAAAAAGGCTCAAATAGCTCGCTTAGGGTTAAGTGATAGAAAACTAAGCATACCCCTCAATTAATTTGACTAAGAACATGGCAAACTCTACAAAATTCAAGCAATGCATATAAGACTTGGCAAGACAACGCAAGAGGATAAGCTAGGAAGTTCAAAAATCATATTCATGTGTAGGCATATCCTAAAAATCCCCCCACACCTAAATCATGCAATGTCCCTATTGCAAAATAAAGATGAAATTAAGAGGAGGAGATAAGAACTTCCCTGGATTAGGTGGAAGCGCCCGCGGGGCCTATTGTCTGGCCCGGAGGATCTCTAAAATAGAGTCCATCCTTGCTTCAAGGCGAGCCTGGGAAGTTTGAATTTCGGTCTGAGATGCTTTCAAGGTGGCAACTTTGTTGGACCTTTCTTTGTTGGGGGTTTAGAAACCCCTTTTGAAGTAGGTGCCAGAGCCTTCTTTTTGGACCGGGAAGCCGGGGTGTTGTTTCTCCCCATTCGAAAATCCAACCAAATTTTGGGCACAAGGGCGGCGGTGGAGTTTCTGCGCAGAGGCGTTGGTGGACGGCGGTGAGGGCGGCTCCGGCGGCTGGTAGTTCGGGGGGGGCGCGAGGAGAGAGACAGAGGCGTTCGGCGATGGCGCTCGGCGAGGAGAGAGACAGGCTGAGGAGGTGGCGGCGCTGGTCGATTCGCGATTGGTGGAGGGCGGAGGTGGCGGCGCTGGTCGATTCGCGATTGGTGGAGGGCGGAGGTGGCGGCGCTGGCTCGAGCAAGGCGGAGGGCGGCGCGAGCTGTTGCAGATCCGGCGAGGGGCGAGAGGTGGCTGCGGATGGACGGCGGCGGCGCCTGGGCAGCGAAGAGTAGGGGCCGGCGAAACAGGTGGTTCGCGACGGAGGCGGCTGGGGCGGCGCAAGCGGGCAGCGGGGGAGAGGCCGGCGCCTGGGCAAGGAGGATGGTGTCTCGCGGTGGGTAGGGCGGAGAGAGAGAGAACAAGAGAGAGTAGGAGAGAGGCCGCGAGTGGGCGGCGGCGGGCGGTGGGTTTAAGCTTGACGGAGAGAGATCGATGGAGGGGATGGTGCCGGCGGTTGTAGGGAAGAGAGAGGGAGAAGGAGGAAGACCACAAGGGATGGGCGAGCGGCGGCTACACCGAGAGGAGGAGGCGGCGGTGCTCCGGCGTGGGTGAGGGCGGCGGACGGCGGTTTGCTGGGCAGAGAAGAACAGGCTGGACTGGTGGGTGGAACGAGAGAGAAGAGGGCGTGTGTTTAGTTGGGCTAGGGCTTGAAGTGAGTTGCATTTTAGAATTCGTTTCTTGCCTTATGTTGTCTTGAATTTCAGCCTATTTTTGTTTCTTATGTGTGCCCACGCCTAGGGCTCCCATTTCGCCTGGTGGACCTCCTTCCTTCCATTCCTATACCAGTGTAGATTGACTCCTTGGGCGTGCCCACGCGCAAGGCTTCTAATTACTCTGTTTCTCCATTTTTTTTTTTATGAATTCCAGAATGAATTTTGCTCTTAAGTATGCCCACGCACAACACCAATTTTTACTCTGCAACTCCAAAAGCTCCTGAAATCAACAATTGAAATCCAAAACCAAAGAAAACTTTATTAGACTCGAACTAAGACTCGAAAATTCAACTAAACAAAGCGAAATTTAAATATGAAACTTGGGTTGCCTCCCAAGAAGCGCCTTTCTTTTAGGTCTTTGGCTAGACGCAATGACGTCTTAATTCAATTAAGCTCATGGGATTCAACAAACTTGATTCCCTCCACTACTTGAGGTTGAAATCCTTCATAATATGGCTTAAGACGATGCCCATTCACCACAAACTTCTTCTCCGTGTGTAAACTTTGTATTTCCACTGCACCAAAAGATGTTATATTAGTCACCACAAATGGACCTATCCAACGAGAACGTAACTTACCCGGGAAGAGCTTGAGTCTAGAATTATAAAGTAAAACCTTTTGGCCCACCTTAAAATCTTTTCTCAAAATATTTTGGTCATGAAAATTCTTACTCTTCTCCTTGTAAATCATGGCATTGTCATAAGCCTCGTTCCTAATCTCCTCCAACTCTTGCAATTGCAACTTTCTACTTTCTCCAGCTTCACTCAAACTCATGTTACATTGTTTAACAGCCCAAAATGCACGATGTTCAATTTCAACTGGTAAATGACATGGCTTACCAAAGACTAACCTATAGGGAGACATCCCTATTGGAGTTTTGAATGCCGTTCGGTATGCCCACAATGCATCTCCCAACCTTAAGCTCCAATCCTTCCTGTCCGGCCTCACCATTTTTTCAAGAATCCCCTTGATCTCTTTGTTGGAAACTTCAGCTTGCCCATTGGTTTGCGGGTGGTAAGAGGTTGAGACCTTGTGTAGAACACCATACCTGCGAAACAAAGCTGAAATAGTTTTGTTGCAAAAATGAGTACCCCGGTCACTGACAACCGCCTTGGGCATCCCAAAACGATTGAAAATGGACTTGAGGAAATCTGCAACAACCTTTGAATCATTAGTCCGGGTGGCTTTTGCTTCCACCCATTTCGAAACATAGTCTACAGCAAGTATGATATATAAAAATCCATGAGAATTAGGAAATGGCCCCATAAAATCCATCCCCCATACATCAAATATTTCAACAAACATCATTGGTGTTAGGGGCATTTGATCTCTAGCAGTTATATTTCCTACCCTTTGACACTTATCACACATTTTGCAAAACGAATATGCATCTTTAAATAAGGTAGGCCAATAAAAACCGCTATCCAATACCTTCCTTGCGGTTCTTTGGGCACCAAAATGACCTCCACACTCCATGGAATGACAAAATTTAAGAATGGATTCATACTCACTTTCACTTACACACCGCCTTATCACTTGATCTTGGCAACGCTTCCACAGGTACGGGTCATCCCATATGTAATATCTAGCATCACTCTTAAGCTTATCCTTCTTTGCCTTTGTCCAACCAATAGGAAATTGATTAGTGACCAAATAATTAACTAAATCCGCATACCAAGGTGAAATGCTAGAAATTGAAAGCAATTGCTCATCCGGAAAATACTCCCTTAAAGATAATTTCTCTTGAGGTGTTGGGAGTCGACTGAGGTGGTCAGCCACAAGGTTCTCACTACCTTTCTTGTCTCGAATTTCCACATCAAATTCTTGTAGGAGTAAGACCCATCGAATGAGCCTTGGTTTGCTATCTTTCTTTGTCATAAGGTACCTTAGAGCTGCATGATCAGAAAAGACAATTACTTTAGTACCAAGCAAATAAGATCGAAATTTTTCAAGAGCAAATACAACAGCTAGGAGTTCTTTTTCAGTAGTGGAATAATTTAATTGGGCTCCATTTAGAGCTTTTGATGCATAGTAGATTGCCCAAGGAATTCTTCCACTTCTTTGTCCAAGCACAGCTCCAACTGCGGTGTCACTTGCATCACACATGATTTCGAAAGGAAGCTCCCAGTTTGGCGGCTGAATAATGGGAGGTGAAGTCAACAGCTCCTTAATCTTGTCAAAGGTCTTCTTGCATTGATCATCAAACTCAAATTGGATATCTTTTTGTAGCAACTTGAAAAGAGGAGCAGCCACCTTGGAGAAATCTTTGATGAAACGTCGATAAAATCCTGCATGTCCTAAAAAAAGAACGAATATCCCTCACCGAAGTGGGGTAGGGTAAAGCAGAAATAATATCGACCTTGGCCTTATCAACTTCTATTCCCTTAGATGACACTAAATGACCAAGGACTATCCCCTCTTCTACCATGAATTGACACTTCTCCCAATTTAACACTAACTTAGTGTCCTTGCATCTTTTCAAAATTAATTCCAAATTATCTAAGCAAGTGTCAAAATCAGTTCCATACACGCTAAAGTCATCCATGAACACTTCTATCCCTTTCCCCACATAATCAGAAAAAATACTTACCATGCACCTTTGAAAGGTGGCAGGGGCGTTGCAAAGTCCGAATGGCATTCTCCTATAGGCGAAGGTTCCAAATGGGCAAGTGAATGTGGTCTTCTCTTGGTCCTCAGGCGCAATGGCAATCTGAAAGTACCCTGAAAAGCCATCTAGGAAGCAATAATGTGACTTCCCTGCCAAACGCTCAACCATTTGATCAATAAAGGGTAGGGGAAAATGATCTTTCTTTGTTACAGAATTTAATTTACGGTAATCAATACATTGTCTCCAACCTGTTTGCTTCCTTACAGGAATAAAATTACCATCATGATCAGCTTCCACTGTAACTCCCGACTTCTTTGGAACCACATGAATGGGACTTACCCAGTTGCTATCTGAAATTGGGTAGATGATGTCTGCATCCAATAGTTTGAGGATCTCCTTCTTCACCACTTCCATCATGGCCGGATTGAGTCTCCTTTGTGCTTGCCTTAAAGGTTTTGTATCTTCTTCAAGCGCAATCCTGTGAGTGCACAAGAAAGGGCTAATTCCTCTTATATCTGCTAATTGCCAACCAATAGCCTCTTTTTGCTCTCTCAACACACGAACCAACTTTTCCTCTTGTGTAGGAGATAGGGCAGCTGAGATAATCACTGGTAAGGTCTTTTCAGCTCCTAGGAATGTATATTTAAGAGTGGGTGGCAGTGGTTTCATCTCCAAAATTGGTGCCTGCACAACCGATGGCAAAAGACCATTGTCAGATTTCTTAAGTATGGAATTCACAACAGCATACCTTGATGGTTTAGGTTCTAGTGAGTGCAAAGCTTGAACCATCTCCTTCACAGCATCATCCACTGGTGTTTCATCCAAAGTATCGACTCGAAGGTTCTGTATAATTGCTGTCTCAAGGTCATCCTTCCCATTTAAATCAAAGACCTCCTGCACATTAGCATCAAGAACATCTATGCAACACAAAGCATTAGATTCGACTGGATATTTCATGGCATCAAAAATATTAAATTGGACTTTTTCACCTTCAAATTCCATGGAAAGAGTTCCAGTTTTTACATCAATTTTTGTTCTAGCTGTGCACATAAATGGTCTTCCAAGCAAAATAGGTGAAGGATTTGGTGAGTTTTCATCATGCATATCCAAAATATAGAAATCAACAGGAAATATTAATTCATTAACTTGAACTAGGACATCCTCTATAATCCCTTCAGGATATGCATTAGTCCTATCCGCTAATTGAATTATTATGCCCGTTTCTTTAAGTGGTCCAATGTTCAAAGAGTTAAAAATAGATCTAGGCATTACATTAATAGCAGCACCTAAATCTAACATAGCCCTTTTTACCTCCATTTTACCTATCTTGCATGGAATGACAAACATACCGGGATCTCCGCATTTTTGTGGAAGTTTCCTTTGAAGCATGGCGGATACACTTTCTCCCGCTATCACCTTCTCATCTCCTCTCAATTTTTGCTTGTTGGAACACAAGTCCTTTAGAAACTTTGCATATCGAGGGATCTGCTTGATTGCATCTAACAAGGGAATGCTCAATTCCACTTTTTTAAACACCTCCATGATTTCCTTGTCCTTGTCTCCCTTTGAAGGCTTCACCAACCTATGAGGAAAAGGAGCAATATTAGATTTTGGAGTAATTGGTAAATTTAATTTTACCTCATCACTTGATTTTTGTGCTTCTTGCTCCATTTCTTTTTCAATTTCATCCTCTGCCTTTTCCTTTGAAACGATTTCCTTTGGACCTTCTAATTCCTTTCCACTTCTCAGCGTCATTGCACTAACATTTCCAGGATTAGCATGTGTTTGAGCAGGCAATTTTCCTTTTTCCCTTTGCTTCATATCACGCACCTCATTCACTACTTGGGACATTTGATCCTCCAAATTCTTTATACTTGTTCTAGTTTCCTGTTGAAATTGCAACATATTAGCTGCCATATTCTTAACTAGATCATGTAGAGAATTACCTGGGAAGGGAGCTTGTGGGGCTGCCCTTTGTTGTGGCGGCAGTGGAGCTGGTTGAAAACCCGGAGGTTGTTGTGTAGGAGCTTGTTGATTCCCATAACGCAAATTGGGATGATCCCTCCATCCCGGATTGTACGTGTTGGAAAATGGGTCGTAATTCCTCATTTGCACAAATCCAGCTGCATTAACTTCTACTTCCTCAGACAACGTAGGACAAGCATCAGTGGAATGATCCGTGTTTGAGCATATTCCACAGGCCTTTACCTGTGCATTCCCTACAGCAAGCTTACGAACAAAAGATGTTAATTCAGTTAATTGTTGCTGTAAAGAACTTACTTCCCCAGCTTCTTTCACTGGAACAACTTCCCTTGTCCCAAACTGCTGTGAATTCATTGCCATATTATTCAACAATGCCCAGGCCTCCTCCGGTGTCTTGTTCATAAGTGCACCTCCACTTGCAGCATCTATAAGCATTCTGTCCATAGTGGTTAAACCTTCATAGAAATACTGGATTAGTAATTGCTCGGAAATTTGGTGTTGTGGACACCTAGTAATAAGTTTATTGAACCTATCCCAGTATTCGAAAAGTGATTCCCCTGTAGCTTGTTTAATACCACATATTTCTTTCCTCAGATTTGCAGCTCGAGAAGCAGGAAAATACTTCTCCAAAAACTTACGCTTCATCTCATTCCAAGTGGTGATACTACCTGCAGGAAGGTTGAACAACCAATCCTTTGCTGCATCTTTCAAGGAAAATGGAAATGCCCTTAGCTTGATTTGATCTTCAGTGACACCAGCTGGTTTCATGCTTGTACACACCACATCAAACTCCTGTAAGTGTTTGTGTGGTTCTTCTCCTGACAAACCATGAAAGTTAGGCAACAAATGTATTAGTCCAGTTTTCAACACAGAGGCCGCATTGTCGGCCACAGTAGGAAAAGTAATACAGAGTGGCTGTTGAGCCAAGTCAGGGGATGCTAGCTCCCTCAATGTTCTCTGTTGTGCCATAGCAGGTTGAGGAATTTCAGTTTCCTCTTCCACTTTTTTGCTTTCCTCAGAATCTGATGATGAACTTGAATCCTCCGCTATTTGAATTTCCAAATTGAGCAAAGGTGTTGACACCTCCGCTTTCTCTTCTTTCCTTCGTTCCCTGGCTTCTTTACTCAAACGGCGTGCGGTCTTTTCAATCTCTGGATCGTAATTCTTTTCACCACCACGATCTGTGCGAGGCATATACCAATAAGTGGAAATAAAGATTAGAGAAATATATATATATATTAAATTAACCAAGGTATGAAAAATCCTCTTTTGGCGATAGTCCCCGGCAACGGCGCCAAAAATTGCTAGCTCGTCGCAAAGCTGCAAATTAAATATTAGTCCTACACCACAAGAGAAGATAAATAAATGTAATATATATAGTGAGTAGGGTCGTCTCCACAGGGAACTTGCTCAAAGAGTTTATTTTCAATCACTTGATTAATTATAAATTATATTTATATTTATAAAGATGGGGGGATTTGATTTCAACTAAACTAGTAAAAAAAAATAACAATTAAACAAAAACAAAAACAAATGCAAGGTAACAAGTTAGCTCTTTAGGATAATTAAAACTCTAGTTTAGGCATGAATTATGTATTGGATATGGAATTGATCATTGACATGCATTTA
>JAOANR010000013.1:5359121-5396381 GCA_030278955.1 Hygrophila difformis | reverse complement strand
CGGCTTGGACTTCCGTATACCTTTGCCGACACACAGGTATCAATATTTACCAAACTTCCAACTATATATTGGAGGGTTCGATTCCCACCCACCCCCTTTATCCCCATTTGTAACTTGCTTGACTTGGGCTCCCCTTTGCCGACACATAGGTGTCAATATTTACCAAAAAACCAACACACATGTGTCAATGTTAAAAATTTTTTTAAAAAAAAGGAAAAAAAGAAAGAGGAAAAAAAAAAAGAAATGAATGTGTAATAAGTAATAACGCATTTATCAAAGTTACTGCCTCAGCAACAAAAATAAATAGACATGAGTAAGTACCTGCAGGCTTGATTGGAAAGTTGAGACACAGTTAACTGAAGAATCACTCAGTGTTCCCACATTGAATGAGACAACAATATTAACTAGTAGTAAGATATGAACAAGAGATCACGTGAAACAATCTGAGCATCAAGTTTCAGGTTTAGTAACCTACAAGTACTAAAACATTAACATGGCAGAAATCATAACATATCTAATATATATATATGCTAAACAAGATATGAACAGTACTTTTGGGTACTATTCATTGAATAGTGAATAAGACGTCGTCGTTTTGCTACCTCCTACTTTCACCTATCCCAAACTCTGCAGCGTCTACGTCTTCTTTCCTCTCAAATTGATCTGCCCATTTCGTTCTTCATTCTTTCTCCACCCCTCCCTGTCCTCTCTTCGCACTTCTCACCGGCCTTCGGAATTACTTTGGTTAGTAATTGGTAATTTGAATCCATGCTTTAATTTTATTTCGCCCAACCACGCGCGGCGCCCGCTGCACCGCAAGCGCCGGGACGAACACCCGTCGGAGTGCTGCTGTTCCGATACAGCGGTTCCCCAACTGGCCCAACGAAATCGAGGCGCCGGGATGCCCCCAGCGCCCTTCAGATCTTCCGCTCGCTGGCACCCTTATCGCGCCGCACCGTCCGCCATCCCCTGCGAAGCCGATGCACCGCTCGCGCCGTAAACCCTAAACCGCGATTCGGGGCACGCCCTCAGTTCGCCCTTCGCTCTCGACTCTGCCCCGACCTCACTTCGTGATCACAGGACAATTCTCCCTTCGTGATCATAGACCCGACACCACCATGGCCGCACAAATCGCCGCCTTTCCCGCCGCTCGGGCTTCTCCCGAGTTCCAAACAACGATTGCCAAAGGTGGGTGACTTCACAGCCGGCTGCTAAGGGTCAGTGCTCTTCCCCCTCCTTTGAGACCCCATGCCCGCTAATCCACCCGATTGCTGTCCCCGCTCCACTTCGTGCGTGTTGAGGTAAGGTTTAGTCCAACATTACGTTCCTCCTGCTAAAGGGCCGACGACCTCTGAGTTAGGGATTTTGGTTTGATTTGGGTAAACCTTTTGCTTGATTTGCTTATGTTGTAAATCCTTGTTTATTTGTCCTAACAGATAGATGTTTTATCTGGTGTTGCGCTGCCTGTGTCGCTCTCTGTGTGCAGCTTCGCTGCCTCGCCAGCGGTTCCGCCCCTCCCCAACCCCCCCTCATGTTGGCCGGGTCGGAAAGGAGCTGATTGAGGTAGCGTTTTTTAGTATTTTTGTAGTGAGTGCCTGTTATTTGTTAGTCTTGCCAGATTCTGTATGAATGCTTGAAGGCCCATTGGATTTCAGGATTGGGTTTGAAGTAATTGCTTGCCCCCATGCAGTTTTCAAGCCGGATAGCAAACACATGCTGTCTTTTTGGAATTTCGAAATTTAGTGTTTGTGGTTTCCAGTTTCCCGATTTCCATGGATTCGCCATTGTTGATTTTGCTCATTGCTCTCTGCTTTCGATTGTTTGCTCTTATTGTTATGTCCCATGAGATTCTAATCATCCGCCGCCGCCGCTTTCCGTCTTCGGCTTTCCGGTCAAGATAGGGGGATTGCGGCTTCTGCCCGTAGGTTCGTCCGTTGAATGATATATTTATGATTCATATGCTAAATATCTTCTGCTTTAGTAAACTGTTGGAATTAAATAATTTGCTGTATTTATGTCAAATTTCACTAAATCCTGATTATGTTTAGTGATCTGCTACTCTATACGACGTCGTTCCCCAATTCACTGTTCAATCTCGGGTCATTTCCTTATTATTAGCCATTATGTTTACCCTGTTTCTCAGAGTGTGACCTCAATTTGTATGTGTTGTTGATGCTATTTAGTTGTACTGCAGAATGGGGGTGAAGTTTATTTCTGCCTCAAGTTGTAAAGAACAAATGAGTCCTATTGGTCATGTGCTCATAGATTTAATAAGTGTCTTAGTGTATTAGTTCTTCAGCATGTGCTTTTACTCATAATTTGCAGCTGACATTTTATTCAAACCCATAAGTTATCTTTAAAATAATCACATTTATGTGTGATATAGGTCCTCCGATTCAAGATGCTCATGATAGTGAGGTATCTTACTGTTCACCTTCTTAATTATGAATTCCATAAGCCTTTCAGGCTTTTGACCTTTTTTAGTAAACCATTATAAATATGATCAGACAAGGTTTAGTTTTGCTCATCCTCTTGGGACTACTGCAGGTTGTTTGGCAAGATAACATTGATCCTAACAACATGACATATGAGGTTTGATATTTGTAACTGTCATCATCCCTGGCACTCATTATCTGTTGATTTAATGGCAAAAGACATAGTATGGGCTAGAGAAACTAGAAACAAGCCATGTGCCAAATGTTATGGATAAGCATATACTCCGTATTTTGTATTTCTGGATGGATCAAGAAATTTACTGGTATCCTCATTTCGTTGTCCATATTTGTGCATAGCATTTATTTATTTATTATGGGCAAAATCATTTATGTGTACATTAAGAAACAAGTGTAACATGCTTAAAAAAATTCATCTTTTTGTCTAGAATGGCTAAAAATCCAGTCAGTGATATATCTAGAACTCCATCCAAGTCTTACTTCTTCAGTTGTACTGCTATTCTTCTCATTTGTCTTGCTGTTTGTTTCAGGGTACCAGAGCTCAACCGATACCCGGGAATTTACCAGTACTATTAATCAATTGCTGGAGATATTCTGCATTCTCATCCAGCGATGGCTTTTGTTAAAGCAGGTTTCTGTACAATTCGTTCAATTTTATGCCCAGTCTTATTACTCCACCTTTAACATTTGCTTCCCAATTCCAGGGGAAAGTGTAAATGGCATTGCTGCAAGATGAAACGCTCCCTGATTGCAACTATGTTTAATACCTTTATATTGTTGCTACATTTAGAGTTATGCATAGCTACATGGCTTTTTTATGACAATTTTTTTAGTTTGTTTGTAAAAATCACAACTCCTTTCGCATTCTCAGCCTTTATTGCTCGTCTTTTGCTTGTGAGCATAATTGGAATACATTTAAGTTTTGAATGTCTTCTTACAGTTTTCTATAATGTTTTTCTCACCGGGTGCACGCAGGTTTTTTTCTTACCGGGTGCGCGCTGCGTGGCGCGCGCCACCAGCGAATTCTAGTATATATATAAATGTATGTGTAATAATATAAATCCAGAAGCTGTCAGCTCCAATTGAGCTGTGCGTAGCAACGGGTGAAGTAAAGGTGGAAATATGATCCACTTCTGCTCGTCGCAAACACCCTGTAATAAAGAAGGCCCATATGGAGCATGTGTAGCTGTCATGGGCATCATCATCATCCCCAAGGTTTAATACCTCTAGAGTAGCCCCCAACACAAGTGCGCTACGCCCGTGTGGACACAGCTTAATACGAATTTACATTCGGTTTCATAAATTAATTCTTTTCCTCATTTTCTGCAGTTTCTGTTCCAGCCTGAGGTACGACTGCCTTTATGCTGTTTAGGTTCTCGTTGCCCACTTCAATGGACTGCAGAGGTTCGGAGCCAGAATCAATCGGTTCGGGATCAGGTAAAACTTCTCTGTCGAGTCTGCTACTATCTACAGGCTTTTCAGAGGAAGCTGGAGGAGGAACCATTTCATCTGGTCCTTTATCATCAGGCTGACCTTGCAATTCCACTTGTAGTTCGCCATTGGGTAAGGATGGGTGTTGGGCTGCAGTGGAAGTGTCGGTAGAAATTGATGCAAGTGGAAGCTCAGCAGGATCTGAACTTCCCGTTGTTGTACCAGTCGACTCCAATGGTTTGTCAGAGCCACTGGTTTCAGTTTCTCTAACATCCTCCGACAATTTGCTCAGCACATTGTCATCTGATGTTGGTTCTGGTTCGGTTGTACCAGATGTAGCAGTGTCGGCCAAAGCCTCCCCATCAGCTCCCTCAGCTATCTCGTGGAGCTCAACTTTTGACGATGGGGAAGCAACAGGACCAGACAAATGCTGATCAGCTATCCTCTCGTCCTCAAATGCAAACCAGTTGGAGTTTGTAAAAAGGGAGCCACTGTCAACACAGGTGATCACAAGTCAAGTTCGTGTCTCGGATCAAGGAGACACCCCAGCATGGATATAAAACCAAAAGAACTTAACATATGTTGATAATTTCTTTGTCAGAACAGATTGGCGAAATAAAAATGAGTATCTCTAGATAGAAAACACTTCGAATCAAATCAAAATTATGAGGAGCAATGAAACTTGAAACAGTTCAAAAATTGAAAAAGGAAACACTAGATAACATCAACATGTAGTATGCGCTTACCTTTCCTGGTCATCTCCCAACCGAAGAGAAGAAATAACTACCTCAGCAGATTCCTCATCAAAGTACACATCCTGAAAGTTGAAAAGCATCATGAAACTAAGGTGCGAGAGAACGTGTATACAAGCGTGATGGCTGTTTGGCACATGCTCAATTACTCAGAAATCTAATGTACTTCCTCATTTTTTTTTTCTTTTTAATTGCTGGACCCACCCAACCATTTTAAATCATTAATAACTCAAATTCGGTACATGTAAAAATTCTTCGATATTTAAAACCTACAAGACGAGACGAATCTAACAAGATCCCACTTGGCTATATTGTATAACTATGATAAAACTTAGTATGTCTGTGAATGGTAATCATTTGCCAAATGTAGCAAAGAAAAAAAAAAACGGAGGAAGTATATAATATTAGGAGATGATGAATTGTCAATTGCCATAGCATAATGAACTTATAGACATCTAAACTACAAAAATTACTTAACAGAACCGCAACAGTAAGAATAATAATGTCATATCCATCCTTAGCCACCATGAAAAGCAACATTATACAGCTTTTACTCTTACTAAAAGAAAAGTTCAATAAAAATATACATAAATCAAAACAAAACAAAGGTGTCTACTAATGAAATTCCTACCCGCTACCATGCTGCCAATGTTATCGATGGCGGATGGTGGGTCATGGCGAATTGCCAAAATACCGTCACAGGTTATGGCAGGTGGTGTGGCGGGATTATAACGGCCGTCAAATATATTAAATTAAAATTATTTTTAATTTTAAAAAATAATTAGAAACAATAAATAATAGAGAAAAATTGAATAAAAATATTCAAATAAAATAAAATTCATAAAATATTTAAAAATCTTAAACAAACACAAATAACAAAGTACTCCTATTAAACTTCACTCACCAAGTACAAAAGCAACGAAAGTACGAAACAGAAAATTGACTATTGAGACAGAAACACAGCGCAATAGAGGCTGGGCAAAGAAACGCAATAGAGGCTGGGCAAAGAAACGGAACAGATATGGGCAAAGAGACGGAATAGAGAGTGACAAAGAAACGAAACAAAAAGAGAAAACAAGAAAGAAACTGCTTCACCGCCGGCAGCGCTGCTCGTCGTCAATCGCCGGAGATCCGCCGCTGCTTGCCGTTGTATCGCCGGAGATCCGCCGCCGCTTGCCGTTGTCGCCGGAAGTCCGCCGCTACTGGCCAGAGGTTGGGTGTGATTAGGGAACACTCGGTAGGTATTTTTTGATTCTTAACCCTAATTTCTAACCCTAAATTCGACCTTTAAAGCCGGATCTGGGTCGGATCTTTCTAAATCTTTCGAAAATATCTATGGAAATTGGTTGTATCTTTCTTAAATTTCAAGAAACTCTCTAAAATCCGCCATGGCCTCTGCCACTGCCATGGGCCATGGCGGCCGCCATCCCCACCACGGCATATGCCGTGGCAGAACCTGGTAAGGCGTGGCAATAGGCTCAAATCCCGCCACCGCCAACCACCATGGCGCCGCTATGGCCGCCATTTGACAACATTGCATGCTGCATAATTTCAACCAACTATTCTTCTTTACACATCCACCGAGTTGTTCACTATAATCAACAACTACCCACCTAACCGAAATGATGAAAAGGTTGATGACGGCTGCGTTTGGAAAAAATCCCAACGTTTAACATTTAGCTTTTAAAATACATATAAAAATAGTTTAAAAACCTATATATAGTAAACACTAATTTCAATAACCGCTAATTCTAACCTCTAAACTCTAAATTTTTAACGGTCCTCACCCCAACGTTTAGCTTTTCAAACTCGACCCTCTAAATTCTAATTTTAAACTCTACCGCCAAACACCATTACTCAAAATTATATACATAGCCAGAGGAGCACAAAACATCAAACACTATTGAATTCATTATATTAATTCAACACGGACCAGAAAACTGCAAAATTTATACCATTTAGGCCATTCATAAATAATCGCTGCCATTAATCTACTTATCATCAATTCATCACCATAGAAAGGAATAATAAAGTTAAATTTGTGCTTTTGAGTGGAACACAGACAGTTACCTCATCATCACGCTCAAGGGAGCCGCGAGCCTGCACAAAAGAAAAGAACGAAATATATTTAAATGAATGATGATTAAGTCAATTCAGAAAGAGTCCCTACACCCCATTCAACTTCAATCATCATGGAATAGAAATTACTAACAGAACATGCTATGTAATCAAAATAACCAACCTCATCAATTTCATCATTATTGTAGATTCCAAAACGGAATGCCTGGCTTAAGTTGTTTGCTAAAGCTGCAACGTCAAAATCTCGATCTTGGTATTCATCATCATCACTATCTCTTGTCCGGTCCTGTAGTGCAGTTGGCCGCCTGCAAATAAAATATAATGTAACTATCAAGAACCAAGAGTAGAAAATTTGTCTTGACCATATGCGAAAGAGTTAGGACACTTATAGCGTTTCCATAACCATCATGGATGCTGTGACCATATTTTTTTTTTTTTTTTGTAAATTTTAGAAAAATGGAAAGAAAGAAAAACTTACCCACAAGCCCACTGGGAAACATTTTCCAATGTATTCCGCTTAAGGAGCACATTTGTCTGCCACTCAACCCAATTAGCATTGTCCTGACAAGAGAAAAAACATGAAATAAGTTTTCTTAGAAGGTATATCAAACATTAATAGCACATGCTTTGAAACACCAAAGATACTTGGAAAGTTACTGTATGATGATTACACCCATACAAAGAGTCTACACATGGGTATACTATAGAATGTTAGAATATAATATACAGAAATAAAATACTACAAAATTGGCATAAAGGTAGGGACACATGGGGGTGGTTCATAGAATATGAAGGCTCGTGTCATTTATCGAGTGCATTTGATAGATAAAAGAAACCTGAAGGAAGGTATGTATCGTGTTGTTGCTATTTGCCAATTGGACAAGTTTATTAGCAATACGGGTTATATGACCAATATTTCCAATCCTGGGTGCTGGTTTTCCCTCAGCAGGTATAGTAGGCTGCAAGATAGATTAACAAAAATACATGAAGAAATTGAATTATGGGATAACTTGTAGGAATTAGTTGTATTACAGAGTAAGGAGGAAACAAATACGATAATGTAGCAAGGTAGATTATAAAACAAATTGAGGAAATGAAAGGAGGATGCAAGTTTCAACGAGGAAATACCTTGCTTGAATCAGCTGCCAAAGTGGAATTCTTTTCGGCTTCAACCATCCTCCCAATAAGGTTACAATCATGAAGAAGATGTTCAATAAACTCTGAATTCTTGCTCTCTAGGCAAGATGTTAATATGTGCTCCACATGATGGTGTAAGAAGTTATTGTATGGATACCTGAAATGAGGAAGAAAGCAGAAGTTAGTATCTCATGTTGGCAAAACTTCAACAACAGAGGCTGATATGAGGGGGAGCCAACTTACTCAAAAAACAATTCTATGATGCGTTTCACAGCACCCAGGCGAATCAACTCTTTTTCAGCAGCCTCACTGCTAACACCCACCAAGACCGAGATGAACTCTATAATCTGAGATCCATAATCTTATTTCAATTAGATAGGATCCAGAAAGGGTAGAAAGAGTGGCAAAATATACAAAAGATACTTCCAAGTACCAAATTACCTGAGTTTGTATTGTGTAGTATATTATTTTAGACAAAATGGCTAAATATTATATTTTGGATAAATAAGGAAACAATGTTTCAAATTCTACAAAATAAGCAAGAAATTCAAAAAGTTACTTGGGTAGCAATATACCTTCAAACGGTGCTTCCCTAGAGGTGGCTTTAATTTCCCATATGTAGTTAGCAAAACATGTTCCTCAGACGAAATATCCAAGAGATTGAGGAGATCACCTGCTAGATAATCCATTTTATTGTTATCTTTTTATTGCAGGATAAAGCGTTGATAGATCATAGCTATGTAATTACATCAAGATAGTAATTGCATATGGTGGTTGTTCCTTCCAAAAATATTGTTTGTGGAATAAAAGAGAAAATTTGTTTTCTTGATATAAAATAGTTAGGAAATTAACATTTACATTCTGTGAGATAGTGTTTTTTTGAAAATAAATAATAATTAAATTTGAGTACACACACAATATGTATCCTAAAATAAATCTAGCTGCTCAACAAAAATAATAACATAATTTTCAATTGAAGCCTAATTAAAATCAGTATCTAAAAAAAGAATACAAAAATTTTGTCAAGGGTGGAGCAAAAGAATATGTATTTGAATTTTGAAATACATTTTAAACATTACAAGCAACATATAGATAAATACCAATGGAACTCCTATCCAAACACAGCCAAAAACACTAACAAAAGAAGGCTACAGCACAACAATTAACTATCTTACTGAGCTGCTTGTTCAATTTTTTTTTAAGGCAAAGAATCTTCAACACAGGATAAATTTTGGCACCATGGAGAAAAGTCCCTTAATTTCTACATTCTAACAAAACACAAATCAGTTTTTTGCAGCCACTGGTCACTGGTTTATCGACAAGCAGTTCCAGCATTCCATATCTAGCAAAATTGTAACAACAGGAATAGTTATTTGGTTCCACAGAAGGGTGTTTTTTCCTCAACTAATCACACAAACTACCATCCTCAAGGGAAAATATAATGACATATAACTGGCTCTACCATAAAAACATAAAAACTCAAAACTTGCATAAACCTTAGGCCATGTAATAGATAAGTGTGACTATACGGATAATGTTTCACTACAATCCAGTGCACAGAAGTGACAAATAATTCAGCATACAACCGCAAAGACAAATATCAACCCTAGAGCTAGATTATGGGGCATCATTCAACTAACTAATATTTAAGAGAGCTGCTCCACTGGTGCAATCAGACATTCAGACAAATTGAAATCCAACTTCTTACCTAGGCTCTGCAGCATGCCTTGAACAGTTTCAGGATTAACAGGACTTCTTGATACATGATCCATTTGGCGGGTATACATGTAATAAGTCCCTGGTGTTAATCTCTTTGGGTCTAACAAGGATATACAGACAGACAACAAGTTAACCAGAACAGATTTCGGCCTGGAATCCTCCAGGGCATGGCGAAACAATCTCCCAATAAAACTGTCACAGCAACCACATTCCAGTCAAGACAAGGAAAAGTGAAATGGGTACTGAAAAGAAAGATTAAACATAACTAAGTTAACCTTGGGCTAGAGATCTTTGAAGCCAATCCTGGTGGAGAGTTTCGAGTAATTGCACAAAGAGTTTCAGCCGCATTTGCATGCACTTCAGGGCAGTCCTATAGATATATGCGATTAAAAATGGAAACTAATAGAAAATTATAAGTAGTAAGGATGAATGTTAAATCTTCAGCTCTTGGTAATAGAAAACTCAATTTCAATATAGTCCCAGATCCATTTTTCGAACAAAATTAATCAAATGCATGGCTCTAGAAATTAACTAACCCAAAGAATAGGTATCATATCTTCCAGAAGACGCAATTAAATACTCATCTGATTATCCAAACTACTTGTTTTGTACTAATTAATGCAAAGCCAAACAAGACATGTGTTGTACAAAATTGCCCATACTCTGAGTTCTCTTTTAATTTAATTCCATACTTAGTAAATAAGGAACAGTTTTTGTAGATTTCCAATCTTCCTTAGCGAAGTGTGAAAAGGTAAGACATGTATTTTGTATTTTGAATCAAAGAGAGTATAAATAGAACATCTAAAAAAATTTGATTAATAGCTTGCTCCACATCAGAATCAAAATGAGGAAAAAGACAAACACACACACACACATAAAATCCACAACATAGCCCTTCTCCTCAAATATTAAAAAACAAGCAGACCAATCTCTATCAACACCTCTCAGGAGAAAACGAGGCCAAGGTTTTCAAGCCCAGGCCAGGTTATTATTGCACCAGCAACTTACTGAAGAACTGAATTTGTCAACAATCATTTCTAGCACATTCATATCTTCCAACCACTGTGTGGAGTCCGTATATACATGCTCATCAGAGCCAATCAGACGAATCAAAACCTGTTCAGAAAGAAACTATCAGAATTTTGATAACAAATAATTTAAAGAAACAATTACATGAGAGGTTGGGAAATTTAGCAGCATACCTCCATAATAGAGGTGATTCCAATAAGATCAACAAGCCTGCCAACAATTTCTTGATGTGCCTGAAAAAACATAAAACAACGCGTAAATTCATGGGGTTCATCAATGCTGAACAACTTAGGATAGCAAGTTCACACACCAAACAAATTAAAATCCCATAACATAACACATATTGCCGCCTTCTAACTATCAAGAGAGAGTACAAATTTTTCCTTTTGGTCCATAGTAGATATCTTGTTATAACACTGCTGAAACAGTCACCCTCTTTGTTGTTGTAAAAAAATGACATTTAATTTATCATTCCAAAGGCAATATCAGTAAATTCCATGTTGAATATTAAATATCAGAAATTCAGAGGATGCTATAGTATATGGATGCTAAAACCAAAGGAATATACTTTCAATTTCTAGAAACACAACCAATAAGCAGAAGTGGTCCTATAAGGTTTTTTCAAGAATTTAAGCAACAATTATGCTGACAGTTAATATAAGATATGAGAAACGACAGATAACAGAATTAAACTCACTCGTATGTAATTCATCAACGGAGTTGTCTTCCGCAACAATAGGCATACAACCACCTAGGAAATTAAGATTGGAGCATCAGATACCCATTAAAGACTAATCTAAACACCTGTAGGAAGTGAAGATCAGACAAATACAGGATATGAAATAAAAAAAAATAAAAAAGAATAAATCTGAATTTAAGCCAAAACAAATGTAATATTAGCATTTTTATAGCTTTCCATATTACTCATGAAACAACTTGAAAGTTGAATTGAAAACAACCACTCCATAGTGTCCCCAAGTTATATATGCCCTTACTTTCACATTTCTCTCTAGTGTAAGGATAATTTAACTACCACAATACCCCCAAAATAAAAGGATAAAAGGTAAATATTGCTCCGGAGAAGAAAAGGAAAAAAAAAAAAAAAAAAAAAAAAAAAAATCTGAAAATAATGGGATGTCAAATATACAAAAAAACTGGAATTCTTCAACCACAATGTCAAGGCCATTCAAACCTTAATTTCGCATCAATCTCTACTTAAGATTGCCTACCAAGCTTAACCTCAAACTGATAAGCAATTGCCATACCTTGCTGAAATAACCAGCCAGTAGAGTGCTATGAGGACGCTCAGGATCCAAAAATGAGAACAACACTTCCATCAACTGCAAACCAAATTAGTAATTAACGAAATTGACCCCAAAAAAATTGGACATGAGCAATAAAATGTAGAAAGCCATCACAATACACACCTCCTCATCCTCCACCAAAGCTTTGAGTATAATGTCAACCTCACAAGTAAAAATTTCACAAGCAATGAAAGGGAATCTGAGAGTAAATATAAGGAAGTTATTCATCAACAGTTTGTGCTTTCAAAACACTATCACAATCCTATCAAACAGAATTTGGTAACTGCAGGTTGACAATATAAATACACCTAGAAACTGGTAACTGCAGATTGGCAATATGAAAACACCTAGAGCCGCATCTTACTTGAATACTTTTTGTTTATCAGCATCGTCTGGAGCTTCTTCCACAATGTATCGGATCAGTTGTCTGATATTTGTCTTTTCTCTCAAACTGCAAAAATAAATATAGGTATATGATTTGGATCATAATACCTCCATAGCATAGTAACGTTTTATATAACACAACAGAAGTACCATGGACACTTTGCAGAAGTATATTTAGAAATTAGACAATTGGAAAAGAGAACAAAGTTGAGTAGGCACCAAGAAAACTCCCTCAACACTTTATTGTCAGAAAGATGTCTAGTTATAAACATCATCTGAACAACAATATATCAGATACCCTTCCTCCTCCCTTGCCAAACTACCCTATAAAAATTCAGCTTTTTAACAAATTTCACACTCATAAAAGTGTGTCCATAATTACAGCTAAATCCATAAATGATAAATAAGATAATCCTGTTGGCGGAAATACTTTTAGCATGTAAACAATTTTCACCACTTCAACAAGCATTTATTCATGTCACTTTATGCAGCGCAAAAACAATTCAGAGGTGTCCTAATTGGAACTGTGCAGTGTAAGGAAAAGACATTAAAGAAAATAGCACAACAAATATTCAAGGCAAGTGATATGGAATCTTACAAATTAATAAGGCGTCCATTAAGCGCTTTACATTCTTGAATTATTTCATCCTCATCCAATAGCTCATCCAGTGTGAAATTTTCTTTGTCTAGAATGTTTTCCACCTGTAATTTGCATAATTGAAGTTGGAGATAAAACAATACACTTCCTTACTATATGTGGTATTTCAAATTATAATTTAAGAAAAATATATACAGGCCAACTTCGCAAGGCAAAACATGTGATGACAGAACTCATTCCCAATTCTGACCAAGATCCACATCATAACATCAAGAACAAATGACACAATTGGAACCAAAGCCTACTATTTTGGGCAAAACTAAAGTCTCAGGCAACACAATTATTATGATTCTATGATTAAATTCAAGAATAAAAACCACAAAAACATATCAACAACAAACACTCTACCAATCATCAGTGAAGAAACTGAGATACCTGCAAGTGTGTCAGTAGTTATATGCTACATCTTCAGATAGATTGGAATCTATGAAGCAATCATTCATTTGTAGATAGACATATTCAAGCCTAATTAATAACTTCTAAAAGATGAATATATGGATTAACTTCCTTCTGTTATGGCAGAAAGGCCAATCTCAGACCACCTTAAGGAAACTACTAAATCTCCCCTTCAAAACATGAGAAAAGGTTACGGTTTAATAGACTCAAGCATCGCATCCAGCCACTGACATACTGGCATAGCAGCCTCAGAATGCCTCAGTTAGTAGTAGATTGATTGATAATCAGAATACAGAATACTGTGTCAGGCTGTCAGATGACCGAAGCACACGGTTCTATAGTTACACAGGATATCACAACCAAAGAATAATGGCATAACATCTGTCATAAACCCAGACGTTCTCTATTTCCAAAAAGAGTGAAAAAATCTTCTATGCCAACTGGACCAGTCCGGATTAACCCGAGGCAGAAAAGAGGAAAACCTCTCCACGAAGTGCTTTATTCACTAAAGACAACTAAATACTTTCCAAGTTTGTGGCTATATATTCTTGTCCTCCCAAACTGGTAATGAGCATTACAAAGAGCACCATTGAAAGCAGTATTTAAACCGAACCACCATATCGGAAGTGCCAATCATTGTGTTCAGCATGCAGTGGTGCCATGCGTCCACTCCATATTTGGCCTACTGTTGCATTGCTCTCAACAAATAGAACGCACCCGTGCAGTACGGCTTCAAGTATAACAAGCAAAATTTACCCCACAAACCCAAAACCCAAGGCCAACAATATATGTGAATGTGATCATACACAACTCCAGCGCTTTCTAAACTACCAATAACCATAATTCAACTCCCTATATCCCATAACACTCGAACAAACACAAAATCATACACAGCAAAAAATAAAAAATAAAAATAAATAAATAATAACAAAAATGGCCAAGAAACAATCCACCAACAAATTGGATCCAACAGAGAATATCAAAAAGCAACAATATTTCTCGAAAAATGACAGGTACTTACTGGAGATGCAGCAGAGAGGCCAGCCATACGCCAAAACATCTTGAAATTGTGAATTACAAAGATCGAATTGTTGGGTGGGGCTCAGATCTGTCCACTCAAAAACCCTAGCTTCCGCGCTCCAGAAACTCGTGGCCACAATCTTGATTCAAGAACAGCAAAACAAAAAATCCCTGAAATTCAATCCGAACGCAATTATTAACGAAATTTTGTCGAATTCCAACCAACCCCCACCAGATTTCCAAATGGAATCAATCGATTTCACGCCCAATTTCAGTCACGCGATTAGATAACAAAAAAAAAAAAAAAAAAAACACAAGCAGCGAGCGGAGGAAAGAAATTACCTGCAACCGCGGGAGGACAGAGCTGTACTTTTCGGAGAATTAAAACGAGAAATCAAAATACAGAGCGACCCAAACATATACTTCCTGAATTATGTATTAAATGAAATATTCCGTAAACAATGAAATACAGTATACAGTAAATAAATATCCGTTGGTTCAACTTCTGTAATGAAATTCTTGTAACCGCTAATTACCCGTCTAAATTTATTTTCTTGAGTAAGTTTCGAACGTCACTTACATGAGTTTTTCTTTTTTTCTAAATTTCAATTCTATATGTTGACTTGAAAATTTAATCTGAAGAAAATATGGGACTGGAGAAAATATTGTGAAGTTGTCATGAAGCCACTCCTCACGCTGCTACAATTTAATTTTATTTTATATTTTTCAGGTGGGCGTATGCCGTGGCCAATTTACTGTTGGCTGCCGTATTTCCTTGTTTTAAATAAGAATGTTGTATGCATTTTAGGATTATCATAAATAAGATGATGTATTAATTGTTGGAAGTTCTATTAAGAAAAAAAAATATATTGGAAGTTTAAGAAAAAGAGTAGGAAAGAAGCTAGAATATTATTATGCACTTGGGGCACGTGCTCGATTAAGAAATCAAATTTTAATTTTTTTAGTAACGTGGAAATCATGGGCCAGCTGCAAGAATAAACTTCAAAGGATCCGGCGGAAAAAGTAGTTCATCATTAGCACCAATCTTCACAAGGGAGTCAGCTACTGCATTCCTTTCCCTAAGAATGTGATCAAAATGACAATAATTGAACTCTTGTTTCAACTCATTTATGCACTTACAATAAACCGCTAGGCGATGATGTTCAATATCCCAGAAAGTGATGAGTCTAAGAGCCTCCATAAAATCACAAAAGCAACAAAGGATTTGAATGCCTTTGTCTTTTGCAAGCTCCAAGCCATGGAGATACCTGCAAGTTCTACTTGAAGCACCGACACCAAACCCAAGAATCCAGAGACGCCCCCAATCCAAACACCATTTAGGGACCGGAGAACAGCTCCAAACCCGGACGATTACGCCCAGCAAGAACATATCCATCAGTGTGAAGAAGGGTTTCCTCCCATCTATCCATATTCCATTTAACTAATCGCGGTTGGGACATCCCTGAAGGGGGCTTAGAACCCGCTCTATTAAGATTGTCCTGAAGAAACCAAATACGCCTGAGGGTAGCTTGCAACATAGTGGATTTCCCTTGAAATATTCTGAAGTTATGCTCTTTCCAAACAATCCAAAGAGTTGCAATGAATAAATTCCCGTAGTAACGAAACTGTAGAGAATGAACAAACTGAACACAGAGTAAATAACCTAGAACAACAATAGGAAGCCTATTAATAATGTAAGCAGCAGACAACATGGCATCCCCCAATAAGACTTTGGAACTGAAGAAGTGAGCAAAAGACACCTAGCTATTTGGATCAGATGCCTATGTTTCCTTTCTACCCTCCCATTTGTTGAGGTGTATAAATGCAAGAAGTCTAATGAATAATTCCTATAAAATAGAAAAGACATTTGTTATTGCAAAATTCTAAACCATTATCAGTTCGAATGACCTTAACAACTTTGGCAAATTTTTTGGCTCGTGAGGCGTGAAGGTCCCAAATATTAATCTTGAATAATGAATTGTCGTCGGCTTGAAGCCTAAACTACGAGTAATCAGCGGAAAGTAAAGTACGCGTGATTTGATGACCAGTTCGGTCCAAACGGACCTACGTCTGGGGGATTCCAATCCAGGGACTCTTTACTATCTCGAAGACTCAAGAAACAAGACTCGAACTGAACAAGTAATGAACATCAAACTCTAACACACACTAGACCTGATTTCTAGCAGAACACCTGTAGTCTGTTCTCCCCCAGAACTGCAGACGTTGGATATCCAATCCAATTTGATGCAAACTTATCAACAGATCTTCCGTAACCTTTGAATCTTGAATAGAAGACGATCCCAGATTCAATCCTTCATATTTGGAGGTTCCTCGCAAGGCACAACCTCTTGGCGGGGTGAAAGAAGATTTTCTCCAATTCGGCAAAGGCCAATTGAAGCGATGAAGCACACGATCTCGATGAATAGTATTAGGTATGAAGGTGGTGAAGAACCAGGTTCATCAAGAAACGAAAAAACTCTCAATTAATGAACTCACGAAAATCTAGAGAGAATTGATCGAATGCGGAAATACGAAAAATTAAACAATGAAAATTACAACTCGATCTATTTTTACAGAAATCTATTTATACGAAAACTTAAGACATTAAAAAAAACGTATAAGACTCTGTAAACGCGTTTAAACAGGTTCAGAACGCTCAGGTAACTGCTGCGTGAAAGTCAGTAACTGTCAGTAACTGTTCTTGAAGTTTCAGCGTAGTTTCAACAATCTCAGAACTACAGAATCTGCACAAGAGTAATGTTATGGCAATAACAATCTCCCCCACTCTTGTGGAGATGATAATTCCATCACCAAGTGGTGTTGAAACTATCCAAGTCCAAAGAGTATTAGAGATCACGCAAAAACAGTAAATCAATACTCAAGCATGAATCATATATAGGATGTCACAGAGTAGTCTAAGCAAATTAGCAACAACATCCATCAAGCATTCAAAATATATCAGCAGCGCAGATAGTAGTTCAGTAGCATTCCAAAGAACCTGTTTACTATTACAGTCCCATAAATCCAAAAGATATAAAAAGTTCAGAATCCCAAAGGCATAAAAACCATTCAAGCAAAAACACAAATAGAATCACCAGATTGTCACAAAACATGTTCAAATACCAGAAAGAGTTTCAGAAATAGTTACCCAGGACTGCTATAAAATACCATAACCAAAATGTGTTGCAGCCAGCCACCCAATCAACACCATACAACTCCCCCATAATGGATTATCACTCCTCATCACCAATATCAACATCCTCATCACCAGCCTGCATGTCAGTAGCATCAAAAGAGTATGAAAGTGAAGAAATTATTTTTAAATTCTCCCTTTTAATAGACATAGCTTCCTGACTCCATGCGGTTATGCGCTCATTCTGACTGAGGAGTCGAGGTTTAAAGGAGTTCACCAAAGCACGTCCAGAGAGGCGAGGTCTCTTGAAATCATTGTGCATATTCAGCAGGTTTGGTGGTGGTTTGTACTCCTTCAGGGCTACCATTCTACTATCCTTAATCTTCACTCCAATTGAGAGGAGGAACTCAGTGATCAGAGTAGGGTATGGGAGTTTGGCACCAGTTTTAATCCTTCCGTTCGAGTACCTTAGCATCTCTTTCAAAAGGAAAAAGCTAAAATTCATCAGTCCTGTATGTTTATGAATGCATAGTAAAAGTTTACCCATGTTAGAACTGATCTGCGACTGATTTTTCATCGGTAAGACGTTGGAGCTGCAGAATTGGTAAAGGTAATAGAATTTCAAAGTGAGGCTGACAACACTAAACTTGCTTCGGCCAAACTGCTTGACCTTTTCATTAGAAATTTCAAGAGCCACAGAGTGAATGTCTTCAGGCATAAGCTCTAAGTCATCGCTTAGGCCGTCGTTCAGAGGTAGCTTCAACAACGAACAGAGAACAGAGGGGGTCAATTCATGAAATTTACCACGAATGTAGATCTTACCAAACCAGGCCGAATTAGGGTTGAGTATCTCAGGATGGAGGTTGGCATAAAACTCGCGGACATGAGAGGGCGAATACTGAGTGAGGCCTTGAGCCCAATGAAGAAGATGCCTCTCATCAAGGTAGTCCGTGAAGCGTAGAGTGGTTAGTGAGTGTGCTTGAACACTTCCTCCGGTTTGAAATCCCTTTCCTTGAGTGCTTCATGAGAGAAGTTCCTCATGTCCTCTGTAAAATACTTTTTGCCATAGGCTTGCTCAACATCCAGCACAACTGGGGCTTTCCGTGGTTTCTTCGCTACTGAGGCCACTGGATCTGTTTGAGGCGGTGGTTGAGGTGTAGGTGCTTTTCTCTTTCGGAATGACCTCCTCTGTGGTTGAGATGTCTGAGAAGCTGCTCGGCGTCTGCGTCTCTGGTGTGACTCAACGATTTCATCCATTTCCTCTTGAGTGAGGTCTTGAACGCCTTGATTTCTGTACGGGGACAATGGAGGATCACCGTGTTCTTCATTTAGTTCTCGAACAATTTCATCAACGGCTGCGGGATCGACAGTGGGTAATGGAGGATTTACAGTGGTCGGTTCGGTTTGAGGAATTTTGGATGGAGAAATGTGTAGAACTCCATCAGCAGAGATGACGAAAGTGGGAGTAGGATTTGAAGAGGAAGCATTAGGGTTTGAAGAATTTTTGAGAAAATTAGTAGCCTGTTGCCGGAAGTTGAAGAGACGAATCGGCAGTTTTCCAGACGTGGGCGACGTGACAACCTGCAGCAGTTGCAGAGCCACCGTGACGTCAGTCAGGCTGTCGCGCGTGATGATGGTGTTCCCCGGATGTAGGGGTGGGCATACGGGTCGGGTTAATCGGGTACCCGAACCCAAACCCGAAAAAGGTGTGGTCGGGTCGGGTTTTTTAAAAAAGAAAACCCCGAAGTCGGGTACCCGAACCCGAACCTTATAGGTCGGGTCGGGTATCGGGTTTAACAAGCAAACCTGAATTACCCGATCGGGTACCCGACTAACCCGAATTTCATTTTTTTTAAAATATGGCATGACAGAAACAATAAGTATTGATGGTATGCCAAATGATTTTATGATTCGCTTATGATTCAATTTCGTGGGTAAATATTCAATACTGTTAATGTAAATTTAAGTTTCATTTATATGCCACAAAACAAACTATGTGGATTGTACAGATCATTTAGGATTTATTAATAAAATTATGTAATACTTAGTAAGAAGTAAGAACAATGAATCAATGATTCAATATAATCAATTATATCCGCATATCTCATATTGTGGCTATATTTTTTTTTCATTGTTATAGACAATCATATCTTCATTATGAGAATTACCCAAAAAAATAAATAAAAAGATTTTAAAAATATATGAAGCAAAAAAAAAAAAAGTGTTGGGTACCTGACCCGATCGGGTACCCGACATGTCGGGTACCCACCATTGTCGGGTAATGGTTGGGTAATAAAATTCCCTACCCGAACCCGACCAACCCGAACCCGAATTACCTGAACCCGCCAAACCCGACCTGATGCCCACCCCTACCCGGATGTGACCACTCCATGTTTGGGCCATTTAATTCTGGGCCTGCAAAGGTAAGTTATTTAAACATTGCAATATGTCAGGCCCAATTAGTAAGAGGTTTAGTTGTAATATGAGAGGCCCAAGGTAGTCCTTAAGCCTTCAAATTTTTCTCTATCCACTGCCTTCGTTAGAATGTCCGCTCGTTGTTCCAACGACCTAATATGCTCTATCCTGCAAATATTATCCTCCACAAGATCTCGAATAAAATGATAACGTATATCAATATGTTTACTTCTATTATGCAAAACAAGATTTTTAGATATATTGATAGCACTAGTATTATTACAGAAAACTAAAAAATCAATTTTAATGATACCGTAGTCCTGAAGTAGTTGTTTCATCCAAAGTAGCTGAGAGCAGCAACATGTGGCAGCAATGTATTCTACTTCGGCTGTCGATAGGGCTACGATATTCTGTTTTCTAGAATACCAACTGACCAAATTGTTCCCCAAATAAAAACACCCCCCTGTCGTAGATTTTCTGTCATCATAGCTACCAGCCCAATCTGAATCTGTGTACCCAATTAGATCAAGTGATGATCTTTTGGAAAACCAAATTCCAATATCCATAGAACCCTTTATGTATCTCATAATCTTTCTTACTGCTTTCATGTGTGACTCCTTAGGATCGGATTGGAACCTTGCACGTACACCTACACTAAATGAAATGTCTGGTCTGGATGCAGTGAGCTATAGTAAACTTCCAATCATCCTATATAACTTTTGATCAACTGAATTTCCATTCTCATCTTTGCTCAGTTTCTCATGTTGTCCTAATGGATTTCTGACTACCTTGCAGCTATCCACGTTAAACCTTTTTAACATATTCTTTGCATACTTCTCCTGACTTAAGAATATTCCATCAGCTTCATGTTTGACTTGCAACCCTAAAAAGTAGTGCTGCTCCCCCATCATTGTAACACCCCGATTTTTGGTCACCCGGGTCGGGATGTCACCGCCACACCTCCCTAGTAAGACACGGTTTCTCCGGCTTACTAAAGAGATGCAAGGCTAGGTATTTCAGTATTTAAAAGCTTTGAAAATATTTGCAAACAGCCCATACAATATAATCTCGAAAATAATAATATCATAGCGCAGCGGAAAAGTATTTAAGTATAGTATTGCAGCGGAAATGTAAATACGACCAACATGGTCGAAACACGGGTTAAACAGGCTCGTTTATTCTAATGTCTAATGCAAGAATTTAAATAATAAAGTTTGCAAAAATATGGTTCCCCCATGCATGAACGTGCTCATGATCATTCCACATACTCTGTAAGGAAAAAGGAAAATAAAATGATTTGGTCAGCACAACTTGCTGAGTAAGTTAACACATGCATGATCGTAGGGTTTAAAAGCCATTAATTTAATATTTACATAAAAGCATGATAATACTCATAAATAATTTAAATGAAGCCATAAGTACTTTAAATAATGCATTTAATAATTTAAAGAACAACAATTAAGAATATTTAACTATCCCCATTACTCCCAAGATAATATAGCAAATATTTCACGATTGCATCGCAATCTCGTCAATTTAGCCGGAAACCGGCGGCCGCAGCCGTATCTGCCATACCCAGTACCACTCCGGAGTCTCGAGAAACCCATAAGGATATTCACGAGAGTGTAGGCCATATATCTCATGCCGTTTTGGCAACATATCTCAAATTTTTCGCGCGGGGTCACCATAGTCCATATAGGCACGAAGTGAATTGTTAGGAGGGCACCCTGCAGAGCACTCACCCCCTAATTTTAACGATCAAGTTCGTAAAGGGGATTTCCTAAATTTCCAGATTTCATATCATTATTTCAAAGAGTCTTCTACTCGTTTAAACCTTAAAGGCTAGTTTCACCGTTTCAACAAGATTTCAAGATTTGACTCGGTCAACCACAGTTTACTCTAAAATTCAGTAAAAATTGAGTTTGATTCTAAAAATTCTGAAATTTTACCACTGACTCAGAAACATCGAGATGAACAACTTTTGTGTTTTAACGTTTTCAATCCGAGATACCAAAATAGGTCAAAATCATCAATTTTTGTCATAACCTAAATCTGTCCGAAATTCGTATACAGCAGTTCAAGATTATCAAGATCTACCATAGCAAATCAACTCCAAATTTAATGAAATTTTACAGAGATCATATTAAGACATTTATCTACAACTTTTATGTTCGGCCAAAGATCTAAATCGGTCTAGAACCTATGTCAAAACCGTGATCAAGATCGGACCTAAGTTCTGTCAAGAATTTCAAGATCCAATTTCAAGTAGTTCGGTTTCGGTTGGTTTTCACATGTCAAATCGTCTCTAAAAATTCTGAAAATTTTACAGTACATAGATCTAAGCCTTAGGAACGTTTTTTGTGTTTTAAGTTTTTTCGTTCGAAGTCGTTTTAAGGTTCAGAAAAATTCGTCAAAACTGTTGCGCCGGTAGAAAATATACATTGACAGATTTTCGCAAGATTCGATTAAGCTTTTAGGTTTCGTGTTTTAATTACTCCCAAAACCATGTAAGTATTAACTTACAGATTTGTAGATATCCGGGATCATCTATTTCGAAGGCGTGGCTTCCAGTCCTCCGTCTATCCTCTCCGTTCGTCGGGTTCTACGCTCTAGATCCGATTCGGAGCGTAGAAAGAAAGATAAGAAGATTAGGATTCGTTTTCGAATCGAAACGTAAGAGACGAATGGATTGGAACTTACCACAATGTCTAGGAGACTCTGAATTTCGTCCAAATCAGTCTCGCCTTGGTCTCGTGCCTCCGACGACTCCGGAATTAGGATTTTCGGACGTATAGAGAGTTGTAGGGTTTTGGAAAAGTATTCGGAGCTTTTAAGAGGTCTTATTTATAGTTAAACAAGACCTAGGGACGCCCAAGGTCTGCCCCTAGGAGTCTTGAGCCGAAAGGTGTTCAACCGAAGTCGGAAAATCCGGATTCAGGCGAGAAAATCTTGCACGGGCGAATCTGTCACATGGCGCGGTCGTGGCGCGCTCTTCCTCCTTCGACCGCGCGGCCACCGCGCGACACTCGCCTGGACTTCGGTCCGGGCGGGTCGTGCGATCAGTCGTGCCTTTCCTCCTCTCTTTCGGACTTCTATCCCTCTATGCTCACGTATTCCGATTTCCGGGGTATCTTCGGGTTTACGAAAGTAGGAACCCTGTATAATTTATGTTTGGACTCGAATTCTCGAGTTCATTGGTGTCGGGTTACGGCGTGCAATTTACTTATCTTTAATTAATTCTTTTTATTTAATTAATTCCCTTTAATTCCTTTTTAAGTAAAATCTCATTTCTCATTTCCTTATCTTTATTTATTTATTTATTTGCTGGATTTATTTATTTATGGTATTGTATTTATTGTTTATTTATTTAATTATTGTTTTATTTTATGTTGGAAAATTCTCGGGTATTACAGTCTACCCTCCTTAAGAATCAACTTCGTCCTCGAAGTTGTGTTTCGGCTTTTCTCGTGCTAAGGTCTTTTGTTTGTTTTATTATTTCGTGACTGAACTTAGAATTAAAACTTCTAAGCTGCCTATGTACCCTGTGAAGGGATCAAGCCATAACGTAGTTCAAACGCTTACAAAAATGCACGAAAAATAGGTGGTATGACATCCTCTCCCCCTTAAGATTGCAGTTATGTCCCCATAACTGTGTCGGTATCGGTTTGGAACAATGTCGGGTAGCGTTCTCTCATGTCGGATTCTACTTCCCAAGTTGCCGTCTCACTTTCGTGGTTCGACCAAAGAACCTTGATCATTTTGATGGTTTTGTTCCTCGTTACTCGTTCCTTAGTGTCGGGAATACGTACTGGGACTTCTTCATAAGTCAAATCTTCATCGAGCTCAATTATCTCCGGTTGAAGTACATGTGTCGGGTCCGGCACATACTTCTTTAGTTGTGAGACATGGAAGACGTTATGAACTCGATCTAATTGCGGCGGTAAAGCCAGTCGGTAGGCTAAATTTCCGACTCGTTCTAGAATCTCGTAAGGTCCTATGTATCGAGGACTCAACTTTCCTCGCTTGCCAAAGTGCATCACCCCCTTCATGGGTGATATCTTTAGCATGACCCTATCTCCCACTTGAAATTCTAGGTCTCGTCGTCTCACGCCAGCGTAACTCTTCTGACGATCTTGAGCGACTTTTATTTTTCCTTGAATCACTTTGATTTGTTGAGCCATGTCTTCGATAAGTTGTGGTCCCACTACCACAGACTTATTGTTTTCTTCCCAGCTCAACGGGCTTCGGCACTTTCGTCCATACAACGCCTCGAAAGGTGCCATGCCAATGCTAGCATGATAGCTATTATTATAAGAGAATTCGATTAAGGGTAAATGGGATTCCCAATTTCCCTTAAATTCCAACACGCATGCTCTCAGCATGTCTTCTAGTGTTTGGTTTGTTCTCTCGGTTTGACCATCCGTCATTGGGTGGAATGCGGTGCTCATTTTGATTTGAGTACCGAGAGCCTTTTGTAACTCCGTCCAAAAGTGAGAGACAAATCTACTGTCTCTATCAGAAATGATGTCATGTGGTACTCCATGTCGTCGTACCACATTATCAATGTAGGCTCGGGCCAATTGGTCCATAGTCCACGTATCCTTCATCGGGATAAATATGGCTGTCTTCGTTAGCCTATCCACAATCACCCAAATCTTCTTCATACCTTTAGGTGATCGGGGTAATCCCGAGACAAAATCCATTGAGATGTTATCCCACTTCCAACTTGGAATCTCTAGTGGTTGCATCAGTCCTAAGGGTTTATGTCGCACTGCCTTAACCTTTTGGCAGGTGAGACATTTCGCCACGAAGTCTGCCACTTCCTTCTTCATTCTCGGCCACCAATAGATCTTCTTCAGATCTTTGTAAAGTTTGTCGCCTCCGGGATGCACTGAATATGGCGTGTTGTGCCCTTCCTCCATTAACCTTCGCTTCAACTCGGCACATTTAAGGGGCACGCACCATCTCCCTTTGAAACGAATGCTTTCATCCTCATGGACAGCAAATCCTATTGCCCTTCCTTCGGCAATATACCCCCTTATCTTCTCGAGTTTCGCATCGCCCGGTTGGGCGAGCTTAATCTCGTCCAATGTTGGAGTTTCTACGACCATGGCGTTGATCGTTTCACTCACTATGCCAGGATGCACAAGTTCTAACTCCAATCTTGCTAACTCCATGTACAATGCCGGCGGAATTACCAACGAGTTTGTCACGTGTTGGGTTTTCCGACTTAGGGCATCGGCTACCACATTCGCCTTCCCCTCGTGGTATGCTATCTCTAAATCGTAGTCTTTAATAAGTTCCAACCACCTTCGCTGTCTCAAATTCAACTCCTTCTGAGTGAATATATATTTCAAGCTCTTGTGGTCGGTGAACATTCGACACTTCCGCCCATAAAGATAATGTCTCCATATCTTTAGAGCGAAAACGACCGCTGCCAACTCCAGGTCATGTGTCGGATAATTCTCCTCGTGAGGTTTTAGTTGGCGTGATGCATACGCTACGACTCTCGAGTCTTGCATCAAAATGCAACCTAAACCTTCCTTCGAAGCATCGCTGTAAACTTCGAAGTCACCATTCTCTGATGGTAGTGTTAATACGGGTGTGGTTGTGAGTCGTTTCTTCAGCTCTTGAAACGCTGTCTCACAAGCCTCTGTCCACACGTATTTTACTCCCTTTTTAAGTAGCTGGGTCAAAGGTCGTGCGATTTTCGAAAAATCCTTCACGAACCGTCTATAGTACCCGGCTAAGCCAAGGAAACTCCTTATCTCGGTTTGGCTTTTGGGAGTTGCCCATTCAGTTACGGCAGAAACTTTTGCCGGATCCACTGAAACTCCATCAGCGGATACTATATGTCCAAGAAATGCTACCTCCTTCAACCAAAAATCGCATTTGGACAATTTGCCGTATAGCTGATTCTTTCGCAAGGTCCCTAACACTTGGTGCAAGTGTTGGGCATGCTCCTCCTCGTCTTTCGAGTGGATCAGGATGTCATCGATGAACACCACTACGCACTGATCTAACAGCTCTCGAAATACATTGTTCATGAGGTTCATGAACATTGCCGGAGCATTTGTTAACCCAAAGGATAACACTGTGAACTCGTAGTGACCATATCGAGTTCGAAACGCCGTCTTCGGAATGTCTTTCTCGGCAATTCTCAACTGGTGATACCCAGATCGTAAGTCGATCTTCGAGAATACTGAAGCTCCCTTCAGTTGATCAAATAGATCCTCTATTCTCGGAAGAGGGTATTTATTTTTGATGGTCACTTGGTTTAGTCCTCGGTAATCTATGCAAAGACGTAGTCCTCCGTCTTTCTTCTTAACGAATAAAACCGGTGCTCCCCAGGGGGAAGTACTCGGCCTTATATACCCCTTTCCTAACAGCTCCTCGAGTTGGTCTTTTAATTCCTTCATTTCCAGTGGTGCCATCCGGTACGGAGCTTTTGAGACAGGCTCTGTGCCCGGGATGAGATCTATCGTGAATTCAAGATCTCTCTCAGGTGGCATGCCCGGGATGTCTTCAGGAAACACATCCGGGTATTCTCTTACCACTGGTATGCTATCAACCTTGTTCTCTTCCGCCTCAAGGTTGTGCACATAGCACGCATATAGTTCATACCCCTTACGCATCAAGTTACTTAGTTTAAGTGCACTAACGATTTTGTTACTCTTCTTAGGGGGCTGAGAGTAAAAGATAACTCTCTTTCCCCTACTTTTTGACAAGGTGATCTTTTGTTTTTGGCATTCGATCACCGCTTTGTATTGGGATAACCAATCCATCCCCAGTATGATGTCAAAGTCTCTTAAGTTAAATTCTACTAAGTTCGCGAAGAATTCTACGTTCTTTATCACTATAGGAATTCCGTTATATCGTTTAGAGCAAGATACTACTTCTCCAGAAGGCAATTGAGTTCCTAAGCTAATTCTCTCGCACTTAGCTAGAACTAACTCAGGCACTATCCTTGATGCTATGATCGAGCAACTAGCTCCCGAATCAAATAAAACTCTAAGGGGTGTATCCAAAACGTGAAATGTACCTGCCATCACTTCTCCTTGCGCAGGCACGTCCGCTTGGTTAACCACATTGAGCCTCCCCACAGGGCGTCCTTGGTTGCCTTGCTGATTCGCATTCTGCTGCTGGTTTTGCTGTTGGTTTTGATTCTGCAGGGGCGGAGGTCGTTGGTTCTGGTTCTGATTCGGCGGCCTAAATTGGTTTTGAGGGGGTCTATACCCCTGGTTATTTCCGTTCCGCCCGTTTTGGTTCTGAGGCTGTTCTTGCCCCGTGACCAAGTCCTCCCTTTTGGTTATGTTTTCAAGCCTAGTTCGGCACTCCCGACGTATGTGACCCATTCGACCACATCGGAAACAGGCGCCCTGTTGAGGGCATCCCCTCGTCAGATGGGGTCGTCCACACATTGGACAGGGTGGTACGGGTTCTTCTTGGTTAAACCTTCTCCCATTATTGTTTTGTTGAGGCCTATTCGACCATATCCGCTGTTCGTTCCTTCCAGTGTTGTTCTCGCTTCTCAAGTCCCGGTTTCTCTTGTCTTGGGGACCCCTGCTGGATTCCCCACTCACCCTTCTCTTCAGTTGTTGCACACGCGCTACCGCCACAGCGCGGTCATACACAGCTTGCAGGTCGGGGTAGTGTACCCCCGTGATCACCTCGCGAACAGACAGGTTCAGTCCCATCTCGAACTTTTGAGCCTTCTCCGCATCAGTGGGTACGAGTCTTGGTGCGAACCTTACCAGCTCCTTGAATCGTGTGTAGTACTCTTGTACGGTTTGGCCTCCTTGCTTTAGTGACAGGAATTCTTCGTACATGGCAGCTTTAGTACTCAAGGGATAGCATCGATCCCTGAATAGTTCCATCATCTCCATCCACGAGTAGGGCTCGTCATCTTCAGTCAGCTTAGCTTGAGTCGCCTGCCACCAGTCGTCCGCTTCGCCTCCCAAGTAGTACGAAGCGACATGCACCCTTTCTCCTTCCGGACATTTGACTGCTCCCAGCAGTTTGTCGAAGGTCCGGATCCATTCCTCCAGTTTGGCTGGATCCTCCTCACCAGCATAGTGGGGTGGCTGGTAGGGATTCACCATAGCCAGATAGTTAGGGCGAGCATGGGGCGGAGGTACCGCCGCAGATTGGCCCTGGTTGACTTGCGCGTTTCCTAGCGCAATCAAAACCTCCTCTATCGTCCGAAGACGATCGCCCACATTTTTCGGTGCGGGGGCGTCCTGCGCACCTTGGGGTTGTTCCTCTACAGGTTGGGCCGGTTCCGTGACATTTGGAGGTATTTCGGTAGGTGTTTCAGTGGTGGTTTGGGGAGCGGGTTGAGTTCTTCCTCTTCCTCTTCCTCTTCCTCTGGGTGCCATTCTGGTACAAATAGGGTGGATTAGGACTTGTGAATTTAACATATAGTCTTAACGATTTTTTATAAATGTATATGTGTTTTGTAATTTCGCACGTGGTGCTCGCTCGAACTAAGAAGCGTCGTACGCTTCTGGGTTTTATTTTATTTGATTTTATTTTATTTCGATTTATTATAAATAAATCGGGCATTTTATTTCCTCAAAAAAAAATTTAGTACAAAGGTAGAAATATTTTCCTAGCAAAATAGTATCTAAAAAAAGAATCTCTAGCGTCTCAAGACGTCCTCCGGTGGGGTAGCGGGATCCTCATCCGGGTCTTCCTCCTCCGAACTTGGCGGCAGTAGATCGTCAAAGATAGTGTTCAAGTCTTGCCCATGGGCATCGATGTGTTCCTTCAGTATTAGGTTTTGTGTAATGAGGGTTTGGACTTGGCGTTCGAGTTGGTTAATGCTGTGGTGATCCGCCTCTCTCAAGTTGCCCATGTGGTGCAAATTGGCCTCCAATTGAGCCATACGGTATTTCATTTGTTCGAGGGTTTGTTGGGAATCAAGATGAACGTTCATCATTTTGATCATCAACTGCATCATATCTTGACTAGCCATCTAGCGCAAGCAAAAGATTTAAGTTAATATTCGCCAAGATTCTAAGTTCAATTTCGCCAAGATTCTAAGTTCAAATTCACCAAGATTCTAAGTTCAATTTCGCCAAGATTCTAAGTTCAAATTCGCCAAGATTCTAAGTTAATAGAAGAGATGCAATATGCAATGCAAATGATAATTTCCCCCCAAAAATAATTTAATGCACTATATATATATATATATTTTTCCCCATGGGGTTTAAAATAAAAATTTCTCCATGGAAATAATACTTTAAAATTTAAAATATTAGTCAAAATATTAATAGTAGTTTAAAAATAATAATGGTTTAAAAATAATAGTTTAAAAATAATAATGGTTTAAAAATAATACTTTAAAAATAGCCGGGCTCTGATACCAACTTGTAACACCCCGGTTTTTGGTCACCCAGGTCGGAATGTCACCGCCACACCTCCCTAGTAAGACACGGTTTCTCCGGCTTACTAAAGAGATGCAAGGCTAGGTTTCAGTATTTAAAAGCTTTGAAAATATTTGCAAACAGCCCATACAATATAATCTTGAAAATAATAATATCATAGCGCAGCGGAAAAAGTATTTAAGTATAGTATTGCAGCGGAAATGTAAATACGACCAACATGGTCAAAACACGGGTTAAACAGGCCCGTTTATTCTAATGTCTAATGCAAGAATTTAAATAATAAAGTTTGCAAAAATATGGTTCCCCCATGCATGAACGTGCTCATGATCATTCCACATACTCTGTAAGGAAAAAGGAAAATAAAATGGTTTGGTCAGCACAACTTGCTGAGTAAGTTAACACATGCATGATCGTAGGGTTTAAAAGCCATTAATTTAATTTTTACATAAAAGCATGATAATACTCATAAATAATTTAAATGAAGCCATAAGTACTTTAAATAATGCATTTAATAATTTAAAGAAAAACAATTAAGAATATTTAACTATCCCCATTACTCCCAAGATAATATAGCAAGTATTTCACGATTGCATCGCAATCTCGTCAATTTAGCCGGAAACCCGCGGCCGCAGCCGTATCTGCCATACCCAGTACCACTCCGGAGCCTCGAGAAACCCATAAGGATATTCACGAGAGTGTAGGCCATATATCTCATGCCGTTTTGGCAACATATCTCAAATTTTTCGCGCGTGGTCACCATCGTCCATATAGGCACGAAGTGAATTGTTAGGAGGGCACCCTGCAGAGCACTCACCCCCTAATTTTAACGATCAAGTTCGTAAAGGGGAATTCCTAAATTTTCAGATTTTATATCTATATTTCAAAGAGTCTTCTACTCGTTTAAACCTTAAAGGCTAGTTTCACCGTTTCAACAAGATTTCAAGATTTGACTCGGTCAACCACAGTTTACTCTAAAATTCAGTAAAACTCGAGTTTGATTCCAAAAATTCTGAAATTTTACCACTGACTCAGAAACATCGAGATGAACAACTTTCGTGTTTTAACTTTTTCAATCCGAGATACCGAAATAGGTCAAAATCATCAATTTTCGTCATAACCTAAATCTGTCCGAAATTCGTATACAGCAGTTCAAGATTATCATGATCTACCATAGAAAATCAACACCAAATTTAATGAAATTTTACAGAGATCATTTTAAGACATTTATCTACAACTTACATGTTCGGCCAAAGATCTAAATCAGTCTAGAACCTATGTCAAAACCGTGATCAAGATCGGACCTAAGTTCTGTCAAGAATTTCAAGATCCAATTTCAAGCAGTTCGGTTTCGGTTAGTTTTCACATGTCAAATCATCTCTAAAAATTCTGAAAATTTTACAGTAGATAGATCTAAACCTTAGTAACATTTTTCTTGTTTTAAGTTTTTCCGTTCAAAGTCGTTTTAATTTTCGGAAAAATTCGTCAAAACTGTTGCGCCGGTAGAAAACATACATTGACAGATTTTCGCAAGATTCGATTAAGCTTTTAGGTTTCGTGTTTTAATTACTCCCAAAACCATGTAAATATTAACTTACAGATTTGTAGATATCCGGGATCGTCTATTTCGAAGGCGTGGCTTCCAGTCCTCCGTCTATCCTCTCCGTTCGTCGGGTTCTACGCTCTAGATCCGATTCGGGGCATAGAAAGAAAGATAAGAAGATTAGGATTCGTTTTCAAATCGAAACATACGAGACAAATGGATCGGAACTTACCACGACGTCTAGGAGACTCTGAATTTCGTCCAAATCAGTCTCGCCTTGGTCTCGTGCCTCCGACGACTCCGGAATTAGGGTTTTCGGACGTATAGAGAGTTGTAGGGTTTTGGAAAAGTATTCGGAGCTTTTAAGAGGTCTTATTTATAGTTAAACAAGACCTAGGGACGCCCAAGGTCTGCCCCTAGGAGTCTTGAGCCGAAAGGTGTTCAACCGAAGTCGGAAAATCCGGATTCGGGCGAGAAAATCTCGCACGGGCAAATCTGTCACATGGCGCGGTCGTGGCGCGCTCTTCCTCCTTCGACCGCGCGGCCACCGCACGACACTCGCCTGGACTTCGGTCCGGGCGGGTCGTGCGACCCGTCGTGCCTTTCCTCCTCTCTTTCGGACTTCTATCCCTCTATGCTCCCGTATTCCGATTTCCGGGGTATCTTTGGGTTTACGAAAGTAGGAACCCCGTATAATTTATGTTTGGACTCGAATTCTCGAGTTCATTGGTGTCGGGTTACGGCGTGCAATTTACTTATCTTTAATTAATTCTTTTTATTTAATTAATTCACTTTAATTCCTTTTTAAGTAAAATCTCATTTCTCATTTTCTTATCTTTATTTATTTATTTATTTGCTGGATTTATTTATTTATGGTATTGTATTTATTATTTATTTATTTAATTATTGTTTTATTTTATGTTGGAAAATTCTCGGGTATTACAATCATGGACATTTCAAACTCTGATTTCATAGAATTGAAAAAATTCTTCTCTGAGTTTTGCTGAGGTTGAACCGAAAACTGTATCATCGACATATACTTGAGCAACAGTTAAATGATCGTCCTGATGTTTGACAAACAACATCTTGTCTATATTACCTCTCTTATATCCACTGTTAACCAAAAACTTTGATAACCTTTTGTACCATACCCTAGGTGCTTGTTTGAGTCCATAGAGAGCACCTTTTACCCGATATACATGATTCGGATGAGTTGGATCTTCAAAACCAATCGGTTGGGCAACATAGATCTCCTCCGTAATCTTCCCATTAAGGAAGACAGTTTTGATATCCATTTGGTAAAGCTTAATATTCAAAGAACAAGCAATAGCTAAAAGAATCCTTACAGCTTCCATGCGGGCCACGGGTGCAAAAGTCTCACCGTAGTCAAGACCTTCTATTTGAGTATATCCTTGTGCTACTAGCCTTGCTTTATTCCTGACTACGTTGCCTTTCTCATCTGCTTTGTTGCGGTACACCCATTTTGTTCCGATTATATTGACGTTTGATGGTGGTTCTGTTAACTCTCATACGTCATTCCTCTCGAACTGTAGAAGCTCATCCTGCATGGCAGCGATCCAGTACTCGTCTTTCAAGGCTTCCATAGGATTCTTGGGCTCTATCTTTGAAACAAAACAATTGTAGCTTGCTAGATCCTTGAAATTAATTTCTTTATGTCTAGTCTGTCTCTGGCCTTGTGGATCTCCAATAATATCCTGAGTTAAGTTATGCTTATGAACTCTGGATCTTTTTCTCTTGTTCAGAACTTCAGTTTATGGTTCTGTTGTCGTCTCGACTACTGGGTCTGTATCAGCATCCTTATCTGGTTCATCAGAATTGATATGCTCTTCCTCATTAACATTCTGTTTTACATCATTAGTATTCTCATGACTATGAATAGAAGGTAGCTCAACATCATCTAACCTGTTATCTAAAAGATCAAAATCTTCAAAGAGAACATTAGTAGATTCTATAACCTTCTTATCACTAGTAAGATAGACACGATATGCTTTAGAAATGTTAGAATAACCAATAAAATATCCATCCAATGATTTATAATCAAACTTATGCAATTGATTTCTATCTTTCAAAACATAGCATTTGCAACCAAAAATATGAAAGTATTTTACTGTGGGAGTTTTACCGTTCCAAACTTTGTAAGTTGTGCAGTTGTAGTGTGGTCTCAATAACACTCTGTTGGTGATATGACAAGCAGTGTTAATAGCTTCCGCCCAAAAACTTTTACTCATTGTACTGGTGTGAAGCATCGATCTTGCCATCTCTTGTAAAGTTCGGTTCTTTCTTTCAGCAACACCATTTTGATGTGGTGTTTTGGGGGCTGAGTACTCATGAGTAATTCCGTGGTCATCACAATAACAATCGAACGACTGGTTCTCGAATTCCTTGCCATGATCGGTTCGGATTCGTGAAATGTTCCTTTGCTTTTCATTCATAAGTCTCTTACTCAGTGCCTCAAAGTACTCAAAAGTCTCAACTTTTGACCTAAGAAAGAAAACCCAACAATATCTAGAGTAATCATCAACAAATACTAAAATATACATTTTACCATTTAAGCTCTCCACTTCGGTAGGACCCATAAGATCCATGTGTATCAGATCAAGGCATTCTTTTGTCTTAATCTCATCAGTCTTCTTATGTTTCGATCTGGTTTGCTTTTCTTTGGCGCAATCTCTGCAGATGGTTTGGTCATTCTTTGGTAGTTTGGGCAACCCACGAACTGCATTCGAGTTACTCAACTTATGTAGTGTCTGAAAGTTAAGGTGTCCGAGTATCTTATGCCAAAGTGTAGTCTGATCATCTCTGGTCAGTAGAATCTGTGGAATGTCATCCTTCAAGATGTAACAATTATTCTTGCTACGGCCTCCCATCATGATAATCTCCTTTTGATCATTATATACTATGCACATGTCTTTAGTAAACTTAACCACAAGATCTTCATCACAAAGTTGACTAATAGAGATAAGGTTAGTAGTAAGACCCTTTACATAATAAATTCTAGAGAGTTTAGAAAGAAAATCATCCTTAGATTTACCATAACCCGCAATTTTGCTTTTAGTACCTTCACCATACATGACAGCTCCGCAATCTTTCCAACAAAGTTGTCTAAGACATCTTTTCTTCCCGTCATATGTCTTGAACATCCCGAATCAAAATACCATCGGACGTTACGATGTTGTTCCTGCACCGAAAGAACTACAAAACAAGTAGAATCTTCATTATCATTTTTGTTTTTAGGTACCCATACCTTCTGCATTTTAAATTTCTTTCGAAGTTCCTGGTCAGGCCATACGACTGGTCTTCGATTCATAAGATCTCTTAGAATGCGCATGCATGTTTCAGTAGTGTGTCCAGGCAAATTGCAGTACAGGCAGTCTTTTCATCGTCTGGATGATTCTCCGACTAACTCCTCAGGTAGTGCATCAGTAGTTGAAGTAAGGAATTGTAACACCCCGGATTTGATAACCCAGGCCGGGATGCCACCGCCACACCTCCCTAGCAAGACACGGTTTCTCCGAGCTCACTAAAGAGATGTAAGGCTATGGTTTTTCAGGATTTAAAATATTCAAGTAGCCCATTCATAGATAGTTTAAAAATGCTACATCAGAGTTGCAGCGAGAATATATATAAGTACGCAGCGGAAGTAAAGTGTATGCAGCGGAATTCGAAATATAGGGCCGACATGGCCAAACCACGGGTTAAACAGACCCGTTCATGCAAGTCATGTAAAATAAATAATTAAGTGTCCAAATGATCCCCCAATGAATGATCATGCTTCGTACTCTGTAACAGAAAAAAAATGAACAACGGTTTTTATCAGTATTAGAAAATACTGAGTAAGTTAATCCTTACATGACAATAAAGGGGTTAGATTTTTAGTAATTAAGTTAAAACTCTTTGCCATGCATAAAAACACTTTTTAAAAAGAATGCGAAGATAATGCATACTTTAAAGGCACATTTAAATTTCGTAATTTAAAACTTAAGCATGGGCAATTATTTAAGACATGATTTAAAAACATGATTAATGCCGTAAGTATGTAAATAAAAACTTGAGCTTTAAAAATTTTCACCGATACGCCACCATCAAAACGATATTTAAATTTAGCCGACAATTCGGCGGCCGCAGCCAATTTCTTAAAATCTGAGCTTTTTAATATATTTCCCGTTACGCCATTATCTCAACAATATATAGCCGGTGATCCGGCGGCCTCAGCCAATTTCATAAGTATCATATCATCTAGCCGGTGATCCGGCGGCCGCAGCCGATACGCCATACCCAGTACCACTCCGTCGAGCCTCGAGTAACCCATACGGATACACTCGAGAGGGTAGGCAGTTGGTCTCTTGTGACCAAATACGCCATATCCAGTACCGCTCCGTCGAGCCTCGAGTAACCCATACGGATACACTCGAGAGGATAGGCCAAAATAATGACGGCAGATATCAATAGTAACAGTTAGCCGGTGATCCGGCGGCCTCAGCCAATTTCATAAGTAACATCTCATCTAGCCGGTGATCCGGCGGCCGCAGCCTATACGCCATACCCAGTACCACTCCGTCGAGCCTCGAGTAACCCATACGGATACACTCGAGAGGGTAGGCAGTTGGTCTCTTGTGACCAAATATGCCATATCCAGTACCGCTCCGTCGAGCCTCGAGTAACCCATACGGATACACCCGAGAGGATAGGCAATATATAAGATGCCGTTTTGTTGATTTTTCGCGCGTGATAGTCATAGCCGTTTTGGCACAAATTGCACAATTAGGAGGGCACCCTGCAGAGCACTCACCCCCTAAATTTTATGTAACCGATATCGTTTCAACTTTAGTATAACGGGATTTTCAAAAATATAGCTTTATCGTATCACAAGATTTCGATCGTTGTTAAAAGATTTCAAAAATCGATCGATATCACAGTTTACGCCTTTTCAGTTTAAAAATCCATTTCTTAGGCGATTGATCTGAAATTTTCACAGTAGCTCAAAAACATCTCAATGAACAACTTTCATGTTTTGAGTTTTTAGTAAAAACGATGGGAAGCATGTCAAAAATCAAGTTTTCTACTCAAATAGTATGCTGTCAGGATTCAGGTTTGACACATCTCAAAGATTTGACTTTTTAACATATCAAATGAGCTTCAAAAATTCTGAAATTTGGTATGCACATACTAGACATGTTTATATGCAACTTTTGTTTAGAACTCAAGGATTGGATCGGACTAGAAATGATAGAAATAAGCTCATCAAGTTCGGTTAAGAAATCTGTGAACCTTTGAAAATTCTTTAAAACGCAGAATATGTCCGATTCGGTTTGGGGTTTCAAAACTTGATGAAAATGCATGAAATTTTACAGAGGTATTCAAGACTCATAGATCTATAACTTTTGTTTAGATCATGAAGATTGGTTCGGACTAGAAATGATAGAAATATGCTCATCAAGTTCGGTTAAGAAATCTGTAAATTTTTGAAAGTTCTTAAAAACGCAGAATATGTCCGACTTGATTTGGGGTATCAAAACTTGATGAAAAATTCTGAAATTTTTACACAACATAGCTGAAGATCTTAGGATCAAAATCTTAGTTTTGAGTTTTCAGGTTTGAACGCTCGAAGTAAGAGTTTTGTTCGGATTTCAGAAAATACGTAGATTGGGGTTTTTTTTAGGTTCGATTTTAACGTTTCGTTTAAGATTCAATGTTTCGGATGTTTTCAAACCACCCGTATTGATATGTAAGTTATCAACTTACATTGAGTGAGTTCCTTGAACGTTCTAAGGTTGATCGATTTGTCCAAAATCGCCACGAACGAATCTACGCAACACGTTCTTCTTCTCCTTTGGCTACGAACGTGTTTGCAAGTAAAGATCCGTAAGTTAGAAGGTTGATTATGATCTTAAAACAATAAGGAAACTTGATTGACACCTTACCAACAACCCAATGTCTGCAAATCCTTGATCTCTTCACTACCTTGATAGGATTTGGTTGCCGGAAAGTTCGCCGGAAGTTCGCCGGAAGGTGTTTGGCTTAGAGAGAGTTTTTGGAGAGTTTGGGAGTGAATGGTTGATTGGAATGGCTGAAAATGGAGTTATGATTGATTACATAACGTCCAAAGATGTTCCCTCCCGTGATAGATCGAGATTCCTCACTTGGGGTCAAGGAATATGGCAAGAAAGTCGCCAAAACGCGACAAAGGTTGCTGTCAGGCCTCCCACGCGGGGTTGGCGCGCGAATCAGCCAAAAGCCGCGCCGGGTGCGCGCCACCGAACGCGTTGTCGCGACTTTTCGACCCACGCGGGGTTGGCGCGGGAATCCCCCCTTTCCCGCGCGGACAGCGCGCCAAACACGCCTGGACTTCGGTCCGGGCGGGGTCGTGCGATCCGTCGTGCTTTTCCTCCTCTCCTTCGGA
>JAOANR010000013.1:5102261-5358621 GCA_030278955.1 Hygrophila difformis | reverse complement strand
CTTCTGTCCTCCTACGTTTTCGGGCTCGATTTTTCGGGTCATTCTCGGGTCATAAATTCTTATCTTAAGTTTATCTCGACTCAAATGAACTTCATGTTAAAATCTTAAATCCGTCGGTCTCGGTTTCGTCGGCTTTCAATTCGTCGTCTTTTGATTCCCGTGTAATAACTTGTATCCTTACATTTCTTTCGGCTTCACGGGTTCTTGGAATTAAAATTCTTTTCCTTTATGAATTTAATTCCAATTATTTTTACTCAATTCATGGAATGTCTTCGGGCTTCCTTTCCCTCTTTTATTCCATTTTGAATTTAAATCTATCGGCGTTTTATTTCCGAGCAATAATTTATTGTGATAAATTATTTTCTTCTTCTCGGAAATATTTCAACATTGATCGGAATAAATTTTTATTCCCTTGGATGTTGATAAAAATCTGGGGTGTTACACTCTCCCCCCCTTAAGAATCAACTTCGTCCTCGAAGTTGTGCTTCGGCTTTTCTCGCGCGAAGAGTTATGGTCCTATTTGTTTACTATTGCGATATTGTGTTATTGAATTATTGTTCGATTGTTGATCGTCGTTTGTTGTTTGATTATTGTTTGATTATTGTTTGATTTTTTGTTTGATTATTGTTTGATTATTGTTTGATTATTGTTTGATTAAACCCAGAATTGAAATTTCCAAGTTGCCTACATACCCTGTGAAGGGATCAAGTCATTACGTAGTTCAAAAAGAATTTATTTGGGATACAAAATATTCGAGTTTCGGAATAAATGCTTATGCATTCTTACGGGGTATTACATCCTCCCCCCCTTAAGATTACAGTTATGTTCCCATAACTGCCTATGTATTATTCCCACGAAGGTTCGAGTATCATCGCCTACGATCCTTCCTCAATGAGCTGGCAAGTCAGCTTGATCAATGTCGTTCAATCATCCCATGGCTCTTCCTTGATTCCCTTGTTGAGGGTCCACCAGATCTAGCCTTTTCTCAATCATATCTTCACGAACATTGCATTCTCTAATCATGTGGTCTTCTCCACCACATCTATAACAAGTCCCGCGTCTTGGGCATTCGCGCACCAGATGGGCTTGGTGGCACTGCGGGCAACGTGGTATGGATGCTTCATGGTTGCCATCCCGACTGTTTGAGTTCTGTGGCTGGTCAGGTTTAATGGTCACTTCCTTTCTCTTGTTAATATTCTCTATCCGCGTTCGGCAGTTACGTAGCCGATGACCAAATCGACCACACCGAAAGCACGCTCCGGGCTTAGGGCATCCTCTCGCATAATGAGGGTTACCACATCTTGGGCACGGTGGCGTATAGTCACCATGGTTGTAAACCATCCCTCTGTTTCTTCCACCGTTGCCTCGAGGTGGTCTATTCGGGCCTCCCCGAATATGGTTCATTCCTAAGTAGTTATCGGTTCTGTGGTCTCGTTTTCTCTTGCCTTGCCCTTGGTTGATTAGTGCATTCCCCAAGGCAACCACAGCTTCCTCTATAGCTCTTAATTGGTCACTTAAGTTCTTAGGCATGGAGGCTACTTCCCCTCCTTGATTGGTTGCACTAACGTCTTGCACTGGTTCATCGGGTTGTCGTAGCTCTTCATTGGTGTTGGGTGGGATGGGTGGATTGTTAGGTCTTCCTCTAGGTGCCATTTTCTGTTATAGAAGCACGCGAAGATGAGTTTCTAAGTGATCAAGATCTAGGACTAAGGCAAAGTTAGTCTTAAGTTGGCGCTCCTAAGTCAAGATCATGTTGAGTCCTAAGGTAGGAGTGTTTCTTATCACCGATAATTCACATAAAAAGGGTTAGTGTATTTATGTATGCATATGCATATGTGATCCCCCCAAAAAAAAAATTTTATGCACGCATTTATTTATCCATGGGTTTTAAAATAAATTTATTCCATGGATAGATTAAAATAAGGATAAAAGGTTTGGGCCACTATATTGGGCCGAAAGAAATAAATTATTTGGGCTTTAAATAAAAACAAGGCTATTGGGCCAAGATAATTTCTTGGGCCTCAAAAAAAAAATTTTGGGCTAAAAATTTGGGCCTTAACTTCAAAATAATAATTGGGATCTTTAAAATATATTACTAGTTTAGAAATGATAACTTTAAAAATAATAATACTTGAAAATAATAGTTTAAAAATATTCCGAGCTCTTTAAAATAGTAGTTTTAAAATATTCCGGGCTCTTTAAAATAGTAGTTTTAAAATATTCCGGGCTCTGATACCACTCTGGTATCAGATATTTTCTTTAAAATAAATAGCTTTAAAATAGTCTGGGCTCTGATACCATTCTGTAACACCCCGGATTTGATAACCCAGGCCGGGATGCCACCGCCACACCTCCCTAGCAAGACACGGTTTCTCCGAGCTCACTAAAGAGATGTAAGGCTATGGTTTTTCAGGATTTAAAATATTCAAGTAGCCCATTCATAGATAGTTTAAAAATGCTACATCAGAGTTGCAGCGAGAATATATATAAGTACGCAGCGGAAGTAAAGTGTATGCAGCGGAATTCGAAATATAGGGCCGACATGGCCAAACCACGGGTTAAACAGACCCGTTCATGCAAGTCATGTAAAATAAATAATTAAGTGTCCAAATGATCCCCCAATGAATGATCATGCTTCGTACTCTGTAACAGAAAAAAAATGAACAACGGTTTTTATCAGTATTATAAAATACTGAGTAAGTTAATCCTTACATGACAATAAAGGGGTTAGATTTTTAGTAATTAAGTTAAAACTCTTTGCCATGCATAAAAACACTTTTTAAAAAGAATGCGAAGATAATGCATACTTTAAAGGCACATTTAAATTTCGTAATTTAAAACTTAAGCATGGGCAATTATTTAAGACATGATTTAAAAACATGATTAATGCCGTAAGTATGTAAATAAAAACTTGAGCTTTAAAAATTTTCACCGATACGCCACCATCAAAACGATATTTAAATTTAGCCGACAATTCGGCGGCCGCAGCCAATTTCTTAAAATCTGAGCTTTTTAATATATTTCCCGTTACGCCATTATCTCAACAATATATAGCCGGTGATCCGGCGGCCTCAGCCAATTTCATAAGTATCATATCATCTAGCCGGTGATCCGGCGGCCGCAGCCGATACGCCATACCCAGTACCACTCCGTCGAGCCTCGAGTAACCCATACGGATACACTCGAGAGGGTAGGCAGTTGGTCTCTTGTGACCAAATACGCCATATCCAGTACCGCTCCGTCGAGCCTCGAGTAACCCATACGGATACACTCGAGAGGATAGGCCAAAATAATGACGGCAGATATCAATAGTAACAGTTAGCCGGTGATCCGGCGGCCTCAGCCAATTTCATAAGTAACATCTCATCTAGCCGGTGATCCGGCGGCCGCAGCCTATACGCCATACCCAGTACCACTCCGTCGAGCCTCGAGTAACCCATACGGATACACTCGAGAGGGTAGGCAGTTGGTCTCTTGTGACCAAATATGCCATATCCAGTACCGCTCCGTCGAGCCTCGAGTAACCCATACGGATACACCCGAGAGGATAGGCAATATATAAGATGCCGTTTTGTTGATTTTTCGCGCGTGATAGTCATAGCCGTTTTGGCACAAATTGCACAATTAGGAGGGCACCCTGCAGAGCACTCACCCCCTAAATTTTATGTAACCGATATCGTTTCAACTTTAGTATAACGGGATTTTCAAAAATATAGCTTTATCGTATCACAAGATTTCGATCGTTGTTAAAAGATTTCAAAAATCGATCGATATCACAGTTTACGCCTTTTCAGTTTAAAAATCCATTTCTTAGGCGATTGATCTGAAATTTTCACAGTAGCTCAAAAACATCTCAATGAACAACTTTCATGTTTTGAGTTTTTAGTAAAAACGATGGGAAGCATGTCAAAAATCAAGTTTTCTACTCAAATAGTATGCTGTCAGGATTCAGGTTTGACACATCTCAAAGATTTGACTTTTTAACATATCAAATGAGCTTCAAAAATTCTGAAATTTGGTATGCACATACTAGACATGTTTATATGCAACTTTTGTTTAGAACTCAAGGATTGGATCGGACTAGAAATGATAGAAATAAGCTCATCAAGTTCGGTTAAGAAATCTGTGAACCTTTGAAAATTCTTTAAAACGCAGAATATGTCCGATTCGGTTTGGGGTTTCAAAACTTGATGAAAATGCATGAAATTTTACAGAGGTATTCAAGACTCATAGATCTATAACTTTTGTTTAGATCATGAAGATTGGTTCGGACTAGAAATGATAGAAATATGCTCATCAAGTTCGGTTAAGAAATCTGTAAATTTTTGAAAGTTCTTAAAAACGCAGAATATGTCCGACTTGATTTGGGGTATCAAAACTTGATGAAAAATTCTGAAATTTTTACACAACATAGCTGAAGATCTTAGGATCAAAATCTTAGTTTTGAGTTTTCAGGTTTGAACGCTCGAAGTAAGAGTTTTGTTCGGATTTCAGAAAATACGTAGATTGGGGTTTTTTTTAGGTTCGATTTTAACGTTTCGTTTAAGATTCAATGTTTCGGATGTTTTCAAACCACCCGTATTGATATGTAAGTTATCAACTTACATTGAGTGAGTTCCTTGAACGTTCTAAGGTTGATCGATTTGTCCAAAATCGCCACGAACGAATCTACGCAACACGTTCTTCTTCTCCTTTGGCTACGAACGTGTTTGCAAGTAAAGATCCGTAAGTTAGAAGGTTGATTATGATCTTAAAACAATAAGGAAACTTGATTGACACCTTACCAACAACCCAATGTCTGCAAATCCTTGATCTCTTCACTACCTTGATAGGATTTGGTTGCCGGAAAGTTCGCCGGAAGTTCGCCGGAAGGTGTTTGGCTTAGAGAGAGTTTTTGGAGAGTTTGGGAGTGAATGGTTGATTGGAATGGCTGAAAATGGAGTTATGATTGATTACATAACGTCCAAAGATGTTCCCTCCCGTGATAGATCGAGATTCCTCACTTGGGGTCAAGGAATATGGCAAGAAAGTCGCCAAAACGCGACAAAGGTTGCTGTCAGGCCTCCCACGCGGGGTTGGCGCGCGAATCAGCCAAAAGCCGCGCCGGGTGCGCGCCACCGAACGCGTTGTCGCGACTTTTCGACCCACGCGGGGTTGGCGCGGGAATCCCCCCTTTCCCGCGCGGACAGCGCGCCAAACACGCCTGGACTTCGGTCCGGGCGGGGTCGTGCGATCCGTCGTGCTTTTCCTCCTCTCCTTCGGACTTCTGTCCTCCTACGTTTTCGGGCTCGATTTTTCGGGTCATTCTCGGGTCATAAATTCTTATCTTAAGTTTATCTCGACTCAAATGAACTTCATGTTAAAATCTTAAATCCGTCGGTCTCGGTTTCGTCGGCTTTCAATTCGTCGTCTTTTGATTCCCGTGTAATAACTTGTATCCTTACATTTCTTTCGGCTTCACGGGTTCTTGGAATTAAAATTCTTTTCCTTTATGAATTTAATTCCAATTATTTTTACTCAATTCATGGAATGTCTTCGGGCTTCCTTTCCCTCTTTTATTCCATTTTGAATTTAAATCTATCGGCGTTTTATTTCCGAGCAATAATTTATTGTGATAAATTATTTTCTTCTTCTCGGAAATATTTCAACATTGATCGGAATAAATTTTTATTCCCTTGGATGTTGATAAAAATCTGGGGTGTTACAGGAAACCTCCACTTGTAAACTTTGTTTTGCTAAGAGTGCTTTGCTTCTTATAACCTAAACCTGTTTGATCTCCAACACGTTTTCACATAGATAAAACTTCATCAAGTTGATTTTTACCTTTAGATACCTTTTGAAGTTCAGTATTCTTCAGTTTCAAATCATCAAGCTCCTTCTCCATATCATGGATTCTGCCTTTAAGAGAGATATTCTCCTTTTGCAAATCATCATTTTTCTCAACTTCAAGATCATATGCAATCCCGACGTCTGCCAGTTGTCCTAACAACTTTTTGTTTTCCTGAACAGCAACCTCGAAATCCTCATTGAGCTCATTGTAGTCAGCAAGTAATTGATCGTACTCATCATCGCTTTCACCTGAATCAGAATCATATTTTTTTAGGTGAAAAACTTATTGACTTGGCAATACCTTCTATAGTAGGACTTGTTTCTCTTAGAGTGAATGCAATGACTTCATCAGATTCTGAAATCTGTCCTTCAGTAGTTCTGTAACACCCCGGTTTTTGGTCACCCAGGTCGGGATGTCACCGCCACACCTCCCTAGCAAGACACGGTTTCTCCGAGCTTGCTAAAGAGATGCAAGACTATGGTTTTTCAGAATTTAAAACATTCAAACAGCCCATTTATATATAATTTGAAAATAATATCGTTACAGTTGCAGCGGAAAATAAATATTACATATATAATGCAGCGGAATATAAAGATAGGGCCAACATGGCCTAATCACGGGTTAAATAGGCCCGTTCATGCAAGTTCTAGTCTAAAGCAAAATTTAAGAATAAAATATTCCCCAAAATTCCCATGAATGCATATGATGATGCATATTCTTCAGCTCTGAAAGAAAAAAAAAGGGAAACAATATGGTTTGGTCATCAAACACTTGCTGAGTAAGTTAACACATACATGATTATGGGGTTTCAAAGCCTTTAATTAAATTTAAAGAAAGCATGTTCATACAAGACATGATTTAATTTTATCCATCTAATAATAATTTAATTGCATAATTTAAAAGACAAGGATTTCCATAAAATCGTAATTCAACAACATGATAAAATAATCGCAAGACATAATTTAAAGGCATAATTTAAATAAGGAAAATATTCAAGTATTTCAGGATTCCATTCTTCCACTTTTGTTCAATATGATCTAGTATAATTTGTTCTTGGGGAATCGAACCCGCAAGAAGTTAAACGCATCCTAGGGAATCAAACCCATAGGAATCAACACACGTCCTGGGGAATCGAACCCGCAGGAAGACAGACAATCGTCCTTGGGGAATCGAACCCGCAAGAACTCACATACACCCTGGGGAATCGAACCCGCAAGGTTTGACACGGACATCCTGGGGAATCGAACCCGCAGGAAAACATACACCCTGGGGAATCGAACCCGCAAGGTTTGACACAGACATCCTGGGGAATCGAACCCACAGGGACACAGACGCCTTGGGGAATTGAACCCGCAAGGTAAGAACAAGTTTCACAATTTCACAAGTTTCAACAAGATTTCAAGATTTGACTTGGTCAAAACCAAGTTTACTTCAAGATTTATTAAAAATCGGTTTTAAGTCCAACAATTCTAAAATTTGACCAGTGACTCGAAAACACAGAGATGAACAAGTTTCATGTTTTAAGTTTTTCGATCCGAGATACGGAAGTAATAGGAAAACATCGATTTCTAATAGGTTACAAATCTGTCCGAATCTTTACAACAGCAGCTCCTAAATTTCGAGATCTACCATAGCAAACTAACTCCAAATTTGATGAAATTTTACAGCGAGATGCTTAAGACATATATCTACAAGTTTCATGTTCAACAAAAGATCTAATTCACCACATATCTATTGTCAAAAACGCCAACAAGTTCGGCCAAGAATCTGTCAAGATTTCAAGATCTAAATTTAGAACAGTTCGGTTTGGAGTCGAATTCCGATAACAAACCTCAACGAAAAATTCCAAACATTTACGGAGATGTTCTTAACGTATAGATCTACAATTCTTATGTTTTGCACTAATCCTAAATCGTTCTAGATCTAAGGTAAAAATCAACCTCAAGTTCGGATAAAGAATCTATCACCGTTTCAAGATCTAAATCAAAGGCAGGTCTGTTCATGGTCGTTTTGGATATCAAAACACAATGAAAAATTATGAAATTTTTACAGAAGATAGATCCATGTCTTAGAAACATTTTTCGTGTTTTAAGTTTTCTCGTTTGAATAGTTTTATGGGTTCGGAAAAATCATGCAAAAACGCTGCGCCGTTAAAGATTTCGTGTTGACATATTTTAAGTTCTTGATTAAGTCTTTAGATTAGATGTATTTTAATTCGCCCAAAAACATAGTAAGGTTAACTTACAGATTGTTGGTCGTCCGGGATCGTCGATTCGGAGGCGTGGCTTCCAGTACACCGTTGATCTTCTCCGTTCGTCGGGTTCTTCGTTCTCGATCCGATTCGGGGTGTAGAAAAGAAAAAGAAGGAAGTTAGGATTCGTTTTCGAATCGTATATGGAACAAGGATCGGATCGGAACTTACCACGACGTTAGAGATCTTCCGAATTCGTCCACGACAGTCCTCGCCTTGGTTTCGTGCCTCCGACGACTCCGGGATTAGGGTTTTCAAACGTATAGAGAGTATGGATGTTTTGAAAAGTATACGGGGCTTTCAAGAGGTGTTATTTATAGATAGGCACGACCTAGGGACGTCCAAGGTCGGCCTTGGTGAGTCTTGAGCCGAAAGGTGTTCAACCGAAGTCGGAAAATCCGGATTCGGGCGAGTAAATCTCGCAACGGGCGATTCTGCTCGCTGGCGCGGCCGTGGCGCGTTCTTTGGCCAATGACCATGCGGCCACCGCGTGGCTGCCACCAAGACTTTGTTCCGGGCGGGTCGTGCGATCCGTCGTGCTTTTCCTCCTCTCTTTCGAACTTCTATCCCTCTATGCTCTCGGATTCCGATTTCCGGGGTATCTTCGGGCTCCTATTTCCTATTGTCCTTTTATTCGGGTCTAAATATATGTTTGGACTAGAGTTCTCGAGTCCATTGGTGTCGGGTTTCGGTGTACAATTTATTCGATTAAATTATCTTGAGTATTGGAACTTTAAGTCCTTTTTTTTTTATTAGACTTCATTTCTCATTTCTTTTTCTCTATTTATTTAGTGTCTTTATTTATTATTTATTTATTTATTATTTATTTATTTAATTATTTGTTTTATGTTGCAAAATTTTCGGGTATTACAGTCTACCCTCCTTAAGAATCAACTTCGTCCTCGAAGTTGTGTTTCGGCTTTTCTCGTGCTAGGAACTAATCCTTTTGTTTATTTTATTATTTTGTGACTGAACTTAGAATTAAAACTTATAAGCTGCCTGCGTACCCTGTGAAGGGATCAAGCCATAACGTAGTTCAAAACAATTTGAATTTGTTTGGTTACAAAAATGTACGGAAATGCATGGTAAAATACGGATGTGACACCGCGTATTACATCCTCTCCCCCTTAAGATTGCAGTTATGTCCCCATAACTGTGGTGGTGTTGATTTAGAATATGGTTGGGTAGCGTTGTATATCATCATTTCTCACTGAGCTGGCAAGTCTGCTTTTTCAACATCATTTCATCGTCCTACAGCTCTTCCTTGATCTCCTTGTTGAAGGTTTACCAAATCTAGCCTCTTCTCAATCATCTCCTCACGAACATTACATTCTCTAATCATGTGGTCTTCCCCACCACATCTATAACAAGTCCCACGCCTTGGGCATTCGCGCACCAGATGGGCTTGGTGGCACTGCGGGCAACGTGGTATGTCTGTACGACGTATGCCACTTCTCCCATTATTGGGATCTTTATTCTCGTTCCTCTTTGGCTCATGGGACCTATCTTGTCCATCGTCATTGCTCCGATTATTTTTCTCAAATCCTTGCGAGTCCTTGCTCGACTCCCCATTTTCTTTACGCTTCAGTTGCTGGACTCGATCAATTGCTACAGCGCGGTCATATACCATTTGCAGGGTCGTGAATTGTCCTACTGCAAGTATCTCCCGGATACTAAGGTTCAGACCCATCTCGAACTTCTGAGCCTTGTCAGAGTCGGTTGGTACTATCCTCGTAGCAAATCGTACCAATTCTTTGAACCGGGTGTAATACTCTTGCACCGTCTGTCCCCCTTGTTTTAGTGATAAAAACTCTTCGTACATTGCCGCCTTGGTGCTCATGGGGTAGAATCGGTCCCTTAGATCCTCCTTAAGTTTATTCCACGAATAAGCTTCTTCAGCTTCCTCTAAATTCCTCTGGAGGTTTTGCCACCACTCATCGGCTTCGCCTCCTAAGTAGTAGGTTGCTACTCGTAGCTTTGCCTCATCAGGGCATTTGATAGCATCCAAGAGCTTATCAAACGTACGGATCCACCCCTCTAGTTTGGCGGGATCCTCTTGCCCATCATAGCGTGGTGGTTGATAGGGATTCACCAACGCTAGATAGTTGATTTGAGCCACTGGCGGAGGTACTGCTGCTTGTGCCCTATGCACCTCTGCATTTCCTAATGCTACAAGGACTTCCTGTATAGTTTTTAAACGTCCTTCCATATTGTTGGGCACAGGTGACGCTCGTTCTCCTAGGTTTTGAGGAGTCCCGTTGTCGTCGGCCACGTTGGGGAGGTTAGCATCAGTGTCGTTTGGACTTTCCTTCCTCGGTTTTTTCCTAGGTGCCATTTTCTGTTATTCACGTGTATAGATTAGCTTATCTTTGTTTAGATAGATCGCTCGAACAAGACGTTTCGTAAATTTCTAATTTCGAATTTTTGGATTTGTTGTTTGGGAAACCAAACAAGATTTTTTTGGAATAAAGAGTGTTCTAATAACAACTTGATGTTTATTGTCCCACAAGGAAATTTTCTAATTCGTACAAGGATAGGAATTGCTAAGGCCGATGATTGTTATGCTTAGGCGAGCGCATAGATGAATGAGATCTAGAACTAGGCAAGATCAGTCTCTAGTGAGCGTTTCTAATTCGATGTCAAGCCTCTAAGCTATCTAGGTGTAGCAGGAGATCTAAGTTAGAATATATCACGCTTCTAAGTTCTCTAAGTTTAGGCAATGCAGTATGCACATGCAAATGATGATTTCCCCACAAAAATAATTCATGCACTATATATATATTTTTTTCTAATTTCCATGGGTTTTAAAAAAATAAAAATTCATTTCCATGGAAATAATGTTTAGAAATTTAAAATAATATTTAAAATCCTTGGACCTCTATATTGGGTCAAAAATAATTATAATTTGGGCTTAAAAATAATTTGGCTAGGAAATTTTAAAAATAATAGGCTTCTATAATAATACTAATGTAAAAATGATCATGGTTTAAAAATAATAGTCTAATAGTTTAAGAATAATAATACTAATTTAAAAATAAGCCGGGCTCTGATACCAACTTGTAACACCCTGGTTTTTGGTCACCCAGGTCGGGATGTCACCGCCACACCTCCCTAGCAAGACACGGTTTCTCCGAGCTTGCTAAAGAGATGCAATGCTATGGTTTTTCAAAATTTAAAACATTCAAACAGCCCATTTATATATAATTTGAAAATAATATCGTTACAGTTGCAGCGGAAAATAAATATTACATATATAATGCAGCGGAATATAAAGATAGGGCCAACATGGCCTAATCACGGGTTAAACAGGCCCGTTCATGCAAGTTCTAGTCTAAAGCAAAATTTAAGAATAAAGTATTCCCCAAAATTCCCATGAATGCATATGATGATGCATATTCTTCAGCTCTGAAAGAAAAAAAAGGGAAACAATATGGTTTGGTCAGCAAAAACTTGCTGAGTAAGTTAACACATACATGATTATGGGGTTTCAAAGCCTTTAATTAAATTTAAAGAAAGCATGTTCATACAAGACATGATTTAATTTTATCCATCTAATAATAATTTAATTGCATAATTTAAAAGACAAGGATTTCCATAAGATCGTAATTCAACAACATGATAAAATAATCGCAAGACATAATTTAAAGGCATAATTTAAATAAGGAAAATATTCAAGTATTTCAGGATTCTATTCTCCCACTTTTGTTCAATATGATCTAGTATAATTTGTTCTTGGGGAATCGAACCCACAAGAAGTTAAATACATCCTAGGGAATCGAACCCGTAGGAATCAACACACGTCCTGGGAATCGAACCCGCAGGAAGACAGACAATCGCCCTTGGGGAATCGAACCCGCAAGAACTCACATACACCCTGGGGAATCGAACCCGCAAGGTTTGACACGGACATCCTGGGAATCGAACCCGCAGGAAAACATACACCCTGGGGAATCGAACCCGCAAGGTTTGACACAGACATCCTGGGGAATCGAACCCACAGGGACACAGACGCCTTGGGGAATTGAACCCGCAAGGTAAGAACAAGTTTCACAATTTCACAAGGTTCAACAAGATTTCAAGATTTGACTTGGTCAAAACCAAGTTTACTTCAAGATTTATTAAAAATCGGTTTTAAGTCCAACAATTCTGAAATTTGACCAGTGATTCGAAAACACAAAGATGAACAAGTTACATGTTTTAAGTTTTTCGATCCGAATACGGAAGTAAGTGGAAAACATCAATTTCTAACAGGTTACAAATCTGTCCGAATCTTTACAACAACAGCTTCTAAATTTCGAGATCTACCATAGCAAACTAACTCCAAACTTGATGAACTTTTATAGGGAGATGCTTAAGACATATATCTACAAGTTTCATGTTCAACAAAAGATCTAATTCACCCTATATCTATTGTCAAAAACGCCAACAAGTTCGGCCAATAATCTGTCAAGATTTCAAGATCTAAATTTAGAACAATTTGGTTTGGAGTCAAATTCTGATATCAAAACTCAACAAAAAATTCCAAAAATTTACGGAGGTGTTCTTAACGTATTGATCTACAATTCTTATGTTTAGCACTAATCCTAAATCGGTTTAGATCTAAGGTAAAAATCAACCTCAAGTTCGGATAAAGAATCTATCACCGTTTCAAGATCTAAATCAAAGGCAGGTCTGTTCATGGTCGTTTTTGGATATCAAAACACGATGAAAAATTATGAAATTTTTATAGGAGATAGATCCATGTCTTAGAAACATTTTTCGTGTTTTAAGTTTTCTCGTTTGAACAGTTTTATGGGTTAGGAAAAATCTTGGAAAAATGTTGCGCCGTTAAAGATTTCGTGTTGACAGATTTTAAGTTCTTGATTAAGTCTTTAGATTAGATGTATTTTAATTCGCCCAAAACCATAGTAAGGTTAACTTACAGATTGTTGGTCGTCCGGGATCGTCGATTCAGAGGCGTGGCTTCCAGTCCACCGTTGATATTCTTCGTTCGTCGGGTTCTTCATTCTCGATCCGATTCGGGGTGTAGAAAAGAAAAAGAAGGAAGTTAGGATTCATTTTCGAATCGTATATGGAACAAGGATCGGATCGAAACTTACCACGACGTTAGAGATCTTCCGAATTCATCCACGACAGTCCTCGCCTTGGTTTCGTGCCTCCGACGACTCCGGGATTAGGGTTTTCGAACGTATAGAGAGTATGGATGTTTTGAAAAGTGTTCGGGGCTTTCAAGAGGTGTTATTTATAGATAGGCACGACCTAGGGACGTCCAAGGTCGGCCTTGGTGAGTCTTGAGCCGAACGGTGTTCAACCGAAGTCGGAAAATCCGGATTCGGGCGAGTAAATCTCGCAACGGGTGATTCTGCTCCCTGGCGCGGCCGTGGCGCGTTGTTTGGCCAATGACCGCGTGGCCACCGTGCGGCTGCCGCCTGGACTTCGTTCCAGGCGGGTCATGCGATCCGTCGTGCTTTTCCTCCTCTCTTTCGGACTTCTATCCCTCTATGCTCTCGGATTCCGATTTCCGGGGTATCTTCGGGCTCCTATTTCCTATCGTCCTTTTATTCGGGTCTAAATATATGTTTGCACTAGAGTTCTCGAGTCCATTGGTGTCGGGTTTCGGTGTACAATTTATTCGATTAAATTGTCTTGAGTATTGGAACTTTAAGTCCTTTTTTTTTATTAGACTTCATTTCTCATTTCTTTTTCTCTTTATTTATTGTGTCTTTATTTATTATTTATTTATTTATTATTTATTTATTTAATTATTTGTTTTTTGTTGCAAAATTCTCGGGTATTACAAGTTCCTTCATCGTCACGATCACTTAGAGTAGCCTGCAGTGCCTTCTTTTCTCTCATTTTCTTCCTTTTAGCTGTGGCACATTAAGATCGAACATGTCCTTTGCCTTCACATTCATAGCAGATTATTGTGGCAAACTTGTCTGGCTTGTCATAGTCCTTTTTCTTATTGTTAGAAAGATCAGCTTTGCTGCTATCCTTTCTTTTGAAATCTCTGCGAGGTTGTTTGTCCGTCGTTTGAACATCGTTGGGACCACTACCTTGTTGTTTGTATAACTGCTTTGCACGTCTGTATTGCAACATCTTTGCCACTTTTCTTGAAATGTAAGATACATCATCTTCAGACGAGTTTCAAGAGTCTTCTTCCACATTGAGGGCAATGTTCCTTGATAATTCTTCTTTGAGGTGGTTCATTTCATTTGAAGAATTCCAACTAGACCATCCAAGGTAATGGTGTTCAGCTTATCCTATTCTTCCAACGTAGCAACCTTCGGGGCATACTTCTTGGTGAGAGTCCTCAACATCTTTCGAATGAGTTTTTGATTATCATAAATCAATCCCAATGAATAGGCTTGATTTACAATGTCCTTGAATCTCCCGTAGTAAACAGAGATTGATTCATCCTTCTTCATCCTCAGATTCTCGAACATGGTCTCAACTCGTTGTAACTTGGTAGCTCGAACATCTTCTGAACCTTCGTACATCACCTCTAGAGTTTTCCATGCATCATGAGCTAACGTGTGGTTGGTGACCAATTGGAACCGCGTCTCATCCATAGCACTGAAAATTGCATTAAGGGTTGTATAGTTTCCTTTCTTGGCATTTTTCTCTGCTTGTGTGTATTCAGCCTTGGTTGCTGGTCGACTACCAGGTGGATCAGTAGAACCTGCTGCTGCAGTTTGTGCTCGAGTTGGTGCTTGCCAGGCAGTTTCGACTGCATCCCATACTTCATCTCAAGAGCTATTAGATGAATCTTCATCTGTGTTCTCCAATATCTATAGGTGCCATCTAACAAAGGTGGTCTTGAAAGTGAAGCGACTTCTCTATTCATATTTCCAAGATTTCTTCAGATCTTCTCTAGTGCTTCAGAGTCTACCGCTCTGATACCAATTGATGGTCCCAGATATTAATCTTGAATAATGAATTGTCGTCGGCTTGAAGTCTAAACTACGAGTAATCAGCGGAAAGTAAAGTACGCGTGATTTGATGACCCAGTTCGGTCCAAACGGACCTACGTCTGGGGGATTCCAATCCAGGGACTCTTTACTATCTCGAAGACTCAAGAAACAAGACTCAAACTGAACAAGTAATGAACATCAAACTCTAACACACACTAGACCTGATTTCTAGCAGAAAACATGTAGTCTGTTCTCCCCCAGAACTGTAGACGCTGGATATCCAATCCACTTTGATGCAAACTTATCAGCAGATCTTCCGTAACCTTTGAATCTTGAATAGAAGATGATCCCAGATTCAATCCTTCAGATTTGGAGGTTCCTCGCAAGGCACAACCTCTTGTCGGGGTGAAAGAAGATTTTCTCCAATTCGGCAAAGGCCAATTGAAGCGATGAAGCACACGATCTCGATGAACAGTATTAGGTATGAAGGTGATGAAGAACCAGGTTCATCAAGAAATGAAAACACTCTCAATTAATGAACTCACAAAAATCTAGAGAGAATTGATCGAATGCGGAAATACGAAAAATTAAACAATGAAAATTACAACTCGATCTATTTTTACAGAAATCTATTTATACGAAAACTTTTGATATTAAAAAAATGTATAAGACTCTGTAAACGCGTTTAAACAGGTTCAGAACGCGCAGGTAACTGTTGCGTGAAAGTCAGTAACTCTCAGTAACTGTTCTTGAAGTTTTAGCGTAGTTTCAACAATCTCAGAACTACAGAATCTGCACTACAGAATCTGCACAAGAGTAATGTTATGGCAATAACAAGGTGGCATTGGCTGAACAGTTCTTTACTACGTGGGCTTCCCCCGGATGACCTGGTGGTGCTACTGAATAGAGATGCGGAAGGTTGTCGGTACCCTTGGCTGTGAGCTACTTGGGACCGGGTGGTTGTCGTTGATTTTCTTATTTTTTTTCCCTTTTCTTTGCTCGCCTTTATGGCTGTCACCAAAAAACAACTTTGGCAAATTGAGTTTTAACATAAGCAAGAAATTTGGAGAGAATGGAAAAAGTAGCAGATTTGTGGTGAATTAGATATAACCAAGTTCCTCTAGAACAATCATCAACAATAGCGAGGATATATTTATAACCTGATCTATCTTCCATAGAAAATGGACCCCATATGTCACAATGAATTAAAAAAAATGTGAGAAGCATGAGATTGACTGATAGAAAATGGAAGCTTATGAATTTTTAAAACCGAACATATATCATATATATCATGAGTGTTATCAACAGATTTCAGACCAAGTTTGGACATTACAATATCTAAGGGATGTCCAAGCTTGTTTTGCCAAGTAGTAAATGAAGTGTTATCACATATAGAAGCTAAAACAATAGAATGACAAATAGACTTATTGCTATCACAGGGAATGGTGTACAATTTATTTAGCAAAAGTACCCTTAATGATGTTCTTCCTAAACATCAGGTCCTGCAAAATACAACAAGATGAATCAAAGATAGCAACACAGTGAAGCTCTCTAGTTATTTGACCAGCAGAGAGTAGGTTAAGAACAAGGCCGGGAACATAATAACATTTGGGATAGTGAAACCTTTACATAGTTTTACTGAACAATGTGTGTTGGAAATTTGAAAGAGCCATCAAAAAGCATGATGAGATGATTTGAAAGGAAAGCCTGAGGTTCAAATAATATGGAAATATCCGTACAAAGGTGACAGCTAGCCCCTGAGTCTATCAACCATTGACCATTGAGATAACTAGGGAGAGATATACTACCTGTCATGTCAAAAGTGCTCCCAGCAAAATCAACAAGAGCTGGGAATTGGGATCCAAAGTGAGTTTTGCTGAACTTCTTAATAGTGTCGTCAATCAACTTATTGATCCGGCCTTCAGCAGTAGGAGACATTCCAGTGTCAGAAACCTCAGAGTTGATAGTAGACAAAACAGCACCAGCAACCATTTTCCCTTTTTTCTTTTCTCCCAAAGTCTTATTGTAATACCCGAGAATTTTGCAACATAAAATAAATAAATAAAATAAATAAATAAATATAATAAACATGATAAATGAATAAAGAATCATAGAAGATGAGAAATGGAATTTCAATTAAAAAGGAATCAAGATTTCGAGAACCCGGGAAGCCGAAGACAATTTAATCGAATAAATGGTTACACGGAAACCCAACATTGATGGACTCAATAACTCAAGTCCAAACATAAATTTAGGTCCGAATAAAATTAAGATAGGAAATCGGAGCCCGAAGATACCCCGGAAATTCGAATCCGGGAACATAGGGGGATAGAAGTCCGAAAGAGAGGAGGAAACGCCCGACGGATCGCACGACCCCGCCCGAACCGAAGTCCAGGCGAAGCCGGCACGGTGGCCGTGCGGTCGAAGAGGGTGGAGCGCGCCATGACCGCGCCACGCGACAGATTCGCCCGTTGCGTGAATCTCTCGCCCGAACGCGGATTTTTCGACTTTCGGTTGAACATCTTTCGACTCAAGACCCTTGGGGTCAGATTTTGAACGCCCTAGGACCTAGAAATCTATAAATAAACCCCCGTGGGAGCCCCGAACATCTTTACAAAACCCCACAACTCTCTACACGTTCGAAAACCCTAATCCCGGAGTCATCGGAGGCACGGAGGCACTCAAAGACTGTATCTTGGACGAACTGCGGAGACCCCCGTCGCTGTGGTAAGCCTTGATCCACTCTTTTCCATATGTGATTCGAAAACGAATCCTAAATTCGATCTTTTTCTATTCCAAACCCCCGATCCGGATCGAGAGCGAAGAACCCGACAAACGAAGAGGATAAACGGAGGACGGGAAGCCACGCCTCCGAATCAACGATCCCGGATGCTCAACAATCTGTAAGTTAACGCTTACACGGTTTTGGGAGTATTTAAAATATTTAAATCTAGAAACTTAATCAAAACTTTCGTAAATCTGTCAACATGTGATTTTTAACGGCGCAACAGTTTTGTCTAATTTTTCCAAACCTTAAAACGACTTCAAACGGAAAAACTTAAAACATGAAAAACGTTCCTAAGACATAGATCTATCTACTGTAAAAAATTTCATAATTTTACATTGTGTTTTGATATCCAAAAACGACCACGAACAGACCTGCCTTTGGTTTAGATCTTGAAACGATGATAGATTCTTTATTCGAACTTGTTGGTGATTTCTACCTTAGATCTAGACCGAACTAGGCTTGGCGTTGAACATAAGAGTTGTAGATCTATATGTTAAGAACACCTCCATAAAATTTCAGAATTTTTCGTGATGATTTGATATATGAAATCCACCCGAAACCGAACTGCTAGGATGTGGATCTTGAAATTCTTGACGGAACTTAGGTCAGAACTTGATGACGTTTTTCACTAGGGTTCTAAGCCGAATTAGATCTTTAGCCGAACATGAAAGTTGTAGATAATTGTCTTAAGATGATCTCTGTAAAATGTCACCAAATTTAGAGTTCATTTGCTATGGTAGATCTCGAAACGTTTAAACTGCTGTGTGAAAACGCGGACAGATTTTTGATCTGACGAAAATTGACGTTGTTGACCTATTTCAGTATCTTGGATCGAAAAAGTTAAAACACAAAAGTTGTAGATCTCGACGTTTTGGAGTCATTCGTGAAATTTCGGAATTTTTGAATTTAAATCTGATTTTTGACGAATTTTAGAGTAAACTGTGGTTGACCGAGTCAAAACTTGAAATCTTGTTGAAACGGTGGAATTAGCCTTTGAGGTTGAAACGGATAGAAATACTTTGACATACGATACACGAAACAAGAATATTAAAATATTGCGGGTTATGACTAAGCTAGATACTGTCAATGTTCTCTGCGGCTTGGGACATAAGAGCCCAAGTGTATGTCTAGGTTGACGTAAGAGCCCTAGCGAAACACTGATCGTATGGCTAGCGGACGGATTAAATCTAATTAAAAGATCGACCATGATACCTGTGGACATAAGAGCCCAGGCGTAAGGCTGGCGGACATAAGAGCCCTAGCGGTGGTGATCTGTAAAAAAATCGAAACGAGACATCGATAAGGGAATCCTATCAAGTCCTTAATAATTTGTGTTTTTAAATTTATGGCAATTTATTTAATTACGTTGCAAGCTATATTGATGATCTTATGAATCCATGTCTTCTATTATGCGATTACAAGAATTATTATGCACATGTTTCCATTAAATTTAATTAAAGCCTTTGAAACCTCATAACCTTGTACGTGTTAACTTACTCAGCAAGTTTTTGCTGACCAAACCATATTTTTCCTTTTTCTTTCAGAGTTGAGAATTATGCATCGTCATATGCATAAATGGGAATTTTGGGAAGACATATTATTTTGAATTATTGTATTAGACTAGATCTAGCATGAACGGGCCTGTTTAACCCGTATTCTGGCCGTGTTGGCTATATTTAAATTCCGCTGCATTATACATATGTAATTATTATTTTCCGCTGCAACTTCGATGTATTATTTTTAAATTATATATGAATGGGCTGTTTGAATATTTTAAATTCTGAAAAACCATAGCCTTGCATCTCTTTAGCGAGCTCGGAGAAACCGTGTCTTGCTAGGGAGGTGTGGCGGTGACACCCGACCTGGGTGACCAAAAACCAGGGTGTTACAAGTTGGTATCAGAGCCCGGCTATTTTTAAACTATTATTTTTAAACCCTTATTATTTTTAAAGTACTATTAATATTTTGACTATTATTTAAATTTTAAAGTATTATTTCCATGGAGAAATTTTTATTTTAAAACCATGGAAAAAAATATATATATAAAGTGCATTAAATTATTTTTGGGGGGAATCATCATTTGCACTTGCATATTGCATCTCTTTAGCAAGCTCGGAGAAACCGTGTCTTGCTAGGGAGGTGTGGCGGTGACACCGCGACCTGGGTGACAAAAAACCGGGGTGTTACACTTATACCAATCAGGTATAATACCAGTAATCAGAAAGCAATTGGCACGACTATGTCTAGACTTGTTACAATGATCACAAAATGAATTCTTATTGGTTAGTTGGTGACACCTATCCTTGGTGTGACCAACCTTTTTACAATAGCTACATGTGACTGTCTCTTTCTTATCTGTACTAGGTTTGTCTCCTGCTCCTCTATCAGTAGGTTTGTAGCCTTTGTTGAGAGGATATTTTTCAATACTAGCAAGTACAAAGCTAGAATATTGTCTCCATTTCCGGATCCTAGCATGCCATTCTGAGATTCAAAATTACAGATCATGCCAAAAGCATTTCTGACTGAAGGCAGTGGATTCAATATCAAAATCTGATTGCATATGTGTGAGTAGTCCTCATTCAGTCCCATCAGAAAATGAATTAGTAAGTCCTCCTCATCAGACTACATTAGATCCTTTAGAGATTCAGCACTTGTACATTTAAAAGGCTTTAGAGATCGATAATTGTTCTAGAGAGTTTTCAGCTCACTATAATAAGTAACTACTGACTTATCTCCTTGAGTAAAGTTAACTATCTTCCTTTTTAACAATAGAATCTGAGGTCCACTCACTTTGTCAAAGCAACCTTTAACTCAGACCAAAGCAAAAAGGCAGATTTAGCATGAACAAACTGATTTCCTATCTCATCATAATCAAGTTTTGTAACCAAATTAATACCAAAGTATCTACAGTCGACCACTGTCTAAACAAATGATGAGTAGGAGAAGGAGCAGGATATGTACCATTGATGAAGCATTCCTTCAATTTTATGTAGAGAGCTTTCTCTACCGCAGCTTTCCATTTAGTCCAATCGCTTTTGCCTGTCAATGGTGTAGTAGTGAGCATCAGATGCGGTTGATCAGCTGGAGTGATCTGAAGTTCACGAGGTAGTTGAGGTTCAGGAGGAACAGCAGCCGGAACCGCAACTGGTCTAGGAGTAGTATTGGTTGAATCATTATCGATAGACATAGTTGAGCAGCGATAGAACTGAAATTAAGTTCAATTGAAGCGAGTTTAGGTAGAAATTGGATCGAATCGAGCGCAGGTCTCTGATACCATGTAGAGAATGAACAAACTGAACACACAGAGTAAATAACCGTCTCTGAAATTGTATCGATGATCAAGAGAAAAGAGTTCATACATCTGAGAATAAACGTATCAGAGACTATAAATACAAGACGAAGCAAGGAAGCAAGAAGAGGCCAAAAAAAGCAAAGGTAAAAAGGCCCAATACAGAATGACCCAATAATAAAATAGAAATTAAGCTGGGCCCAATCAACCGATGCATCCTTCATCAACTGTGATTACAGTGAGCTGGTTGAAGCTGGATCAACAGTTTCATCAGAAACATACCCTTCAACCAAAGCCTAAGATGAGGTTTATCCATAGAATGTAGGTCCTGTGAAATTTCAATTGCCAAACGTTGCCAAATATCCGCAGCCCAATGGCACTCAAAGAGACAGTGGTACCAAGTATCTTCCAAGTCGCCACAAATGCCACAAATGGGAGATGTGGCCAGGTGAAGTCGGTATCGAAGAAAATTGCATGGTATTATATATCATTTACACATATCTATCCATTAACAAATTTTATAAATAGTCGTGTCTTTCAAAGTGATATCATATTCAAATTCAAATATGGTGCCTCCTCAACACATGTCTACTCCTACTCTTGGTTCCTAACTTTCCAAATAATATTCGAATATGCATGCTTGTGGCTTTATTGTATCCCCAGTGATTAAAATCCTGTAAGAAAGCCTCAAAGCATATTATCATAATACTATTTGCTAATATTTTAAAGGATTTTAATTATGGCTAAGAATTCATCCACTGCTCCTCTATTCACAACTGCAATCCATATTGTTGTTGCCGGAACCTGTATTACTTACCTCTCAATGGTCCTAAAAGTGCTAAGAGCAATGTAAGCTGCAGGTTGGAGTTGAGGTAAGTATTGTGTGTGTTAGGTCTTCGATTTCAATATATTGAGTTGCAGTTTAATATGCAAATAGCTACAATTAATTGAAATCTTAAAACTTTTACGCTAATTGAAGGTTTAAACCAAGAGATATCTTCTTCTATGCACAATACTAACCAGGGATTGAAGTAGGGACAACAATCTAAAACTTGTGGGGGATTGCTGGAAATTTTAGCTTAAGAAAAAGAGTAGGAAAGAAGCTAGAAGAACTTGGGACACGTACCCGCATGTTAGATTAAGAAATCAAATTCTAAATTTGACCTTATATCTTTAAGCACATCTAATCATAAAAAATTTCATGAATAGTCGTGTCTTTTAAAGGTTATCAGATTTAAATTCAAATCTGATATGGTGCCTTTTCAACATATATATTTCTGCTCTATAAATTAAATCTCGTTACTAACTTTCCAAAAAACATCGAATTAGCAAGCTTGTGGCTTTTTTGTATCCTGAAGGATTAAAATCTTATAAGAAAGTTATACTTATGCCTCAAAGCCTATTACTAGAATACTCTTTTATAACATTAATGAATACCGAGATAAAATAAAGGGGATTGATTATTATGAGAATGGAGAAAAAAGAAAGGTAAAAAAATAGCTAATCCATTGTCAACAACTATTTCGAGATCCAACCATACATCTATATCATATATATATATATATACACAAGTATTTGCGGTTCGATTAGGATGCTGAACTCTCAATGTGCAGCACCCGCTGCATGGACTGGTTTATAGCACAGTGTGTGCTAGTCTTGAATCCCTAGTGAATCCTTCCATATGTGTGATGGCTATTGATGGAAGATTAAAATTCACCTTCCACCGTTACCAAAATGAATTTATGGTATGATATGAACCTTCCATAAAACACCTACATCAACCTTAAAATACCAGTTCAATGTGATACTGATTGGAGACGTACTGTCAAACCCAAGATTAAAAAATCTTCAATTGTGGCGGCACCCAAAATCCGGCGAAGGAGCACATCACCGACGCCAAAACATCACTATTGTTTAAATGATGTTTGACCTTAACGCATATATCGATGATGGCAAAGCATTATAGAACAATCGAACACAAAAGGAAAATCATAGTGGCGCCGGATTGTCGGAAAAGGAAGTTCTGAAATCTGAATCCGACAATGCCGCAAATGAGACGGATGATATTGAAACACATTATACAGGATCTAAAAATAGCAGACATGATGGAAGTGCCGACTGTAGGGTGACAATTTTCACAGGTCAATCTTTTAGTTTGTATTTTTGTCACCGAATGTAAGTAGCACCTAATGGTTGGTTTATCATTACTTTGAAGAATTTGTACTACTGATATGTGTTCCTTTTGTGAGGAAAACACATATCCCCAAGCACCGAACCATGTGTAATATGTGGAATCCAACACACGGATTTGACCAAACTAATTTCATGTATTATAGGAGTACTATGATGAAAAAAAATATGGTGTGAACTTTTAATTATATGTATATACATATGTTGTACTTTTTAATTTAATATATCTTTTGGAAATGAGTAAACCAACATAATCATTGTTCGACTTGTGTCCCAGATATCGAACAATTGAGAATGTGTACATTCCAGCACGCATTAATGAGTTGTCTAGCGCCCATATCCCTTGAAAACATCACAAACAAATAGCATGCGTCATCTTGGTTAAAAATACATTGTGTGTGAGAGTATTGTTGTGACCCAATCAGTGGTATCTTATTTATGTCGAAACTATTATTGTCGTGCTTTACGCAGGTGACGCCGCGAAAGAGAGCAGTCCGTATACATAAAAAAAACATGGATTTGGAGATTTGTGTGTAAGCGGCACATTAGGCTAATATCAGCATCGCCGCGAAAGAGAGCAGTCCGTATACATAAAAAAATATGGATTTGGAGATTTGTGTGTAAGCGGCGCATTGTGCTAATATCAGCATCGCACCACAAAGAGGAAGTTGGAAAAGAAAGCAAAGAAGCACTAAATATCACATTTGTTGTAGTGTGTTTTTGTATCTTATTGTTCATATATATTTGGACTGATTGATGTGTTAGTGTCATGACACTGTTGGTATTTTTTGGGCTACACTCTGTGATGATGTTTTAAGGAAAATTGAATTTGCCAAAATTACAATTACATTGTAATAGTCAGTTAATTTTGCTAGTATCCATCTCCATGCATGACATTTGCGAAAAAAACATTATGACATGCCAACAGTGGCAACTGCATTACAAATTGCAACAATATAGAGATGAATTGCCATTAAAGTTTGCAAACTAGACAATTATACACTGATCTTGAACTTAGAATGCATTAATTAGTTGTTTAGCACTCATGTCCATCGAAAACAACACACATATTGCAGATAAATAGCATGCAACATATAGTCCTAAATCAAGCGACCCACATCCTGTAAAAAAATAAAAGAACAACCACACAGTTGGACCTCTGAAAAAAATAAATACAGAGGATTGTTGTCCTAAATTCATAGCAAAAAAACAGGTCCACACATCATTTATACGTTGATTGTGGCCTCAACACATTCGTAATATTTCTTTAGCACGCATGTCCCTTGGAAACAACATGCATATCACAAACAAATAGCACGCAGCATCAAGGCCTAAGCAAGCAACCCACATCCCATAAGAAACAAGGGGACAATCACACAGCTTGAGCTCTAAAAACACAATAAAATATACAGGGGATTGTGATCCCAAATCCATAACAAAAAACAAGCACACACATCTAATATACACTTATCTTAGCCTCAGCACATTTGTAATATTTCTCTAGCACGCATCTCCCTTGTAAACAGCACGCATAATGAAAATCAATATCATGCAACATCTAGGCCTAAAAGCACATCAAATCACATCCTTTAAAATGAGAAAATAAAAAGGACAACCACATAGCTAGAGCATTGAAAACGCAAAAGATAGCCACCGGGGATAATGAAAACACAAGGGATTGATGATTAGATCATGGGAAAATCACAACAAACAGCATAGCCACCAGTATCAGTCTTCAGCAGACATATCACAAAAGACAACCAATACAACCGAAAGTTAAAATAACAAAAGAGGGACTTTTTTCCCCTAAAAAACAGGTTGTAGAAAGGAGCAAAATAGTGCACCCAGTAATCCGCATTCATCACTATTCATCTCTAACAAATTCAAGTGAAATATAGGATATGATTACACAACATAAATCTTTACAAAACATTCATCAGATATAACTCTCTTTAAAAAAATCCACTTTTTGATAAACCCATCAGCACCATAACATATGAATAAACTTAAACAAAACAAGAACACTAAGCCTGCATAGGGGTGATATCGAGTCGAGTCGAGCCCGAGTAGTTAACTACTTGAGCTTGACTTGACGGGAAATATCACTACTCGAGCTCGAGCTCGAGCTCGAGTCGAGTAGTGATTCTCGAGCTCGAGCTCGAGCTCGAGTCGAGTAGTGATTCTCGAGCTCGAGCTCGAGTATCATCGAGTTCGAGCTCGAGCTCGAGTAGCTTGGATTTTTTTGTTCTTTTTTTGTTTTCTGGATTAGGCCCCTTATACTTCCTCTGTTTTTTTATAAGTGCTACGGAGCCACTCAGCACGCAGTTCAATGCACATTTTAAATCATTAATAACTCAAGTTCGGTATAAGTAAAAATTCTAAAAGTTCGATATTAAAAAACTACACGACGAGATGAATCTAACAATATCTCACTTAGCTCTATTTTAACTTGTATAACTATGATAAAACTTTAAGTCAAAGTGTTTTTGTGAACTGTGTCATATTTCAACATGTTACATTTATTCAACAACGAAGGAAGTATTATGAGTTTTTGAGTTGTTTGACTTTTTTTTATTTTTTTTGGGTTTGATTGATTAATTTTATTCATTATCAATAGAAGACAATCAAAAGACCAGATTCATTTAAAAAATTACAATTATTTATTCCTAATTTAAAACACACTTTACACACAAGCACAATTTTTTTGTTTATTCCGAACATTTTTTTTACACAGTAGCCAAAAAGACATCAATCATTTGTGATGAGTATTATTTTAATTGGTTTAAAAAATTGGATTGCGACAAAAAGGCATATTAAAAAACCCATGGCAATAGAAACATACTATACTAAATAAAAAATATATCAATCTAAATTTGTGAGTAAAATAATGTGTTCCATCAATTACTTAGAATATTCCAATTATAATTACTGATATGGAATCTCAAATGCCAATAAAAAAACTCGCTGGGATGATAGGGTGATATATGAGGAAATTATTTTTTTTTGAAAGCATATAAAAAAAATTGATGAATCGATAAATGGATAGAGAAAACAAAAATATTGATATGGGCTTGTGAGAATAGGTAATGGGCTTAGAATATTTTGATTATAATTATTGATATGGGCTTGTGAGAATAGGTAATGGGCTTGTGAGAATGGTGGGAATTTTTAAATATAAAATAAAATATAGTAAAATTAATTAATAAACGAGTACTCGACTCGACTACTCGATTCGACTCGACTCGACTACTCGACGAGTATCATATTCTTCTACTCGAGCTTGAGCTCGATACTCGATTAAAATACTCGATACTCGACTCGACTCGAATTTTTCGAGTACGAGTCAAGCTTTTTCCGAGTCAAGTGCCGAGTCGAGTTCGAGTAGCACTACTCGTTAATCACCCCTAAGCCTGTACAAAAAATAGGAAAATTGTGAGAACTTCTAGCACAACGAAACCCTAATATTAACAAACTTCGATACCAGTATATCCCCTGAAAAAACTACTAGACAGAGGGTTTATGCGACTCAATCGTTCAAACACCGGGCGATGGCATCAGCCCTAATTGCACACAAAATGGGCTTCTATTTCTCCGACGGAAAGCACAGGTGATAAGCCCGTTTGGTCACCCGAAATGGTCACCTATTTTCCATCCAACGTGCTGAGTGTAAAATATAAAAATGGTGATTTGTGGGTAAGTTGAGGTTACGGCAAGAAGAATGGAGAGGTGATGAATGGGCAATGAATAGTGAATCGGAAAAAATAAAATAAATCCTTATCAGAATCAAAATAAGTATATTTTATTACACCACACCACAGGCCAAAGATAGATTGGCTGCCTTCTCCACAAAATTCGCTTGACATCAAAATTAACTGCTAATCATCCTAATCAAAATCCCTCATTAAAATCAGCATAATTAAGGTAAAAATGCTCGCATATTCTAACCATCACACAATGTGCATCACCTCAACTAATTAAGCAATGCTGAATCAGCATGTAAAACTAACCCAAGTACTTGTAACCAAAACAAAATGATTGGTTGACTCAGTGGGTTAACAAGTTACTACATATGTTATTAAGGATTTGTTGAGTTAAGTTATTTAGAGATAGAGTTTTGATGTATTTAATGGAGTAATTTTTTTTGTAACCGTAACTATATGTATGGTGTTGCTCAATTATGTGAGTTGGCAATCCGATCAGTCACTTGATTACTCCCCATAAAAAATGAATATATTAAATTATTGTCCTTAAAGTACCAACTCAATAATTATGTGACCCACTTGTAGGGTCACTCAATCCTATCCTTAAAATACCACATTTTGACATAGTGTTTTATGTAAAAATAGATAGAAGTAGGGCTGTCAAACGGGCTGGCCCGGCCCGGCCCGGCCCTAACCCACCTCAGCCCACTTTTGAACGGGCCGGTGCGGGGCGGGCCTAATTTCTAACGGGCCGCTGAAATGCTAACCCAGCCCAACCCAAGGCGGGCTGCGGGCCAAAGTGGGCTAGCCCACTATAGAAAAAAACTGTTCTTTTTTTATTTTGCTCTTTTTAATTTTGAACATGTTGACTATCTATGGACTGATATGCATATATTTTTTAGGATTACTTTACCAAAGCACATCAATAATTTAACATAAATTTTTAGAGCTTCACATTAGGGCTGTCAAACGGGCTGGCCCGGCCCGGCCCGGCCCTAACCCACCTCAGCCCACTTTTAAACGGGCCGGTGCGGGGCGGGCCTAATTTCTAACGGGCCGCTGAAATGCTAACCCAACCCATAAAAAATACTTCACGGGCTGGGCCGGCCCAACGGGCCTAGGCCCGTTTGACAGCCCTAGATAGAAGTAATATGTAGAATATGGGGTAAATTGAAAATTTTGTGTGATGCGGTAATAATATATTAAAAAAAAATATTGATTGGTTATTTATTTATTTATGTGATGGTTGTGAGTGGTTTAAAATTTATAATTAATTGATTTGATGGTACTCCCTCTATTCCTTTTTACATAATGTTCTAAGCAAAATTACACAAACTAATAAATATAATCATTATTATGGAATTTTACATTTTCACTCCTCGCCCAACACAGAAACCAAGACAAAATAAGTGGAGAGATAATGAAAGTATTATTTTGTGAAAACAAATGGATAATATTAAAAAAAAATATGATATAAATATTTAAAATAACAAGTATTTTGAAATGCTTTTTAGTTTCTAAAAAGACAATTAATGCTCCATCCGTTCATAAATAGTTGTCTCTTTCAGCTCAATTTCAATAACCAATATTTGCATTAATTAACTCATAAATTCTCATTTTTACTCTTCAACTAAACTCATTCGTTATAAATATCAAGAAATAGCATTTATTAAAAGTAAAGGGCAATATAGTAAAAATATAGCATAACTATCTAAAAATGATAATTATTTTAGAATACTTTTCAATCTCTAAAAAGACAACTAAAAAGTAACAGAGAGAGTAGGGAATAGAGGGAGTCCTGAATTGAATTTATAGATGTTACTTTATCGGTCCCAAAATAAGAGGCATGTATTCATGTTTGACTAGGTGTGTTGTTTAAGGTAATGTATTTGACTAGATTTAAAAAATATCAGTATATGTCTCACGTTCTATTTATGTCTTTTAGTCCAATTACTAAGAATTATTTTATTAGATGTAATATTTCATGTTTCATGTCTAAAATGGAAACTTCTTATAACTTTTTTCATGTCTATAAGCTTAAATTGATGTTCAAGATGAAGGGCGGGTCTGGGGAGGAAGACCCGAATATGCATAATCTTCTAAAGTTCAAATTCTAGTAGAGAGATATGAACAAGAAGCTTCCAGAAAACTAGTATTTTCTGAATATCTAGTATTTTCTGAATTATATGAAGCCAGTAAGCAAACAACAAATCCATGGGTATTTGAACCCGAGTATCCACGAAAATAGCATAATATTTGATGGAATGATGGGGAACCCGGCCCTTTTGAACAACCCATATAGGAAAGCCTTATCTCTTGAAGTTAATTCAACAGGTCTTCCTAATTAAGCTTTTGACTCTTTCTAAATGCAAAGAAATCTGCTATTAGTAAGCTCCGAAACAACTTGGGCGAAATAGGGTTCTACCAGGAAACCATGGATTTTGGAGTTTTCGCCATTGGTTACTGGTTGAGCCACTGGAATGGAATGAGATAAGAATCTCTGTAGATCTTTCTTCTCCAATCACGTCAATTCTGATTAATATTTAGGTATAGATATTTCCTCTTTTTTTTTTTCCTCCTTTTCAAAAAAAGTGAAATGATCGAAGTTTTTTTATTTGGAATCGTGTTGGGTCTAATTCCTATTACTTTGGCCGGATTATTCGTAACTGCATATTTACAATACATGCATGGTGATCAGTTGGACCTTTGATTAATTTACATTTCTTTTTTTCCCCTCTTTAATCTCCACAAGGTCAATGCTATGCAAGTGATTGAGCCTAATTCGATCTACGAAGAAAAAAATCATGCTCTGTAGGATTTGAACTTACGATCATTTGAAGGTATGTCAAGCTATGTAATTGAAATTTGCTCAATCTTCATTTTCAATACATGTTAAACACGTGAATAATGAGGAATATATCTGGCGTGTGACGGTGTGACATTATTATTATCATCATTATTATATTTAAAATTTCATTATTGTTAGTTTAAATTACCATTCAAAAGAAATAAAGTTCTATTTTTAACCATTCATAACTCATTCGATAGTTTCTTTTTATTTTCAACAACTTTTAATGATATTTAAGCTAAACATGTTATTAAGTAGCATATACTATGGATTTGTAATTTATGATATTTTTACTTTTAAAAAAGTAAAATAGATGACAAACCATGCATGGAACAAAGCAATATGAAATATTCCGATTTTACTTTGATAAAATAACGTTGATTTTTAAGGTGACCGACATTCCTAATAGAGCAGCAGAATAGGGTATTTATTACCTATTGATAGTCGCTTAGATATGCCTGATTTCTTTAAGGTACCACGCTTAACTTTTGAGTTTTTTTATTTTCTAAAAAAAACCAATTATTAATATAAGTAACTTGTTAAAATATGTCTCGGGAGTATTATGGAAGGAATAGTTTTGTACTACTTTTGTTAGATAGCCTAAATTTAGGAGCCACGACTTTTTGTTCTGTGAGAAGCTATTTTCTGTTTTGAAAGTGATATCTTGTAATGATTAGAGGCACATCATCGTACTGATCGTAGAACATGAGTTAGGAATGTGAAAGAGAAATGCTGATTACGTGTTTATTTTAGTGATGGGGGAGTCGGTGTTCAGTGACAGTATCCCATAATAATGTTATACTGTAATATTATTACAAACGTATTAGTATAAATACAGAGGTTATCAAAATTGAGATTTTAATTAGAATCATGTTTATCTTTGCAAAATTGAAATAGTAGGATCGAATTTAGATTTTAAGATCCTAATAAAACTGCAACAACATATTAAAACAATTATACATATTAACAAGTGGAAGTACAACACAGGGGATCATTAGGTAAATGAAATGATAAAACACTATAAACATTCAAAAATAAAATTCAAGTCTGATCTTATAACAAAGATGAGAATATAAGAACATATTTTAAATTTTTGTTGGATCGAATCGCATAGGACCGTGAGATCATACAACTAAGATCAGGATCATACAAGCAAGATCGGGATCAAAATCGAGATCCTATTAATTTTAAGATCTTACAAAAATCTAAATCATTTTTTAGGGTGGGATATGTCTTGAGAACTATGATAAAAACTATTAGTACTGTGGTCTGAGTCTATTTAATTAAATAAACTTTATGATTTGAGCATGACCTACTTTGGCCCACGGCTTAAAATGAGTGAAAAAATTATACCTCCATCTAATTTACTTTGACAATTTTGACTTTTCGACAATTTTCAGGATTGCAAAATGCCTCAAACCCAATATGAAAAACCCCAAAATTCTTGGTGATAACATTTTTTTTTTGGTTAAACAGCCTATACAGGAGATAATATATTATTGAAATAGAAATCAATAAGTGTTTATTTAAAGATATTTAAACTATTGTTAGTACATTTTTTTTTACTGAATAGTCTATACAGGCTATGAAATGGGTGGTGGGAATCCGTGTTATACAAATTACAAAAGACAAAGATGAGGAATAGAGAGGGCCGGGCGAAGAATCGAACCACCAACCTAAATATTGAGAATCGGAAAACTTGATCACTAGGTCAAGTCCTCATCTCCTAATTATTTTAAAAGTTAAGTTCTGATGTTTTTTTTTTCTCAAAGCAGTCATAAGTAGGGATGTGTGAGAGGATAAGCATATAGGTCGATTTAAAAAAAATATATTAATAGAAGGGAGGAACACGACCCTCTCAACAGCATGGACGACACAACTATATATTGTTTTTTTGGTAAGCCAATTAAATGGCCGGGGAAATAAACTATATATTGTTTGAACATGCAAGGATTGCATCGAAATTATTGGGACTGGGCCTATTTGATAAGGGATGGATTTTATATTTAATTTTTAAATAACTATATATTTATTGATTTTTTTACAGCACCAGTTCCTTTTTTTTTAAATCTATATAATAAATCCTGAATACTTTTTGGCATGTGCAGATGTATTGCCCTTATTGTATCTTATATTTTTATCTTCATTCTTATGAAAAAATATCAAATCAAGGTTATATGTGTAAATATTTATAAAACATGATCAAATATATCAACGGCTCTCATCATGACACATCATAAACGCCACATCATCCTCTCAAAAATACCACAAGCTGCCACATGTAATCTATGTAATAAATCCTGAATTAAACTTAATTTAAATCTTCTTTAAAAAATATATATTTCTAAGATTTCAGCTATATTTAGAAAATAAATCTATATATTAATTAAAAAATCTTGAGAAAATCTTTCTATTATTTTAAAAAGATATAAATTAAAAACAAATTAAATTATACTGTTATATTTTATATTTTGTAAATATATAATTGAAATTATATTTTATAAATTCTTTTTTATGACAATATATTATAAATTCTTTAACTTTATATATTAAATTATTAAATAAATTTAATTATAATCCATATAATTAATCTGAATATTTTATGGCATGTTCATACTGTAATTGCCCTTATTGAATCTTATATTTTTATCTTAATTTTTATTAAAACTATAAACTCGGGGTTACATCTGTAATCATTATAAAACATCTTAAAAGTATATATTGAATATTAAATAAAAATTTATGAGTGTTACACAATATAATATAAAGCGGAGTAAAACATATTTTTTTCCTAAAAAAATAGAGCCAAAATAAAAACTTTGAAAAGTTGATAAGTGTCAAAATGATATTTCCAAAGAAAATGGAGAAATTGATTGTTTTTTCTAAAAGTTGGGGCCTATTTTTGTAAAAAAATTAGTTTAAGTACTAATTTTAGATTTTTTTTTTAATTGGGGTATATCTTTTAGAAATTGCTTTATTTTTCCCCCTTAAAAAAATGAAAAAGATAACAAAAAAGTATAGATATAATTCTTTAAAAATTTTAGGGATAATAATCAAAATGGACAACATATTAGGGAGTAAAATGGTATTTTTAGAACCTTAATAATGCAATTATGCAAATATATAATTTATTCGAATTTTTTTGGGTGAGTGACCGGGTATTTCCTTGCCACATTGAACCCAAAACTAATCTCTCAAGGATCTGCATGGGCAATTAACGGCGCCTCTCCCAAAGCAATTTTTTTGCATGCACAATGCTCGAACCCGAAACTTTGCTTAAGCGACTAGAATTCCAATCCACTCAAGCCAACTGCTGTTGGTGAATTTTGAATAGTTTAAGAGTATTTTTTTTTCAATTGCTCTTATTATTTTAGATATAAAAGCGAAACTATATATGTTTAGTTTCAATGGTAAAAGCAATTTATTTTATATTATGTCCACTTGGTTGGGGGTTTGAAGTTTCTTCTATCATCTTATTCTTTCCTTTATTTTTCTTTTAAATTTTTGTTGCATGCATTCATATCACAATTTAAACAAAAGACTTTAAACCTCATGTAGGGGGTGAAAATAGGCTATAGGCCAAGCCAAGGTTAGGTTTGAACGGCCTATGCCTATGTCGATTTAAGGCCCGAGATAGAAGTATCTTATAAGCCTAAGCATGGCCTATTAAAATTAAACAGGCCGCTTTTACGCTTTTTAAAAGTCTAATTAAGTCTATTTTAAAAGTTTGATTATGTCCGGATGTAATCATAAGTTTAGAAGACATAAGTTTTTGCACTTTGGTAAGTCTTCATCCATGAGTATTTATATACGGGGAAAGACTTGAAATATTTTAAAAACCTACATAAATTAAATTAATAATTTTTCACATAAAATAACAACAATTATAGCACATATTTATATGCAATAAACATAAATATACTAATAATAATGATAACTACGCACACTCGATCCTCGAGGGATCACTCTTAGGTCCAATTAGTCTGGAGATACCCTGATATTCACATAAAAAATAATGATAACTATGCCGACATGGTGGGCCTAATAGGTTTTTTTTTATAAAGTTTGGCAGGATCTATTTAGCTAAATAGGCTTTAAAAAAACCCTAAGCTTAGCCTATTTATAAAAAAAAATTTGGTCTGACATGGTATTCGGTAGACTGGGCCATAGACATATCTCGGGTAGCTTAGCCTATTCTCATCCATAACTTCATGTAATCCAAAAAAAATTTATATTTTCATTTTACAAACTCATATAAGTTCAACACCAGTGCTCATATAAGTTTAACATCCTGTGCGCAGTGGTGAACGCACAGTGTCTGGGGGGGGGGGGGGATTCGACTAAATAACTTTGCCTTATTTCATCTTTAATTTAAATTCTATAGGATAACTATCAATTGATTTTCATTTTTTTGGATTGTTAATGACGTCACTTTCTCCATCTAACTCTACCTGAGCCTATATATTTAAAAAAACTCACTAACAAAGAAATATGTTGCATTCTTTTTCGTCTTCTTCCCCGTAAATTACCCAAAAATGATCTATAATGTAATTAAATTTACACGACTGTATAAAATATTAATGATGTTTGAGTTTGAGGGTGCGAAATTATATAAGAATTTCTGATATAGCTAAAATAAACATAACTATATAAAAATTAATAGACAAATTTCGAACTCGGGGAGGGTGGCGGCCCCCAAGCCCCCATGTGAGTTCGAACACTGCCCATGCGCAGCGGGCGAAAAAAATCTAGTTATTATTATTATTTTGCGGAACAACGTATATATGCTAGAAAATGAGTAGTGGAAATCTATACCACATAAATTACAAAGGAATAAAATGAGAAGAATATGAGACAGGGTGAGGAATCAAACCCTCAATATGAACGTTGGGAGTCGGGGACTTGACCAATTGGCAAATGCAACCTCCCATCGGCCGGTTCCATTATTTGACTATGCATAACCTCCCATCGGCCGGTTCCATTATTTGACTATGCATAACCAAATTATTTTATTCTATGTAGATTATATTGAATTTTACTGAATTAAATGTATTGAGATTTGTATAGACAAAAATAACATAAAATAAAAAAATTATTGGACTGTAGAAATTTCGCAAGACTTTAATGACCGATTTTGTATGGATTTGTTTAATAAATTGAAAAAATAAAAACACTAAGACCTTTAAGCAGTCATCGCATACTTCATTTGGATCAGTGAGCCTTTTCAAAGTTGAGTTATCAAAATCAAAATTAAATAAAAGAGTTGAATAATCAACCTTTATCTTGTTACACCTAATTCTTGAATTAAAAGCACGATGAATTCTTTCTTCCACTATTTAATTTGCTTAGGCCCTGTTCTCTAGGCCTTAATTTTTCTGATCTGATCTGAATTTGTAAAATCTGATCTGGTCTGATCTGAATTTGTCTGATCTGATCTGAATGTTTCTGGTCTGGTCTGATTCCATCTGGTCTGATCTGAATTGATCTGATCTGGTCTGATCTGTTCTGATCTTATTTTATTTATATTTGGATTCTAATTATTTTTTTCGATAAGCTATTTTGATTCTAATTAAATTATGGTAATAATAATAATATATAATAATAAAAATTAATAATTACTATTTAATAATTATTATATATAATAATAATAATTAATTAATAGTTTTTATTATTATGTTTAGTTATTTTTGAAAATATTTTTGAAAGTATTTTCTAATATATTTCAAAAATATTTAATGAAAGTATTTAAAACTATATTTTGAAAGTATTTATAATATAAAATATATTAAAAACGTGACTAGTATATTTAAATAATATTTTGAAGAGCAAAAAAATATTTTGAAAAATACTTTTAAAATTAGTATTAAATAAGTACAATATAAATAATATTTGCATACATTCCTATATGTTTTTGCCTTTTTTTAAAAAAATATTATATGTAATTATGTAATTGTATTATAATGATCTGATCTGGTCTGATCTGATCTGGTCTGAATATTTCTGCTCTGGTCTGGTCTGATCTGGTCTGATCTGAATGTTTCTTATCTGATCTGGTCTGATCTGATTTTGGAAAAAAAATAAGTAATAAGGTCTGAAAATAAGTTGTAGAGAACGGGGCCTTAGTAAGAACACCGATATCGTTACATCATAACTATTTTTCTTCTAAAAAAATCGACTAAAATGTAATAACAAAGTTTAATTTTGATTTTGATTATGAAGTACTCCCTCGGTCTCACTTGTTATGTCCTATTTTGACTTTTGATACTGCTCATTGGTCAACTTTGAACTAATATTATCATAATTATATAAACGAAAAATATAGTCAAGTTCGCTATTGTTGGATTCGCCTCATCATGTAGTTTTAGAATATATATATATATTATAAATTTTAATTATATACATTTTAAAATATTATCTGTTAAACAAATGCATTGAATCGTGTTTTCAAAAGTTTTGGACATTTCAAATGGGATAGAGGGAGTATATTATTCCAAAGTATGCGATGATGACTGCCTAAAGGTCTCAAGGATATTTTATACTCCCTCCATTTTTTTAAAAGCATCTGATATTTTTTACTATTCATTGTAGCATTAGCATTTTTAATTTTGTCATAGTTATACAAGAAAAAAATATATCCAGTTGAGAACTTGTTGGATTCGTCACATCCTGTGGTTTTTAAATATCAAAATTTTAGAATTTTTATTATACTAAATTTGAGTTATTAATAATTTAAAATGTGCATTGGCATACGTGTAAATAAAACACAATTCCCCCTTGCTTTGCGAGAGCAATAAATTGCCTTTAAAAAACAAGCTCGATTTATCCGTTTAAAATTCTGTTAACCAAGAAATTTTGATTGAACAATATTGAGGATTGTTACAAGGCTTACTGAAGGGAACTACAATAATTTAAGCAAAACTGTAAAAGAAAGAAAAATCATTGCAGAATGGAAGAAACAAGAATTAAACTTGCAGGAATGAAAAATGCAGGAAAAAATATGAAGGTCCTCTTGGGATGTCTGATGATGCCATTCCTTCATGCCTCTTCCTCCTTTTATAGAGAGTGAGACCCCCAGGCTGCATTAATGAGACGCGTAATGGCGCCGTCTGCATTAATCTTCCCTTGACTTCTGTGACACATACGGCGCACGCGAGAGGATGGCGGCTCGAGGATTGACAGCTTGGGAGGGTTGCATCACTCCCCTGTCGCCCAGCTTCCCCTTGGTCATTATCCGGATAAATCTTGAATTGGACCGAGTCAAGAAAAATAGATTGGGCCTTTGAAAGCGCGTCATCTTTTCCGGATATATTTTCATGGACTGGGACTTTGAAGATGTATCCCCCTTCCGGATATATCTTTACTTACCTGAAGACGCGTCCTTTCTTCTGGATATATTTCTACGGACTGGGCCAGGTAAACTTGGATGGGCTATAATATATATTTTGTTGGGTTAACAGATGCCCCCCTCGCGCATTTTGTTTGATTAGCATTTTAAGACAAATTTGCGCGCTTAATTTTAGAGCTTGGAATTTTCGGCCCATTAGAGCCCATTAGGGACAAAACCCTATAAAAGCTCATTTTTCTCACATTTTGAAAAGTTTCCAACACTTCTACCTTCCATATTTTCTTTCTTCCTCCTCTCCTTCTCTACTCATCCGCCGGTTACCGGAGATCCGCCGCTGGGAAGCCGCCGGCCGCCGGGCGCCACCGTCCCACGGACAGGCCGCCACCGTCGAGGCCACTTCACGCCGCCACACCGAGGTCGCCCACGCCAGTGGCCAGGCCGCCGCCCCACGCCAGGCCGCCCAACTGAAGCCGCCCCGCCAGGCCGCCGCTCCACGCCGAGGCTGCCCACGCCAAGGCCGCCGTCCTACACCGAGGCCGCCCACGCCCGAGGCCGCCCCACGCCCAAGGCCGCCGCGCCACGCCCAGGCCGCCCACGCCCGAGGCCGCCCTGCCAGAGGCCGCCGCCCCTTGGCCGCCCGACCGAGGCCGCCACCCCTGTCCTGGAAGCCACCCTGCCATTGTTCGAAGGACGCTATCTGCTTGCAACCAGGTCGCCCTCTTATTCGCTTCATGGACTAGGTTAGTGAGCTATCCTCCATTTTTATTTTGCTATGCATACTTTGGTGGAGGCTTATCACATGTGTGGAGGGGATATCATGGAGGTTGATGAGCATTTTGGCATGTTAGGATTATGGTGAGGGATATTGGACTGAATTTTGTGAACTTTGCCTGCTTAATTCACGTGTGTATAGTAGATTCATGCCTCCTATGTATGTTCGATGTCATAAAATATAGCAAGATTACTCATTCTAACTTGCTTGTGGCAATCCTATATCTGACATAGGACTTAGAGAACATAGAAGACAGAAGAGGATGAGATAGGACTAAGAGAACATAGAACACCACGTTTAGGTGTCAGGTTAACCCTTCTTTAGTCATCACACTCGTTACTCATGACATAGGATCTAGTAGACGACACTATACGGGCCGCCACTCCTTCGGCTCAGGCCGCCCCTTATAGTCAGCTCGGGTTATCATCGGCCGCCAACCAGGGTGCTTCAGCCGCCGCTTCCAGGCCGCCACCCCATCAGCTCAGGCCGCCCAGAGCCAGCAGCCGCCGTACTCTTCAGGGCAGGCCGCCTCTTCCTCTGTCCGGGCCGCCACCCCCTTATCAGGGTTTGCTGCCTTGTCGTCTCGCGGCATGGCTTTTCAGGTTGGAATGGCTTGATTGGCACCTTAGTTAACTTCAACTTTATTGACCTCTTCGACTTATCCCGCTAACTCTATATGGCACAGGACATTGCCAGGTCCACTCAGCCTCAGATAGTTGTTCATGCCGCCACCCCCAGTACTACTCAGGATTTTACTTTAGCTCCTCCTCGGACTTTTCAGGTTTGCCTTGCCTTACCCATCTTGTTTTGTGGCCTATGTTCGCCTCCCTCAAACTCATGCTTTCTTTTCTTTCCTGCAGGGCGTGCAGCGTCCGCTCATTCCGGATTCTGATGATGAGGCATATGATTTCGATCGTCGACAGGAATCGGAGCTTTTTCTACGGCCGTTCCATAGTACGCCTGAGCGCGCGGATGGGTCGAGACGGTTTTTATCCTGCAAGTTACCTATCACCCACGCCGCCTTTACCAGTGCCTTCGTGTCTCATACTAAGACCATTAAATCTCAGTGTAACACCCCAGATTTTTATCAACATCCAAGGGAATAAAAATTTATTCCGATCAATGTTGAAATATTTCCGAGAAGAAGAAAATAATTTATCACAATAAATTATTGCTCGGAAATAAAACGCCGATAGATTTAAATTCAAAATGGAATAAAAGAGGGAAAGGAAGCCCGAAGACATTCCATGAATTGAGTAAAAATAATTGGAATTAAATTCATAAAGGAAAAGAATTTTAATTCCAAGAACCCGTGAAGCCGAAAGAAATGTAAGGATACAAGTTATTACACGGGAATCAAAAGACGACGAATTGAAAGCCGACGAAACCGAGACCGACGGATTTAAGATTTTAACATGAAGTTCATTTGAGTCGAGATAAACTTAAGATAAGAATTTATGACCCGAGAATGACCCGAAAAAAATCGAGCCCGAAAACGTAGGAGGACAGAAGTCTGAAGGAGAGGAGGAAAAGCACGACGGATCGCACGACCCCGCCCGGACCGAAGTCCAGGCGTGTTTGGCGCGCTGTCCGCGCGGGAAAGGGGGGATTCCCGCGCCAACCCCGCGTGGGTCGAAAAGTCGCGACAACGCGTTCGGTGGCGCGCACCCGGCGCGGCTTTTGGCTGATTCGCGCGCCAACCCCGCGTGGGAGGCCTGACAGCAACCTTTGTCGCGTTTTGGCGACTTTCTTGCCATATTCCTTGACCCCAAGTGAGGAATCTCGATCTATCACGGGAGGGAACATCTTTGGACGTTATGTAATCAATCATAACTCCATTTTCAGCCATTCCAATCAACCATTCACTCCCAAACTCTCCAAAAACTCTCTCTAAGCCAAACACCTTCCGGCGAACTTCCGGCGAACTTTCCGGCAACCAAATCCTATCAAGGTAGTGAAGAGATCAAGGATTTGCAGACATTGGGTTGTTGGTAAGGTGTCAATCAAGTTTCCTTATTGTTTTAAGATCATAATCAACCTTCTAACTTACGGATCTTTACTTGCAAACACGTTCGTAGCCAAAGGAGAAGAAGAACGTGTTGCGTAGATTCGTTCGTGGCGATTTTGGACAAATCGATCAACCTTAGAACGTTCAAGGAACTCACTCACTGTAAGTTGATAACTTACATATCAATACGGGTGGTTTGAAAACATCCGAAACATTGAATCTTAAACGAAACGTTAAAATCAAACCTAAAAACCCCAATCTACGTATTTTCTGAAATCCGAACAAAACTCTTACTTCGAGCGTTCAAACCTGAAAACTCAAAACTAAGATTTTGATCCTAAGATCTTCAGCTATGTTGTGTAAAAATTTCAGAATTTTTCATCAAGTTTTGATACCCCAAATCAAGTCGGACATATTCTGCGTTTTTAAGAACTTTCAAAAATTTACAGATTTCTTAACCGAACTTGATGAGCATATTTCTATCATTTCTAGTCCGAACCAATCTTCATGATCTAAACAAAAGTTATAGATCTATGAGTCTTGAATACCTCTGTAAAATTTCATGCATTTTCATCAAGTTTTGAAACCCCAAACCGAATCGGACATATTCTGCGTTTTAAAGAATTTTCAAAGGTTCACAGATTTCTTAACCGAACTTGATGAGCTTATTTCTATCATTTCTAGTCCGATCCAATCCTTGAGTTCTAAACAAAAGTTGCATATAAACATGTCTAGTATGTGCATACCAAATTTCAGAATTTTTGAAGCTCATTTGATATGTTAAAAAGTCAAATCTTTGAGATGTGCCAAACCTGAATCCTGACAGCATACTATTTGAGTAGAAAACTTGATTTTTGACATGCTTCCCATCGTTTTTACTAAAAACTCAAAACATGAAAGTTGTTCATTGAGATGTTTTTGAGCTACTGTGAAAATTTCAGATCAATCGCCTACGAAATGGATTTTTAAACTGAAAAGGCGTAAACTGTGATATCGATCGATTTTTGAAATCTTTTAACAACGATCGAAATCTTGTGATACGATAAAGCTATATTTTTGAAAATCCCGTTATACTAAAGTTGAAACGATATCGGTTACATAAAATTTAGGGGGTGAGTGCTCTGCAGGGTGCCCTCCTAATTGTGCAATTTGTGCCAAAACGGCTATGACTATCACGCGCGAAAAATCAACAAAACGGCATCTTATATATTGCATATCCTCTCGGGTGTATCCGTATGGGTTACTCGAGGCTCGACGGAGCGGTACTGGATATGGCATATTTGGTCACAAGAGACCAACTGCCTACCCTCTCGAGTGTATCCGTATGGGTTACTCGAGGCTCGACGGAGTGGTACTGGGTATGGCGTATAGGCTGCGGCCGCCGGATCACCGGCTAGATGAGATGTTACTTATGAAATTGGCTGAGGCCGCCGGATCACCGGCTAACTGTTACTATTGATATCTGCCGTCATTATTTTGGCCTATCCTCTCGAGTGTATCCGTATGGGTTACTCGAGGCTCGACGGAGCGGTACTGGATATGGCGTATTTGGTCACAAGAGACCAACTGCCTACCCTCTCGAGTGTATCCGTATGGGTTACTCGAGGCTCGACGGAGTGGTACTGGGTATGGCGTATCGGCTGCGGCCGCCGGATCACCGGCTAGATGATATGATACTTATGAAATTGGCTGAGGCCGCCGGATCACCGGCTATATATTGTTGAGATAATGGCGTAACGGGAAATATATTAAAAAGCTCAGATTTTATGAAATTGGCTGCGGCCGCCGAATTGTCGGCTAAATTTAAATATCGTTTTGATGGTGGCGTATCGGTGAAAATTTTTAAAACTCAAGTTTTTATTTACATACTTACGGCATTAATCATGTTTTTAAATCATGTCTTAAATAATTGCCCATGCTTAAGTTTTAAATTACGAAATTTAAATGTGCCTTTAAAGTATGCATTATCTTCGCATTCTTTTTAAAAAAGTGTTTTTATGCATGGCAAAGAGTTTTAACTTAATTACTAAAAATCTAACCCCTTTATTGTCATGTAAGGATTAACTTACTCAGTATTTTATAATACTGATAAAAACCGTTGTTCATTTTTTTTCTGTTACAGAGTACGAAGCATGATCATTCATTGGGGGATCATTTGGACACTTAATTATTTATTTTACATGACTTGCATGAACGGGTCTGTTTAACCCGTGGTTTGGCCATGTCGGCCCTATATTTCGAATTCCGCTGCATACACTTTACTTCCTCTGCGTACTTATATATATTCTCGCTGCAACTCTGATGTAGCATTTTTAAACTATCTATGAATGGGCTACTTGAATATTTTAAATCCTGAAAAACCATAGCCTTACATCTCTTTAGTGAGCTCGGAGAAACCGTGTCTTGCTAGGGAGGTGTGGCGGTGGCATCCCGGCCTGGGTTATCAAATCCGGGGTGTTACACTCAGCCTCAATATGGCACTTCTACCTCCAGGTCAAAGGCTAAACCCCCCAGTACTGAGATTGACAGTGATAGTAATCTAGGCCAGTATATTTCATGGATGCGTCGGATGGCGGGCCGTACATCCGAGTGGCGCGAGTGGGGGATTGATAAGGCCATCCTTCTATCCACTAAGCCTGTGGTGATAGACCATCACTTGCTTTACTATCTTATGGGTTTCTGGAACTCCACTGTCAATGCTTTCCAGTTTCCCTGTGGATTTGTTGGCCCTACACTTCTTGACGTGGTGATGATCACGGGGCTTCGCGTGGTTGGAGCGGAGTTGACACAGTCCGTTGTTGATGACTCCAAACTTGGTGCAGCGATTTGCCCTCCGGGCAAAGAGGCCAGGCGATATCCGGCTTATATTGTGCATAACAAGGCGTCAGGGGTTCATCCTACCACGCGAGATGAGCACGTAGCCTTTCTTTTATTATGGTTCAGCAGATTTGTTATTTGTTCCAGTGCACGTACTGTTCTACGTACTGCACTCCCCCTTGTCTTAGGATTTATGAGTACGGAGACTCGAGCTATAGGCTCATATTTCCTCGCCACTTTGTTTAGCGGCATGGCTAAGCTTTCTGATAAGCTGGCCACTGGACGGGATCCCTCTACCACGGCTGCTGGGCCGCTATGGTTTTTACAGTCATGGATTCAGTTATATTTTCCCCAGTTGTTCACTGGTGTACTACGCCCTAGTCCGCAGGAGGTTTCGGAGGGCGATCCATTAGGTAAGATATTGGCCGCTCAGTCTGTGAGGATCAGCCGGGACGGCCTTTTGGGACGAGATGGTCTAGGGGTTATCCATTGGCTCTATCATTATCGGCCGTCTTACAATGACTTGTTTGTTTACGCCCCCATTTCACGGTTGCTGTCTACACAGGTTTGCCATCCTACTCAGCCATGAGGCCTTCACGGGGAATCCACTTGGAACATCAGTATGAAGCCTCACATGCTTTTGAGTGGGGTGAAGAGGACTGACGCTTATAATCCTCTCATAGCTGAGCCGTATTGCCCGCACCTGCTTGCCCGTCAGTTTGGCTGCCATCCTGGACTTCCTCGCAGAGTGAGGTGGCCTATTCGTTTTACCAGGAAGGGTAGGCTGACTCATGTGGCTATTAGGGATGTGGTGGCTTTTTCGTCTCGTTTGACGCTTTCCAGCTACCTCCCCTTTACTCCATCGGGATCGCTTGCAGCTGGTTTTATGGCGTGGTGGACGCCTATATTACTTCTATTTTGCCGCCATATGACCGGCTGACAGCTTGTTTCGGAGACTCAGCTCCTTCGCATCGGTCCCGTGCTTCTGCCCCTCGCAGTGTTACCACGAAGTCCAAGTCTGGGTCAGTCTCTTCTTCCCGCAAGCGTCGAAGAGGTAGGTTGAATCACTTTATTGTCAATATATCATTTCGCACAGCAACTGTAGGGTCTTTTAATGTTGTCTCTTCGTCCGCAGATGATGATGCAGATGATGATGCAGTACGTGATGAGGACACCTCGGCCAGCGACGAGCAGTCCGGTTCTGATGAGGCGGAGGCGGGCTCGAGTGATGATGGATCACGCTCTGATGAGGAGGAGGATCACGCGGGTGATGTTGGCATTGATGAGGATGAGTTGGTAGATCCCCATTGTGATGATGATCACGGTCAGGCAGATGACTCCACCGCTGATGTTCTTGTGGCTGCCGACTCTCGGTATTTATCTGCCCTTGGTAGACCTTCTGATGAGCCTTCCCCATCCCTGGAGGAGATGTTTGCTCGTGCTGATTATACCATCCTTCATGGTTGCGACGATACTGCCGCGACGACCGATATTGATGATCCTTCGACCACTGCTGTCGACCAGGTATGCTTTTCCACCTTAGTTCTCTTATTCTCATTACCTCTAGTATTGTAATGACTCTCCTTTTAATGGTATAGGCGGATCCTCATTCCTCTAAGACTGATGACGCGGTTGGCTCGTATGACCATGATTTGGTCTAGCATGTATTTTTTTGGTTATGTTCCCTCTCCTTTTCTGCTTATTTTGTCTAAACAGGGTATTCTAAGGATAGTTGTGTCCTCCAGGTTCCTCCTGCGGATACTATTCAGGCTGCGGATCACGTTTCCAAGACTAGTCAGGCTGGCCCTTCAGTGATTTCTCAGGTATTCCTTATCAGCACCCTTACTTTCTTTCATTTCTTCTTAAGGACATGCTCTAAGGGTTCCCTCTCTAGGTTCCCATGGATCAGGCAGCTCATTCTATCACCGCTGTTCATGCTACTTCAGCTGATTCGGTCGCGCTGCCTCCTCAGGTATGCTTCGTTTCATCCTTTGAGGCAATTAGGGTTTCTTATTCCTATATTCATGTCAAGTTGTCCTCAGGTGTCCATGGCTCGTGCCTCAATTCCAGCGACGTCTTTATCAGGCCCTTCGGTGCCTGCTCCTGTTGACCGGGTTGTCGTTTCATCATGCGAGGCGTTTGACCGCCTTCTATCCAACCATATCGATCGACTCTCCACCGAAGTGTTCTCTAGTCTTGATCGCCTGCTGGACGACGTTAGCGCAGTTTCCGCCTTTACCGAGGATGCTGACTTTCTTAGCTTTTCAGAGCGCATCGCTGATTTATCTGTTTCCTATCCCGCTTTTAGTAGCTCTGCGGATCAGTCTGCTCATGATCTGACGCTGCTTGATGACCTCGAGGCACGATACTGTGAGGTTTGCTTTCAGATAGAGGCTATCCACCCTCAGCGCGAGCAGTTGTCTACTGATCGCGGAGTTAGAGAGAGTCGCAGATCGCATCTTAGGGACGTTGTTACGCGAGCAGAGTGTGATATTGAGGAGGCAGAGCGTATCATTCTGGAGAGGAGGCGCACCATTCAGGAGGCCAATGAGGAGCTTGCTACCTTAGAGCCTGTCTTGGCTGACATTTCTTCCCGAGCTGCTGAGTTAGAGACTTCCTATGGTCGTTTAGCCGCAGATGAGCGTGATTTATCGGCTGAATTATCGGGAGTTCGGACTCGTCGGCTTCGGTTGTCGGTTCGCGCTCGTGCTTCGGCGGCCGCACTTCTCCGTCTGACGGACATGTTCGAGCGCACTCGTGATCAGTGGGCCCTCATGCGTCGGCGTATACTGGGTGATGTTAGGCAGCCTCCTCCTTAGTTTTTTGCACTGTTTTGTTTTCAGTACACTTTTGGGTCAGCCCATCGGCCTTGTGGTGGGCAACTCTTGCCTTTACTTTGGGATATTACTGTTACTTTTTTGGCCGAGCTTGTGACTTGGCCACTTTTGATGCACTTGCGTTTCTTATTCAGATTCCCACACTGATGGATAAAACACTTTGAGGTATTTTGCATTTATACTCTGTTTGTGTTCTTGGCCATCGATGTCCATCAGTTTGTATGCACCATTAAGTAGTCTTTGCGTAACAATGAATGGTCCTTCCCAATTTGGAGACCACTTGCCTGTTTCATTGTCACGCACCCCCGAGGGTATAATCACCTTCCATACTAGGTCTCCCTCATTAAAGGTTTTGCCTCGAACCCTCTTGTCGTAATGTTTCGCCATTCTCATCTTTTGGCGACGGATATTTTCCAGAGCGGTCAGCTTGTCGCCGTCTGCTGTCTCTAATTCTTGCAACATGGCCTCTTCATACTTAGTTAAGTCTAACTGATGCTGCTGGGCCACTCTGAGAGAGGGGACTGTGATTTCCAAAGGTAGGACGGCGTCATGACCATACGTCAGATAGTATGGTGTGAAGCCGGTGGCTGTAGACTTAGAGTTTCTGTAAGCCCATAGGACTTCTGTCAAAGCCTCATGCCACTTCCTTGGCTTATCCCCTACTGCCTTCTTGATCATACTTATCAAGATCTTATTGGTGGCCTCAGCTTGACCATTTGCTTGGGGGTAATATGGAGTGGAGTGATATATGCGAATTCCGAATTGTTTAGCGAAAGCTAAGAACCTCTTGCCAGTGAACACGGTCCCTTGATCCGCAGTGATTGTTTGGGGAATCCCAAATCGATGCATGAGCTCAGTCACGAACCTAATTACATCGCTTTGGTCGATCTTCCTCATTGGCCATGCTTCTACCCATTTGGTGAAGTAATCAGTGGCCACTAGTATAAATGCATGGTTTCTGGATGACGGTGGATGAATTTTTCCAATGATGTCCATCCCCCAGCCACGGAATGGCCAAGGTTTGATGACTATATGTAATTCTTCCGCCGGTACCCTTTGAATTGGCCCATGTTTCTGGCAAGCCTCACAGCCCCGAGCGTAGAGAATGCAGTCTTCCATGATAGTTGGCCAGAAATATCCCTGGCGATTAATACTCCATCTCATGCTAGGCCCTGCCCGATGAGAGCCGCAAATTCCCTCATGGACTTCTCCCATCACCAACTTTGCGTCTTCGGTTCCTATGCATTTGAGTAGTAATCCATCGACCGCCCTTCGGAATAATTCGCCATCAATTAGTGTGTACCGTAAAGCTTTAACCTTTAGAGAACTATCTCCTCCAGATGATGGGTTTTCAAGATATCGTTTGATCTCGGTCCTCCAATCATCATTCGGACTTTGAAGTCGGATTTCTTGTTGGTCTTCAGATTCATTTGCGATGGTGGCGATGCATGGTGCCCCCCTAGGGCAACTAGTCTGCCATCCCGAAGCGAGTTTGGCAGCTTCGTTGGCCTCTTGATTTTGACTTCTAGGCATGTGTGTGATGGTAACGTCTGAAAACTTGCCCAGTAGTTCTAGTGCTATTTCATAGCACTTCAATCTAGGACTCTTGCATTCATATTCTCCTGTTAACTGTTTCAGGATGACTTGGGAATCTCTAAAAATTGTAATGGATTTCGCACCCTTCAGCAATGCTGTCTCGAGGCCAAATATTAGAGCTTTGTACTCCGCCTGATTGTTGGTGGTGCCAGGCTCTAACTCTCTAGCAAGCTTCCAATGTTCTCCACGAGGACTAGTAATCGTAATACCGGCTCCTGAACCGCTGCTTGCACAAGATCCATCAAAAGTTAGTTCCCAAGGTTCGAACCCTATAAAGGACACCTCTTTGGGATCCTCTGGCAATGTCACCGAAGGATGTTGAGCTAAAAAATCAGCCAAGGCTTGTCCCTTGGCTGCCTTTTGGGGAATATGTACCAGGGTAAAGGGACTAATCTTCATAGCCCACTTAGCTTGTCGGCCTTTCAATGCTGGCTTGTGCAAGAGTGTCCTTACCAAGTCAAAGGGAGCTACTACATGAATTGTTCTTGGCAGCATGTAGTGTTCCAACTTGTTGCAGAAGTATACTAGGGCGTAGCATAATTTTTCTAATACGGTATATCTCACTTCTGGCCCTTGCAGATTCTTGCTAAGGTAATAGATAGCCCTCTCCTTGCCGTCTTCATCATCCTGTGCAAGCAGGCAACCGATAGATTCTTCGGCGGCGGATACGTATAGTTTCAAAGGTACTTCAAGCCTTGGCGGTACTAATACTGGAGGGTTGACCAACGCTCTTTTTATTTCTTCAAAGGCTGCCTGATGCTCTGACGTCCACATGAATTTCTCGTTCTTTCTTCCTTTAAGTAAGGTAGTGAACGCTTTCATCTTTTCTGCTGCATTGGCAATGAACCTCCTTAAGAAATTGATTTTACCAATTAGTGATTGCAGCTCTTTGAGATTGGATGGTGCATGGGCTTCCAATATGGCTTTAGCTTTATTTTGGTCCACCTCAATGCCCCTCTCATGCACTAGGAAACCTAAGAAGTTCCCTGCCGCCACTCCAAAGGCACACTTAGCTGGATTAATTTTCAACCCATGTTGCCTCATTCGGATGAAGGCACCTTCAAGGTGATCCAAGTGTTGATCAAATTCGCATGATTTCACAACTATGTCATCGATGTAAACTTCAAGTGTATGGCCAATTAAATCATGAAAATCATATTCATGGCCCTTTGGTATGTTGCCCCAGCATTTTTCAATCCGAAAGGCATGACTACCCATTCAAAGATGCCGACTGGCCCTGGGCAACGAAAGGCTGTTTTATGTACATCATTTTCAGAAATGAAGATTTTATTGTATCCAGAATAACCATCCATTAAAGATAAAAACTTGTGGCCAGCGGCCGCATCAACGAGCATATCGGCCATAGGCATCACATATTCATCCTTGGGTGTTGCCAAGTTTAAATTCCTAAAGTCTATACAGACTCTTAATTGACCGTTCTTTTTTATAACATGTACAATATTTGCAAGCCATTCCACATAACGACAAGTTCTAATATAACCTGCTCTAAGAAGTTTCTCGATTTCGGCCTTTATTTTTGGGATGGTGTCTGGGTCGAACCGTCTTGGCGGCTGCTTATGAGGTCTGAATTCTGGGTGAGTTGGCAACTTATGTTCCACCAGATCTCTTGATAGTCCTGGCATGTCTGTGTACTGCCATGCAAAGCAATCCTTATATTTATGAATCAGCTCCACCAGTTGGTGCCGCTTTTCATCCGATAATGACGCACTGATCTTGGTCAACTTTGGCTCTGCCTCTGTCCCGAGATTGATGTTTACAAGTGGTTCATTGGCTTCCGGACTAGGCAACGTCCGCTTTATAGGAGATGGCCACTCAGATGGCCGAATGTCAGTTGGGTTTTCGGACTTGATTTCGGCACCCATCATTATTTCAGTGTTGGTGAGCCGTTGCAACAAGTCTTTATAAATGTCATAGCTGCTCGTCATGCAGAGCATGATGCTTCATGTCGGCTATCTGCAGAACGTAACTTGAAGCCGCTTGTTGTGAAGTCAATGGATTCCAGATCCATGTTCATACCAATTAAAGCTGATGCAGGTTGGATGTCTTCTAAGTAGAAGATCGCCTCATCATTGGCGTCCTGTCCTGCAAAGGGTTAAGGATTCGCCTCTACCAATTCTGTCTGGTCACCATCCCAAATGAGTAACTGTTGGTGTAAAGTAGAGGGAACACATTGTGCCATGTGGATCCAGTCACGTCCTAATAACGCCGAGTAACAAGTCTTTGATTTCACCACAAAGAAGGCCACTTTGATGGTCTTGGAACCGATAGTGACATTTGCCGTTATGAATCCGGCAGGTTGGGTTGCTTCTCCTACGAAATTGCACATTCTGACCCTGGTGGGGATCAGATCTTTCTCACTCTTCCCAATCTTCTTCAGAATCGACATAGGCATTACATTTGCCGCTGCCCCGTTGTCAACGAATACCCTGCGTACAGGACGTCCATCAATGTGAGCCTTGACATATAAGGGTTTCAGTTGCCTTGTCTGGGCCACCTCGGGTTTGGCAAACTGTGTCGAAGCTAAATTTGAAGCATCATGATGGCCGTCGAGTTCTTGTGTAGGAGGTACATCCCGGGCTGGATGAGACAATTCTACTATCATTTCATCCATTTTTTCTATGAGCCTAGCGAATGATGGCTCTTCATCGTCCCAAATCTCAGACTCGGCATCGCTTATATCTTCATCAGGTGCTAACCCAATGACCTGCATGGGTACGGAGGGGTCCGCCGACTCTTCTTCCTGCTCTTTCTTATGATCTGCATCCCCAAGCTCTTTATCCAATTTTTTCCAGAATTCCGTACTATCAAAATCATCCTCAAGATCCATGCCCTCTAAATCACCATCTTATTCTTCATTAATGTTGAGGTCAGCATCATCCCATACACCATCTTCATACCCCTCATCAATGTCAAGATTCATATCATCCAGCGTGCCATCTTCCACAGTCATGATACCTAAGGCAGCAATCCCCACCTTGGGTTCATTGAGATTGGCTTCCACAGCCACTCCTGCTTCTGTAGACGTAGTGGCCCCAAAAGTCACTTGTTGTGCTTCATTGGTTAATTTTATTTCGGATGGGACTTCTGGCTTCTTTTGGGATTCCAACGCCTTGCAGTAAGCTGTGAATCCTTTGAAACTATGTGGTTCACTCCCGAGTTCATCGGCCTCCTGGGCCGCTAAATATGTCATGTACTTCATAAGCACACTAGCCATGGCCATATTTGAAGGAGTCAGATCCATGTTGTCTAATTTCTCAATGAACTTTTGTCCCACAGACTTAACCTTACTTTCTTGATCACCAGACTCGGTAGCTATAGCTTTACCTTTGTCTTTAGGAACTGATGGTTTAGTCTGAAGAAGATCATCTTTGGTTATCCTAGGCCTTGGTGAAGGTATCTGAGGCTTTCGTTCTACCCACTGCAATCTCTCTCGTACTGGCCTCCTGGTAGTAGAAGGTGCTGGCGGCTGCAACCTCTCCTTCACTGGTCTCCTGGTAGAAGGTGATGGCGGTTGTAGCCCCTCTGACCTTCTGGTAGAAAGTGATGGCAGCTGCGGCCTTTCCCGCATTGGCTTTCTGGTAGAAGGTTGTGGTGGTTGAAGTGGTCTTCTTGAGTCCTCGTGCATCTTTCCCTGACGAGGTATTATGGGCGAGTTAGGTTCCCTAACCGGAACCCATGCCACCGTACCACATACCTTCTGGTGAAGGAGTTTCCGCTGTTCGGAGATTTCTCCCCTGAAATAAGTCGGCTGTATTGGCTTCTGAGGTTTGGAAGACTCCAACTTATGTATCTGAGCTTCCCATTGCCGCATCTCCTCGGCATATCGCCTCTGAGCCCGTCTAAATTGACTTCTAGTCATGGATGGCGGCTTCTTTTGGGCAAATCTGCTCTGAGCCCGATTCCTCATCCACCTTTCAGCCTCAACAGGATGTTCGGGACGCCTAATCAAAGTTGGAACCACCTGTACACCATGCCTATAATCATGGATAATAGGTTGGTGTTTCCCATTCTCATGGACCTCCACAGCATGCTTAAGGATCTCAACCCTCAGAGGAGGATTCTGCTTCTTTTTATGTTCTTGTTGTTCTGATTCTAGGACTTTCTTGAAGTCTTCCTTCGACATGCTCTTAAATCTTGGTTGTTTACAATACAACTCTTTTCTCCTTTCATGATCAGATTCATCCGATAACGAATCTACATCATTCTCGTTGAACTCAATATGTTCTTTTCCTTTATTAGTCCGGCTATTGGAGCCGCTGTCTTCTGGGTTTGGTAAGAGTCCAGAAGCGCCAATTGGAAGTTGAGGGAACGGGTCTAAATCCACCTTCATACCTGCAATTTTCAAACGTCCTTCTTTTATTTTGTTCTGTATGGCAGTCCTAAAACTCCTGCATTTTGTAATGCTGTGAGTAAATGAATTATGCCACTTACAAAAAGATCGGCCTCGAATATCTTCAGCCGTAGGTAATTTCTGCCCCTCAGGCAGCTTAATCACACCATCTTTGGGTAGGGCATCGAACACTTGATCCGCCTTGCCCATGTCAAAGAGGTCTTCCTCAGGCTTATATTTAGCCTCTCTTTGTTTTGGCGGCTTAAGAGCTGCACATGTATGTGGTTTGGCTGTCTGAACTAGTTCTGCAATAGCCACCTCTACAGGTTCGTCCTCATCATCACTGAGTTTCATTTCTTCGAAATGGACTCGACGCATAGGACGCCTCTCTTCCTGCTCCCTCAGGAATTTTTCCACGCGGGCCGCTCTCTCGGCCAGCTGGGCAAGGTCAGTTGCATCCTGCACAATTAAATGTTCTTTTAATTTCGGTAACATGTTAGCCACTGCTATATTGGCTATTTCTTTATCCGGAATTGCCATAGTACATCGGCCTTTAAGGCGTTGCAATCTGTTAATAAAAGCACTTGTCGTTTCATCGGCAAATTGTTTAGCGTTAGTGAGATCCGCAAGACTAACCTGTGACAGGGGAGTGTAAAACCTGTCATGGAACGCCCGCTCAAGATCAGCCCAATTCTGAATTGAATTAGGCCGCAAGGAATCAAACCAAGCAAATGCGGGTCCAGTCAGAGATGAGCTGAACAGTCTTAGCTTCAGCCAATCGTTGGCTGCTGCTTCGCCACATTGAGCAGTGAACCTGCCCACGTGTTCTACTGTGGACTTGCCGTCGTCTCCCGAAAATGTGGTGAACTCGGGCATTTTGAAGCCTCTAGGATAAGGCTGCATAGTGTCTACCCATTCTGGGTATGGTTTCCTATATGTGGGCCGCTCCATCGGCCTTAATTGAATCCCGAAGTGCTCTTGCATCATATCTGCCAACAACTCGGGTGACACCACGGGCATCTGTATAGGAGGCATGGCGGCCGGGAAATGGTTGGTGGCATGATGCTGCATGGCGGCCGGATATGGACTAGTGGCGTGATGCTGCATGGCGGCCGGATGTGAACTGGTGGACTGATGCATGGCGGTCGGGTGTGGACTGGCGGCCGTGGCCTGATGTTGCATGGTCGGGTGTGAACTGGCGGCCTGATGCGGTATGGCGGCCGGATGTGTGCTGGAGGCCTGATGCTGCACGGCGGCCAGGTGTGGACTGGAGGCCTGATGCTGCACGGCGGCCAGGTGTGGGCTAGAGGCCTGATGCTGCACGGCGGCCAGGTGTGGGCTGGAGGCCTGATGCTGCACGGCGGCCAGGTGTGGGCTGGAGGCCTGATGCTACATGGCGGCTTGAGGCGTGTTGGCAACCAAAGGCATGTTGGTGACCTGAGGTTGCATGTGTCCTGCTCCAGCACCTAGATTATGAATGGCGGCCTGTAGGATGGGAGCCGCCACTCCAAATGGCTGTATCGGAACAGCGCTAGATGCCATCAAGTATCCTGATGGAGCATACATCATGGGAGGTGGTGCTCCAAACTCAGAGAATGATGGCTGGCCAAAAGTTGTCCCCCAAGTCTTTTGTAGACCGCCATACGGTCCTGTAACGCTTGGTGACATATTCATGCCATTTGCCGGGATATATCCCTCTTGTGGAGTACGCAGGGATCCACATATCCTGTCAGTTTGATCGGCCATGGCAGGCCGCAATACATCCATAAGGTGCCTCGTAAGTAAAGGCATGAATTCAGCCATCGATTCAGTCATCGATAGCCGTATTTGTTCCGAAAAGGTTGGGACTTGCATCATCCCCTGCGGTGGTTGGGAGGTAGTCGCCGTGTTATCAACGTTCTCAGACGGTGTTCTTACTGGAGTTTCTTCATGTAGCGACATTTCTCCAAATCTTTGTGTTAAGTCCCTTACTACTCGTCCAGATCTAAGTTGCATACACTTCCAAGCGGATATGGTTTCCACTTCGTGTCCCACTCGGCGTGCCAATTTGTTAACCAGGAAATTTTGATTGAACAATATTGAGGATTGTTACAAGGCTTACTGAAGGGAACTACAATAATTTAAGCAAAACTGTAAAAGAAAGAAAAATAATTGCAGAATGGAAGAAACAAGAATTAAACTTGCAGGAATGAAAAATGCCGGGAAAAATATGAAGGTCCTCTTGGGATGTCTGATGATGCCCTTCCTTCATGCCTCTTCCTCCTTTTATAGAGAGTGAGACCCCCAGGCTGCATTAATGAGACGCGTAATGGCGCCGTCTGCATTAATCTTCCCTTGACTTCTGTGACACATACGGCGCACACGAGAGGATGGCGGCTCGAGGATTGACAGCTTGGGAGGGTTGCATCACTCCCCTGTCGCCCAGCTTCCCCTTGGTCATTATCCGGATAAATCTTGAATTGGACCGAGTCAAGAAAAATAGATTAGGCCTTTGAAAGTGCGTCATCTTTTCCGGATATATTTTCATGGACTGGGACTTTGAAGATGTATCCCCCTTCCGGATATATCTTTACTGACCTGAAGACGCGTGCTTTCTTCCGGATATATTTCCACAGACTGGGCCAGGTAAACTTGGATGGGCTATAATATATATTTTGTTGGGTTAACAAATTCATAACGAGTTTAGGATCATTAGATTAGATGAGGCTAGGCTTATAGCAACCTTTCATGGGTGTATGCTTCGACGTTTTAGTGTATTAAGATTTTTAGATTTGGATTCATATTGAATTAAAAAAATACATGTATTAGCCGTGATGGCTTCAAAGCTCAAGGAAGGAGAGGTTGGCGAACATGACGAACACGATGGAGAAACCGCCTTTAGGATGGATAAAGGCAAATTGTGATCGATGGTAGTATTAATCACAGGCAGTGCAAGGCGGCGGTTGGAGTTCTAAAAGACTCTGATATATGGTCAGAGGGCCAGAAAAGAAGACAATGGAATATCAAGTTCAAAACCATTCCACGAGAGGCAAATATATATAGTAGTTGATCTTTCTCCTTCGCGATATTATGATTGATTTAGGAAATGTTGAGCGGCTTTCCCGTCCACCCGAAAGGATCCGGGAAGCTATGATTAATGATTCTATTGGAATGTACTACTATTCTCGACAATTTTATGAATAAACGGCTCCGACCCTCCTTTTATCTGAAAAAAAAAAAATATACATGTATTCGGATATAGAGATTTGTCCAAGTGGCTAAGTTCTTGACTTTTAACCTTATGATTTGGGGTTTTGTTCCCACCCGGTCCCCTATCCATCCCTTCCATTTATTCCTTTTGTAATTTGTGTAGCATGAGTTTCCATCATCACTTCATCTGGCTTCGACTTCTAACAAAAAAAAATGTATTTTGAAAATGCAACATAATATTTTAATCAATTAAAATATGAATTGAATACTGAATACATGAAAAAAAATCTCAAAATAATTCGAAGTTTTTTTGGGAGAAGCCGAAACCAGAGAAATGGGATAAAAAAGAATAAAATGGTTGGATAGGGGGCCAGGTGGGAATCAAACCCCCAAATAAAGATTGAAAGTCGAACACTTTGTCATTTTGATTAGTCCTCATCCCCAAATAATTCAAGGGCAACTTATTAAAAAATACCTCCCACCCATACTTTATACCTTTTTAGTACCTGCATGATTTTTTCTTACAATTCAGTACCTGATGTCATTTTCATGGTGGAGAGAGAGTGTCGGATTAACAAATATGCCCCTGGTTAAGTTCAATACATTTGTTTTACCAGTTCGGTACATTTTTTCCTGATTTCAGTACTTTAATGCTAAAGTTTAATATCTTTTCTGGATATTTGGTTATATTAACAGTTTTATTTTTATTTTTATTATTTTATTTATTTATTTTTATTTTTATTTTTATTTTTATTTTATTTTTTTAGGGGTTTTAATTATGATTAACCAGTATAATTAACTTGCTTTTCTTTTCTTTCTGGGTCTAAGTTTCTTTCCCAGTTTCTCAGTTTTCTGGCCTCTTGGTCAAGCCACAAGCTTACATCCATTAGTTCTTCTATGAGACCTTTCCTGTTTAGGATTTGTAGGCATTCTATTTTTTATTTTAGTTGTATTCTAATAATTTCTTTTTTAATGCGATATCTTTCAATCGCAATTTTTTCCCTTTTACTAAAATCTCTTATTGTTTTATAAGTCATTTTTTTTTGAGAAAAATTTTATAAGTCATTTTTAATGTTGATTTTTGATATGATTAATAAAGTTTGTTTTAGAAGTGTTTAACTCCTCTATTTTTGTTTCGAGGTCTGTTGATTGGTAACTTATAACTTCTTCATATCTGTGAACCGAATTTAAAATAGTTTTCATTTCCTCGTCACGGTTTAACACATATATGAGTTTATGTGCTTCTTCTTCTTCTTCTTTGTATTCTGTTAACCTTAAAATTGTGTCCTTAAGGTCTTTTATTTCTTTTTCAATTTTCCACATGGTTTCTCCAAGTTTTCCACATTCTGGACAAATATCAAAAAGTATTTGTGCTTCCATTTTCAAATTAGTTATTTCTTGCTAAATGTTCTTCTTGTAATTTTTTCCATATTTTTTCTTCAAGTTCACATATTATAAAATGGTTTTCACATTTTTCTATATGGTTATCTCTTAGTTTTTCTAAAACCTTATAGATTCTTATGTGCTTTTGATAACTGTTTTCTAGAATTTCTATTTCATTTTTTGGAAATTCAACTTCTTTAGTTACTTTCCATTTATAATATTTTCAAACAATCTTTGTTCCCTGCAAACCTGGTTTATTTGATTTTGTTTACTCATCAGTCTGATAAGCCAATTTTCACATTCTTGGCATAAAAAGTGTGTTTTCGGGTAAGGTACAATAACAAACCCTGTTTCTATATTTTTAAAAGATTCTGTTTTAGGATTTTCAGCAGTTTTAATCATATTCTCCATTTGTTTTGATAAAAGATATTAATTATTTCAAAAGGTTTTAAAACACTGATTTTTTGTACGCGAAAAACTTATATGTCGTGATGTCTTACTAGGTACTTGCCATCTCCTATTATTCTCTTGGTCGTGTTAAATTTCTGATTATGTGTCATGGGTCCGATTGTCCTTTGTTATGGAAATATTATCATAAACATTAAGTCCGCAATCCTCTTATTACTGTCACTGATGAGACATTTTTCTGGGCCTGTTTCGGGTTTCAAATTCAAATTAGCATTATCTAGACCTAGATCTGAAATGTAAGCAGGGGGTCTAAGAGGCAAATCAAAAGGGACAATAGTAACAAAAACATCTTTATGTTTAACAAACATCCCTGAATTGTGGTTCCCATAACGAGTCTTTCTTACAGCTTTTATGGCACAAAGCCTTTTAAATTTTTATCTTACTCCCCTAATGGCATATCTCATCAATTAAGTTTTAAAAGGTTACATGTTTATGTTTATAACATTATCATCCATACATAGAACAATCATACCATAACATAAATCATAAACTAACCCATACCTTGAGAGAGGAGAGGCTTTCCCGTTCAGACGGGCCCCTGTATTTCAGAAAGTAAAGAAAAGAGGAAGCAATCCACAACGGGTCTTTCTTTACAAACTGAAATTTTATTACTGAAAAGGGTAGGGATACAAGAAAACTGGAAAGAGAAAGAGCTTTCGAGAGTAGCAAGAATGCAGTCTCAAAAACCTTAGAGAGCTAGAGAGCTAAGAAGTGAGTGTGTGTTACAAGTGAAGACCATCCCTTTATTTATAGATGGAAATGTTATCTAAGCAATCCACAACACCTAATAAAAACGTGCCAAGTGGCAAAGCTATCCGATAAGGTTAGGATGAAAATTAGTACAATAATTAAATAAAGAGGGGCCTAGTGCCCACTTCACACTGTTTTCCAAGAGTCACATGGCTCTTGTCTGCTTTTTGGTTTTATCCGCCTCGGATTCCTTCTTTCACATGGTTAGTGGTGCTTTTGACTCCACTAGCATTTTGGTTTTCTTCTTGACTTTTTCTTCACATGCTGGTATTTATTGTGAATTCCAGCTCATTTCTGCGTGGCTCCATTAGTACTCTTCATCATTGTGGGGGCCGCCACTTTCTTTTTTCTGATTTTTTATAATTTTATTGGCCTGGTATTTTGCTTCATTTTTTCTTAGTGCTACCAGTGCACCATACCTTCTATTTTTCCTGGCTACCATTGCTTCAGCAAAAGTAGGCTTTAGTTCCATTTCAAGCTTATGAAGAATTTCTTCTTCACTGAGGTTTTCAAATTTTCCAGTCTGTACTGGACTCATAGTTTTGGCAAACTACCAGCCATAACCGGAATTAATGTGCTTTTACCATCTACCGGGCTAGATGGGCTTAGTTCCTCGTTTTGGTCCTTAAAGACCTCAGGGTTAGAACTTCCCTGGTTTGGTTCAAAATCATCTGAACTTATGCTTTTTAGCAAAGCATCAGCTATCAACGGACTTGACTCGTCTTTACCGTCTGCCGTTTGAGACGGACTAGATTCAATCTTTTGATCCTTAAAGACCTCAGGAGTTTAATTTTCCTGGTTTTGCTGCATCCAGGCTTTTGCCAATTCTACTGCAGTCATAGAACTGGTGGGTTTGGGTTCTGGACCATAAACTGGTTTTGGTGTTTTTAGTGTAAGGGACACAATTTTTGAGGTCAATTTCTCGTTTTGGCTTTGAAGGATTTCAAGCTTCTTGGTAAGGTTTTCAATCTGGGCCTCTGCTTCAAGGGTTTTCATTTTTTGGTTTTCAAAATTCTGTAACCATTCGGCCTTTAGGGCTTCATATTTACAGACTTCTTTTGCCATCTTTTCACAATAGTCACAAAACACAATATGATTTTTTGAAGAATGTCCAATTGAGTATTGGACTGGGCCTGAGGGGTTTTGGGTTTTTGGCCTTAAACCATCAACAATGTTTTTCAAACTTGGGCTTATAAAGAAATCTGGGCCCAATGTGGTTTTTGCAAATTGAATTGCAGACATTATATCATAAAATCCTTTATGAAGAGGTTTTTCATTGTCTTCATTAAGGGGTAAAATATCATTTTTATCATAAATCCCTTTTTTATAGCCTTCGAAGATTACATAATATAAAAATGGTTTTATGTTATTGAAATTCTGGAAATACATGCTTAAAGCAGAGAGACAAGTAACAATATACCTGTTGTTGTTTTTGTCGAATGATGCTCTCCAGATGTTATCAAAAAGGCATATTTGTTCCTCTGTGTAGTTCAACCCTGTGATAGGCCGGTACTTCATGTTATCAAATAAGATTAACTCTACATTATTACCAGTTTCTGCTCTTCTGCCAAAGCAGATTTTCACTCCTTTTTCTGGGAGTTTATCTTTTTTCTTCCCTTCTGGGATACTGGTTTTAGAAGGAATTGTGAAATATCCCTCTGGGGTTTTTACCATCCCTGTGATTTTTACTCCGTTTTCATTGCTGGTTTTCAGAGAGTTTTCTGTCATTCCTGTAACAGTATTATTCAATTCTCAATATTCCAGTCTTCTCTATAAAATTGATCCCATTTTAATTTATATTTTTCCTCATAATTTTCATCATAATCATCAATTGATTCATTTTTAAATTCAGTGTCATATAATGGTTTTTCTCTTTCTTTAATCAGAATTCTAGATAGTATATCAGCAATTTTGTTATCTTCTCCTTTAATATGTTCGAATTTTATTTTGTAGCCTTTCTGACTAATAACATCTGTAAAATTAAAGAAAGTTTTAAGTGATGGAATATTAAAGTGAAAGCAATATGAGTGCCTCCGGAGCTCCGGTGGGAAGTGCGGCAACCGCGCAGGCGAAGGGTGATTCGGCCGTAGCAACACGGGGAGGAAAGGAGAACATAGAACGAAGCAATGAGAGGGGCTGGAGCAAGGGTAAAGACAAAGCTGAGATTCCTTATCACGGAAGGACTGAAGAGATGAGAATGTTTAGGAGGGAGATACAATCGGGGAAGGCTGTAGGCAGGGATGTCCACAAGATCAGAAAAGAGATGGTGGGGGTCTTTGTCGGAAATATTCCAGTTGTGTCCAATAGCAGGGATATTTTCTCCATGGTGGATAGAGTTGCTAAAGTTCGTGATTGGTTCTTCCCTTTGAGAAAATGGCCAGAAAAGGGATATAAATTTGGATTTTTTAGATTCTATCAGAGAGCCGAAGCGGAGAGGGTCATCAGGGTGATGAATGGCCGATCGTTCGAGGGAAATCGATTAAGAGCGGATTGGGCAGTGCCTAGCAATAAAACGGGTAAAACTGGAGCTGCATTTACTCGCAAACCGATGGAGTCTAGGATTTTTGCTGGAGTGAGGAGGGACACGCAGAAACGGACTGTTAGGAACGGATCATGGAGGGATGAACGATCCTACGCGGAGGTTACTAGAGGAGGGCGAGATGTATACTCAAGAGGGAGACTAGGGTTTGAGAAGGGAGTGATAAGGTTACCGGAAGCTCATGGAGTTGTAGCTCGGCTAGGTCGAGCTGTGGTGGTTGAACTAAGATCTTTAGAGGTGCTTGTAGAATTCCAGGAGTGGTTAGAAAGGGAGTTCTATAATATTGAAGAGACAATTTATGGTGGGGGATTCATGGTGGTTGTGGTGTTTGGCAATACAATGGAAAGGGACAGGTATCTGCAAGAAGGCGGAGATCACGTTTTTGTGCAATGGAAACGACAGTGGACGAAAGATAGATTAGTATCTAAACCCCTGGTATGGGTCCATATCTTCGGGCTTCCGATCACAGCTTGGAGTGAGGAAAATTTTCATAAACTTACAAGTGGTTGGGGATCGGTGGTAAATGTGGACAATGAGACAAAAGAAAAAAAGAGATTTGATCGAGCTCGATTGTTGATTGCTCTGCACGAAGAGATGAATGTGCCTGGAGAAGCTTGTGTTCAAGTTGGTGACTGCATAACTAAAATCCGGATGGTAGCATGTTTCAGTGAAGCCGTAGTGATTTCTGACGAAGTTAGCGAAGGGAAGTGGCTCGGTACGGCGCGCCGCCGGTCCGGGAAGGATGAATGTGAGGTGACGCCGGAGGATGCAGAGGGTAGCAAGTCCTGGAGTCCCTCATGTGGGGAAGTGGAAAGATTGCAAGGGGAAAAGTGCGGGGGAAAGCCGATTGCAGTGACGGCAAGGGCGACTAGTAATTCTGAAAAAGATGGTGACTGTTCAACATCCCAAGATGGTGGGAGGTGTGCTGGCAGGACTAAGGGTAGTGAGATGGAGTCAGAGGTTAAGGGTAGTGGGTGTCTGAATGGGGTTGGGCCGCAAAATGAAGGATTAAATTCTTTAGGCCGAAGGGAAATCATGGGCCTGGGGAAAGCAAATATGGAGACACCAGCATCTGGCCTGTTGGTCACTTCAAAACCATGGTCCAATGGGCTTGATAACTCTGATACTTCTCCTGGTCTGGTCGAATTAAACAACAGTCAACAGTTGGACGGTGTGAACTTAGAGGGAAGCCACATAGATGTAAATTTTGAAGGGGATTCGGTGAAGCCGCGGGCTGGAGAGGCGCCGATGTGTCAAGTCCACGAGGAAAGTGTTGGAGATCAGATCCAGAGGGGTTCGGGGGGACAGTGTATTGGTGACGAGGTAGTACTGGATTATGCGGGGGGAGAGATTGCGTCTGGGTTCAAGGATGCTGAAATTGGGGTGGGCAATGGGATTTCAATTGGGGAAAAAGACAGGGAGTTGGAGCGCAGACAGAGTGAATTCACAGAATTAAGGAGAGTGGATGAGGCAATGAATTGGGTGATTTCAGGAAGGAAAGAAAAGGGACGGAGGGGACGCAATAAGTGTCAAAAAAAAAGTAAACAAAAATGCGATTGGGAAGAGTTTAAAAGAAACTACTACAACCCCAAGAGTGGAGGAATTTGCCAAGTTGCAATTCACAACACTGTGGAGGCGTGAAGGAGTAATGTTGATGGATTTCGAGGAGGCCGAGGCTGTGATTGAACTGGCAGGGTCACTGGGTTTGGGTTGCAAAAAAGTTTGGGAGCAGGCTGTAGCGAGAGTTCAGATGGAGATGGTCCGTATGCAGTAGTATATTTAAAGATGTAGGGTCGGGTTGATAGGTATATTATGATCATGAAACTAATAACCAGTAATCTAAGGGGTCTGAATGGTGGAGTAAGGAAAAGGGCGGTGTTGAGACTGTGTAAAAAAGAGAGGCCAACAGTGTTGTGTACTCAAGAAACGAAGATGAGTTTGGTGCAGGAGAGGTTGGTTAATCGACTTTGGGGATCGAGGGGATGTAAATTCTGTTTTCAGCCGGCAAATGGTAATGCAGGGGGGCTCTTAGTAGTGTGGGATAATAATTTATGCTCGTTCGATGTGATGGAGACAGAGTACAACTTCATCTGGATCAGGGGGAAAATAAAAGGTGTCCAGGGGGTTGTAAACATTATTTCAATCCATGCTCCGAATGCTAGGGGGGCTCGGGCAGAGTTGTGGGAATCTCTAACCCAAAAGTGCAATACGGGTAATGGAGAGATGTGGTGTTTTACGGGAGATTTTAATGCGGTTGTGTCGGAGGGTGAAAGAATAGGGGACAGTTTAGATGTTGGATCAATGCGGGATTTTAGAAGCTTCATAGATAGAATGGGTCTTATTGATCTTCCAATGGAAGGAGGTCATTTCACGTGGATTGGAAGAGGCGGGCGATCTTGTAGTAGATTGGATAGATTCCTTCTCTCGCCAGGGTGGTTGCATATCCATGGAGGTATCAAACAGCGTCGGGGGCACTCGGTCTTGTCAGATCATTACCCAGTATGCTTAGAGGCAGGGGAAAAATCATGGGGGCCGAAACCGTTCCGCTTCTACAATTATTGGTTGGACGAGAGAGGTTTCAAGGAGATGGTAAGGGAGAATTGGATGGTGTCTCAGGCAGGGAGCAACAACTCAGTTGGAAGTGGGATTTTATTTTATAAACTCAAACAGTTAAAACAAAAAATTCGAACTTGGGACGGCTATGGAGCGAGTATTCTGGAAAATCGAACCAAAGCCTTACTAGCAGAAATTGAGGAGCTGGAGGAGGGTTTTCAATCCAGCGAAATAACAGCAGAGGCAAGTCAGGCCTGGAGGGAGAAAAAAGGTGAATTGCAACAAGTACTTTTGGCCGATGAAAGGAGGTGGGCTCAAAAGTCGAGAGTTAAATGGCTTAAAGAAGGAGATAACAATACACAGTTTTTCCATGCCATGACATCTCTTCACAGAAGAAGGGGCTACATTGGAGCCATTAAAAGGTATGGGCAGATTATTGATGATCCAAGGGAAGTAAAAGAAGCGGCATTTCTACATTTCAAAAATTTGTTTGTAAATAATGAGGAGGAGTTATTTGATATAGAAAATATAGGGCTGCCTCAGTTGGGAGATGCAGATCGGGGGTGGTTGGAGCGTTGTTTTTCTGAGGAAGAGGTCAAGGCGGCTGTATGGTGCTGTGAGGGTAACCGGGCTCCAGGTCCGGACGGTTTCAACATTGATTTCTTCAAAAAGTTCTGGGAAATGCTTAAAGGGGAGGTGATGGAGCTTTTCGACAGATTGCATAGCGATTGCCAATTGCCAAGAGGGGCCGGGGGATCTTTTATTACTCTAATTCCAAAGGTAGTCAATCCTATGGAATTTAGTGAATTTAGGCCGATATCTCTTGTGGGCAGCGTCTACAAGATAATCACAAAGGTATTGGCGAGAAGGCTTCAAGGAGTTTTGGATGGTCTCGTGGGAGCATCTCAAATGGCGTTCGTTCGTGGAAGACAGATATTGGACGGAGTTCTTATAGCCTCAGAAGTAATACAGGCTACTCGTGCTAGTGGTCAAAGTGGTTTTGTAATAAAGCTTGACTTTGAAAAGGCTTACGATAATATATCTTGGGGTGCACTGGTCCGAGTTCTTGAGGGTATGGGTTTCGGTTGCAAATGGGTCAGCTAGGTAAAGGCGTGTGTATGCTCGGCGTCCGCTGCGGTCTTGGTAAATGGTTCCCCGACGAAATTCTTTGAGATGCATAAGGGTTTGAGACAAGGCGATCCAATTTCGCCATATCTATTTGTTTTAGTGGTTGAGATTTTGAATATGCTTATGAAGTCAGCGGCAGAAAAAGGAATTATTCAGGGGTTGAAGTCGGGCAGGGAAGGACCGTTTATATCACATCTACAATACGCTGACGATACTATAATTTTTTGTAAGGGGGAGATTCGGCAGGTATTGATGATTAAGCGTATACTCATGTGTTTATCTCTTGCGACTGGTTTGAGGATTAATTTTCGGAAAAGCAATATATATGGGATCAACACTACACAAGAGGTGGAAAGGGCTGCTGCTGAGATACTTGGGTGTGGTTGTGGCTGTTGACCCATGAATTACCTTGGCATCCCGATTGGTGGCCGAATTAATGGGATTTCATTATGGCAGCCTGTAATTGAGAGAGTGGAGAAGAGACTATCCGGGTGGAAAGGGAGATTATTGTCACAGGCAGGGAGGCTCTGTCTAATCAAGTCAGTGTTACAAAGTCTTCCCGTGTATTTCTTATCGATTTTCAAAGTACCTAAGGAGGTAGCTGATCGACTTGAGAAAGCTAAAAGAGATTTTTTCTGGAATGATATTGGTGGGCAAAGAAAACTTCACACCAATGGTTGGGAAAGAATTTGTAAACACAAAGAGGATGGAGGGCTCGGAATATGGAATGTGCAAAAACTGAACGAAGCCCTACTCCTCAAATGGAGATGGAGATTTGGAAGGGAACAATCATTATGGAAGGAGGTTATTGATACGAATTATTATGGGGCCTGCACACCCTTAGTTCCAGGGGTTAAACATCGAAGAACTCTTTGGGGAAATATTTGCAAAACTTGGGAGGGGTTGGATATGGTGGATAACAGGGGTTCTTTTAAGATATGCGTGGGTAATGGTTCACTAACACGCTTTTGGCATGACATTTGGGTCGAGGAAGGAAGGCCATTGAAAGATCTTTTCCCTAGATTATTCACATTAGCGGCTCATAAAGAGGGTATGGTGGCAGATCATGGAGACTGGTTAGGTCTTGAATGGTGTTGGAAAGTGCAGACGAGGAGATCCCTTTTTGGCTGGGAACAGGATGTTTGGCATAACTTCTTGACTGTGATCAACCGTACTAAGTTGAGCAGGTTTTTAGAGGACCGCGTTGTATGGGCGCTTGAGGGGAATGGAATGTACTCGACTACATCCTACTGGAAGATGGGGATTACTGGAGGAGATACCGAGATGCACCGGATGTGGAATTTGTTTTGGAAAATTAAAACACCTATGAAAGGGAAAATACTTGCATGGAAGCTATTTCATCACGCTTTACCAGTAAAGGATTTATTGCTTAAGAGGGGCGTCCTGCAGGCTCCAGGTGCTCAGTGTGGGGTCTGTGGGAAAGAGCTAGAAACGATCGATCATTTATTTTGCAGGTGTGATCTAGCAAACTCACTGTGGCAACAAGGAGCAGGATGGTTCGGAGGAGATTGGGTGAATCCAGGTTTTATTAGAAATTTAATGCTATGGTGGTTTTCCTGTCCTGTTATTAATGGTCAACGACATTTGTGGTTAACAACTGGGATTGTAGTTATTTGGACAATTTGGAAAGTTCGAAATGATGCAATTTTCAAGGGGAAGCGCGTTGATATGATAGAGACTGTGGATGAGGTGAAATGGCGAACAGGCTCTTGGTGGAAGGCATTGGCTTGTGACGCTGACACTTGCTGCTTTGGAATTGGAGGTCACTTCCTGGATAACTTACAATTGACAGCAAACATAAGAGACAGATCTCTCCGTAGAGGCATTACATGGACTCGACCTAATGAAGGGTGGTGGAAAATCAACACTGACGGTTCTTCTTTTGGGAATCCGGGCCCAGCTGGGATTGGAGGAGTAATAAGAGATGCGGACGGTGTGGTGATCTTTGTACTATCAGACTCTATTGGTGTTACGGATTCCATTGAGGCCGAGATAAAAGCTATTAGCCGGGTATGTCAAGCACTCATTCGGGATCAAGGCTTTCCATTACAAAAACTTCTCTTTGAATGTGATTCCTCAAATGTTGTAAAATGGGTGGCTGATCCGGGGAACGCACCTTGGAGGTTTCGCGAACTTTTTGATCCTATTCTTGCGGTAATTAAGTGTGCAGGTGAGGTTCGGGTCCAACATGTATTGAGAGAGCGCAACTCTCTAGCCGACCACTGGGCCAAGCTCGGGGCATCCGGGGAGGGTAAGAAAGAAGAATGGTATTGAGGTTGATAGTGAATTAATTGCTTGAGATTTATTTTTATAGCTTGTCATCTAATCTGGATGAGGCCTGAAGTCATTTGATTATGGTTTGGTAGATGTGCTGGAGATTTTTGTTAAGTCCTGTTACCTGTTGTAATTTGCTGCTCTATCGGATAAAACATGTTTTATGCTGGGTTCATCACCTGTTTCGTTGTTACTTGCCTGACACACATTGGGATTTATAGTTAGTCTGTGATGTTGGGGTGGTGTCAGCTTTATGGTTAGAGGAGTGCAGGGACGCTGCTATTCTGTTTGCTGCGCTTTACCACAGTAGGAATTGATCAGAGCTGCTTAGTTGCGGAGGCTGGTTGATGATTGATTGCTACAGGGCTGGTGTCTCCTTGGCGTACAAAGTTGAGCCATCCAAAAGAAAAAAAAAAGTTATCCGGTGAGATCGGAACCTTAAGCTTGCAAATGCATGCATTCGAGGTGACCATTTCGACACTCTTGAACTTGTCTAATTATTCATATTGAACTTGCATTTATTCATCTTCAGTGTTTTGGAAAGTAAAGGGTACTATGATTATCCCGTTGGCCTATAATTACCCCACACTACTTCTCTTACCCCCTGAGCCTTGTTCTGCACTGAAAGTCCATATCCTACCTTTTTTCAGTCCACATATTGTTCCTCTTACCTCTAGCTTGTCCCTTGTCAGTGCCATACAATATTCTTTGGTCTTTTGGGATGGTCAGGAACTACTTATGAATCTTTATATGAAAATTCTTTGCGACGTTGCCATGTTGTGTGTTAGGGATGTCAAGGTATTGATATTATACTAAATGGGTGTGAGTGCTTCTTTCAGTTTGTGAGTGGGCGGTTTAGTTGATTGGTTTTTGATCGAACATGAGAAGAATAGTTGATGATCGATAATTTTTGCTTTTGCTATTGGTTTTGGGTAGCCCCCAAAAAAAAAAGAAAAAAAAAAGAAAAAAAAATAAATAAATAAAAAAGAGAGAGGAAGTCTTGATATGAAAGTAGGGGGGCAGGTTAAATAAGAAAAGCTTTTTAGAATGTTAGCATCAAAGTTGAATTGAGCTTCATGGATTCTCGGATGAGTTATGCGGATGGGGTATGGATTGCATTCGACTAATGAGGTATGACGACAGCTTTTAAAGAGGTGGTAACGCGCTTTGAATTTTTGTATAATCATTCTTTGACAGTCCCTCATCCTTTTGTAGCATGTTCTTATCCCTTTCCTCCTCTACCTTTGGCCCCCGTTTTAATCATTATTCACAGACCCTTTATTTTGGCAACGCACTGGTGTTGAGTACAATGTAAGGGAAATGTGGTTTAGAAGCAAGTTCATGAGATAGTCCTTTGACGCACAAATTCCAATGCTGCTGATGCTCCTGCGAGGTTGAGTATTATGGGATGGATGTTGAGATGGTAGCAGGTTTCACAAATTAAAGTGAGCTGATCCATACTAATCTTTGCCTGGATTGCTGCTGCGGGAATGTTACATGTATAGGTTCTGATTGCTGTGATAATGATGTCTGATTTATGACTTTGGCTAATTTCCTGATGGTGATACCGAGATTCCCTTGTTTTGTATTTTGTCCCAATTTGTTATGGTTTGTTAGTTGCTCTACTGGACTGCTACTTCTAGTTGTCTTGCATTGTTTTGATCTTTTGGAACTTGTGGTGGTTGTAAGGTTTGTTGTGTAGTCGATCTTGTACTACACTCTTTTGAATAAAGTACCCTTTCCTCAAAAAAAAAAAAACATCTGTAAAATTCAACCACCTTCTCCTAGACATTGATCTTTTTTCTTGGAGTTGGCTATGAAATTTTACTATGGCTTCACAATCAGTTCTTACTGTGAATCCTGGTTTTCCGGTTAGAAACAGTTCAAATTTATCAAGTGCATATTTTATTGCCAACAGTTCTGCATCAATTGAGGAAAGGTTACCCTTTTCTCTATATTTTCCTGATGCATATTGGCAAATTTCTTCCTTACTTTTAGGTGAGTAGACATCCTTTTTTCGCAAAAGGATAGCTCCCCATCCTTCATGTGATCCATCAGTTTGCACAATAAGATAATCACTATCTTCTGGCAAAACCAATTCTGGAAGTGTTTTTAATGCTTCTTCAATTTTTTGTACATTTTTTATATCTTCTTGGTTAAAATATCTTTGACCGTTTTTTCCCAGTTTATTATATAATGATCATGTTAATGAGGATAAGTTTTTAATGTATGGTCTAGCATAATTAACCAATCCCAAAAATTGTTGTAATAGTTTTGTATCTTCCATTTTATCAGGAAATTCAATAGCCTTTTTAGCAATATGATCTTGGAGTTTTATTTTTCCTTTTCCAATTTCTGCCCCAAGGAATGCTATTTTAGTTTTATTAATTTCCATCTTTTTCTTTGAGATGATTATTCCATGTTTTTCAAATAGCCTAAACACTGTATCAAGATGACTCATATGTTCAGTACTATTTTTTGAAAATACTAGAATATCATCAATGTATACCAAAACAAATTTTTGGTATGGTTTAAAAATTTTATCCATTTTTTGTTGAAATATAGCTGGTGCGTTTTTTAGTCCAAATGGCATTACTAACCATTCAAATAAACCTTCTGGACATGTGAATGCAGTCCATTCGACTGACTCAGGATGCATTTTTACTTGCCAGAATCCTGACTTACAGTCAAATTTACTATATACTTTTGAGTCTTGAATCCTATTTATTAAGACTGTTTTATCTGGTATATTGTAAGCAAAATCTTTTGTATTGTCATTAAGTCTTTTATAATTAATGACCATTCTTGATTTTCCTCTTACAATTTCAGAATGTTTTCTCACAATAAAAGCTGCAGACCTATGTCTGGAGTTTGATTCTCTAATTACTTTTAAAGCTTTTAATTCATCAATATGCATTTTGAAATCTGCTATATCCAGATTTGTAGGATTTATTTCTGCAGTTGAGATTCTTAATTCTGGATTTATTATTTCAAGCTTACATATTGTTCCATCTTTTTCCCAATATTTCTGGATGTTATCTCCAATAATTTGGGATTTTTCTAACCTCTCAATCCATTTTGTTATGGTTTCTTCAGGCTTAAATCTAGTTATACTTATTAATTCTTTCAGTTTTGGGGTTTCAGGAATGTATTCTTCTTCAAACTCTGTAATTTATATGTTTTCTTTACAAGTTTGTTTACATGCTCCTTTTATTTTGCATTTACAGTTTTCAATATCTTTATCTTTTAAAAGTTTTTTATTTTTTGTTTTTGTATTAGTAGGGGCTCCACCACGCTTCTCTCGCAACTCTGATGTTGTTAAAAGCTTGGTTCCCGCATTACTAATACTAGGTGCAAACATTGCCAAAGTTGCTTTTTCAACAATTTGGATATAATCTTTTGTAATAAATAATCCTCCATTATTTTGTAAGAAAAATTGTAATCCTAAGATTACATCTGCATTTATTATTAAGTCTTTTATATATGAATTATCAGGAACTCTATAGGGTTCTGATATTCCACAATTGGTTTCAAAGAATATCTGTCCACCTGAAATAGGTTGTTTTGTTGTATATGATATTCTTCCATCCATTAATTCTGATTTAATGGGTTTTGCTAAGTTTTTCTGTAGATGTTCTGGGATAAGTTTCTCATTTATTATTATTCTAGTACATCCTGTATCGATTATTGCATTAGTACGGAATACCAATTCTCTTAATTTAAAGATTATTGGTACCCTTAATGTAGTTAATGACGATGGATCTTGGCACACAGGTATGTACTCAGGGTTTTGTGTTAACATGTACTCTGTACTAGGATTTTGTTCATCATTAGTTTCTTCTTCAGGAACTTCTTTTTCTTGATTTCCCGTATTTTTAGGACTTAACATATTATATTCTTCGAGGATTTCTTCTATGTTATCAATTCTAGTTTTCAATTCTTTAAGATTCATCATACCTTGTAAATCAAAGAGTTTTCTTTCGATTATATCTATTCTTTTTGTGATGAATGTATAATTATCATCAATTTTTGTTATTGGCATTTCTTCGGGGAATTTAATTTTATAATACTTTAACAAGCATATTTGGCATATTTCTACATGACATATTGTACATTTAGCTCTAAGTTTCCTTGATGGATAATAAGAGCATTTTATACAAGGTGTAGAATCAGTGCCTACCCTGAAAAGCCAATTATGGTTTTCGCATTCATTAATTTCTCTCATCATATACTCAGTTTCATATGGCATCATATATTCTTTATATGTGATACCATTATACGAGTTTTCATTTGCAAGCATATTTATCAATTCATAAGGATCATTATCCTCTTGTTCTTCTATAACATTTTCCTCTACCGTTACTATACTATATATTGTTTCAGTCTCAGAAACATCTGAGTCCACATCTAATATATCTTGTTGTATACATTCTGTAAGAATTGCCTCTCTAGAATGTTGGTTTTTTCTTTTAGGGCATGCTGTTGCCAAATGGCTTTCATCACCACATGTGAAACAAGCAAGTTTCTTTGTATAATTTCTACTAGGATTATATTTTCTGACGTGATGTTTTTGTTTTAAGAAAGGTTTTCTGCTGTTTGATTGTTTTATGAAATACTTCTTTCTTGTTATGAATTTGGGTTTTTTCCTTAATGGCTCTTGCCTACCATATCGTTGAGGAGTGTATATCCTTTTACAGAATGAATAATCAGTTTTCTTAAGTTGTTTTTGTGCTATTATATTTGTACACTTATCTTTTAATATTTTTACCACATGGACAGCCCTCATACTAATAGTCCATTGTTGATGATTCTTTTCAACCATTTTATTTCATGTATCTTGAATTTCTTGGCCAATTGGCCTTGGTATTTTCATAAATAATTTTTCTCCTAGCTCTTGGTTAAAAGCACCTCCTGCTAGGCCTGTATAATAGACGTATTCATTTAAAAAGTCTACTGTTCCATACAAGTCATCTAAATGCATCTGGTCTAGATGGATTAAGGCATCCATTTGTGCTGTTATATGTCCTGAATTCCCATCTTCACCTGTTATTAGACTTGATATTTTATTTACAAAGTTATAAGGATTTGGTCCTCTTTCTATTAAGTCTTGATAATCCATTGGATAGTCTCTTTTAAATACTTCCCACATTGACTGTGCGAATTCTCCTAAATAGGTTTCAAGATATCCAAACATTGATTCAGCTGTATCATTATAATCATTTTTGTTTTTGATGTAATCAGCCACAACTATGTTTTTCCATTTTGCAATTACTGAGCCCCATTCTTGAGGGCTTACATTTGTCACTTCTAATATTGCTGGATTATGATAATATCCTCTTTCTAAAGGTTGCCTAATTCCTCTAGGTTTTGTTACCATTCCAGGTTGTATTTTTCCATAAGGATATTCTGGATGAACATGTGTTATTGAGTGCCTAGAATTATTTCCAGTATAATTAGTTCCAGGTCTCCACTCAGTTCCTCTTTGATATGAGGCAAATGGAGTTCCAGGGACTCTTGTTATACTGTCTCCTGTATTTTTCATTACAATATCTTGGTTCATGAATTCTTTAGATGTTTTATTTATTTTTTCAGAATGTAAGGACATATGGTCTCCCATATATTGTTCCATTAATGTGTTTTCAGAACTTTGTCCTTCCTCTGGTGAGTTTTCTTTTAAGAACAAGTGAGCTTCGATGTCTGCTTGTTGTTATTCTTTTATTTGTATTTTTTGTAATCTTTTCTGTACTTCTTTCTCAATAATGTCTTCTAAATTATTCTTCCATTCTTTATTTTTTCTTTTCATTTTATCCTTTAATTCTTGTTTTTGTTCATTTAGTTTTGATATTTCTCTTATCATTTCTTCATAATTTTCGATCCAATTCTCAAAATATCCACTATGTTTTGGACATTCTACTAAATGGATCATATGTGTTAGTTTATTAGAGTGTCTTCTATCGAGATCAATTTTACAATCTTGACAATTGTAAGGTAATATTCCTTTATTTTTAAATTTTTTGGTCAAGGCAGAATGCACATGTTGTGAGAAAACTCTTGCATACCTGTCGTGGTATTCTCTTTTATTTAGAATTTTTCCTTTCTTAAAGTTTTCAAATTTTATTGTTTTTAAACAAATATGTTGTATGTCTTTAGCAATTCTTTCCACTTCATCCTCACTAGGGTGGAAGATATGTTTTCCTTCATATTTTACATAGTTATTTGTCACTGGTTTTTCTACAATAAACATTTTCATTTGTTTATTCATTTTCCTGACCTTCTTCTTCTGTAAAATCTATTGGTCGTTTTGCAGTTTCATAATCATTAAATCTTACTGACGTTTCTCCTCTGGAGTTAATGAAGTAATTTATATTTTTTGGAGTTAAGTTTTTAACATTTGGTTTTTCAAAGAATTTTGATAGATCCCAGTTTTTCCCAGCATTTTCTTCTGATGATATTTCAGTTGGTCCTATCATTTTTACTCCTTCACTTCCTATGATACTTACCACAGTTTCAATTTTTGTTTTATGCCTGGTTTGACCATTGTTTGTGATTCTTCCTAAGAAGCCTACACATATCATTAGGTTATGACCAGTTTCCATTTCTTCATATCCTACGGTTTGAATTCCTATTTGGATATGCTTCATAAAATCTGTTATTTGTATCATATAGTCTGGTGCCAAATAACATACTCCTACATTAGGGTTCATATCAATTTCCATTAATCCTATGATGGCTTGAGTTGGATTAGTCCACCTTGTATCTAGAACAGTCATTAAGACTTTAGTTCCTAAGTTTTTTCTAGTTAAACCTTTTACTCCTATGGAGATTAATCCCATATGCATGTATTTTTGTCCTTGTCTTTGAAGTCTAATTGCTTCATTATTGCTTATTAATTTTATTAATTTTTTGTAATCTTTTAGACAGCTTATTGGTTCTGTATAATGGTATTTGTAATAACCTGTGTTCCAGTTAAGGAATCTTTGGTCATACAATAATCTTGGTTCCAATTGGATCAATGTTCTTTTCTTAAAGTTTTCAAACTCAATATCAGGGTCAATTATTTCTTCAATTATTGTTGGCCCTTTTTTCAGTTTGGTTTTTTCTCTAAACATTCTATCTATTAAGGTTTTTTCAAAGTTTGAGCTTTCAATTCTTTGAGAATTACTTCTTTCTACTAGGCTGTTTTTAGATTCATTTGTAAGAGAAAAGGATCTCCTACTCATTTTTGTAAATATTTTTCGTCTGGTTTTACAACCCAAAAATTTAATTTTTCGTGTGGTTTAGTTTTCCTTCTAGCTTCTGCAGGTAATTTTGCAATTTGTTCAGCTAGTTGTTTTATTGTATTATCTTCAGGCATTCTAACAGCTTGTATTCTTTCAAGTTTTTCATCTATGCTTTCAATGGCTATTCTTAAAGCAGGGTCTTGATATTTTTTCATGTTTTCCATTTGGACATGTACATCATCAATTTTTTTTCTTTAATATTTCAGTTGTTACAAGCTCTTTTATTTTCTTATCAATTAGGCTAATATTTATATTATTTGTTTTATTATGATCTGTTATTTCGCCAATCTTCTTATGAAGATTATTAACATTTAGTTTTACTTCTATTAATTCTTTGTTTAATTCTTTAAATTTATTATTAATTTCTTGTTTAAAGTTTTCTATTGTTTCTTTAACTTCTTTCAAGGCTGTTTCCATTATCCTTTAATGATTTTTATGATTTTGTTACACATTTCATTTACATTCTCAATATTGTTTTCAACAATGTTTTTAATTTCCTTTATTTCTTTATCAAGTTTTTCAACCTTATCTTGTAGTTGTTTTAATTCTTCAATATGGTTAATGATTTTCCTTGGATTTGGGACATCATTAACTAGTTTAGAACTTTCATATTGGAGTGTTGTTATGGTTTTAGATAAGTTTTTCATTCCACTAGATGATTTATCATATTGGGTTGATAAGTACGTTTGGTTTTCTAATATAACTTTAAGATTTGTATTATTTTGTTTTTCTAATAATTCTAACTTATCCAGTTTTGCTTCAATTGATTGAAGACTTCTTTGTATATCCATGTTTTTATTTGTTAACATTTTATTCATGAGTTTTTAAGTGTTGTCTTAAGGCTTCTAACCTTATGATTAATTTGCAATAATTTTCAAAGGTTTTATTTTTCTTGAGTTTTACTCTTTTAATTTTTATTTTATTTTGGTTACAGATCTTACAATCTTTAGTTTGGTTTTTGAATAATTTTTTCTTTTCTATGTCAATTATTAAGAATTTTTCATAATTAATATTTTCATTTAATTTAATCGTGTTTTGATTATCTTTTAATCCATCATTAGCCATAAGCCCTAAAATCGCAACTTATGCTCTGATACCAAATTTTTAGAGGGGGTGTGTTTTTGGGCACTTTTTAGAGAAGTGTTAAACTCATTTAAATCATTTTTGGACATTATTTTCCTTAATTTGGTGATTTAAGGGTAAAATTGGTATTTTTTGAAAAGTTTCTCTCTCCAGGGGGTTGAAAGGAATAAAAATTTATGTGGGTATTTTGGAGGAATAAGGTGGTGGTGTTGGGGTTTTTAAATAATTTTTCCAAAATTGAAAGTTGAAAATAATTTATTTATAGAAAATAAATTATTGTGAAAAAATTAATTTTAATTTCTAAGAATAAAATATAATAAGGATAAAAAATACTATTAATCTCTAACAGAAGCCGAAACCAAAGCCTAGAGGGTATTTGGTACAGGGAATTGGACTTAGAGAATGGGAAGTGAGCCCAATTTCCTTGTTTGGTTAGGTCAGGCAATTGAATTCAATACCGAGATTTAAATGATTCCCATTCTCTACTTTTCATTCTCTACAAATTATGGAGAATATGGCCCTGTTTGGGAATTAGTTGCTAGTTGTTAACTGATTATGTAAGTGATAATTAGTTAAAATTAGCTGTTTGACAATTACGAGACTAACTTTTAGCATAGAATAAGCTAAAATCCAAAATGCTGCTATTTACAGCGGTTTCAAAAATAGCTGATTGAACACTATTTTAAGTCATTTTGTCTTTTTAAATAAGCTAATTCAGTTCAAATTGCCGAAAATAAAGTTTAGCTGTTTTGCCTAGGGCCTGAATCTCAACTCTCGCTTCAATTCTCGCAAGTCGCAAGCTTTCGCCCCATTCTGCAAAAATCGCGAGCGGCACCTCCAAAACCCTTCGCCCATTCCGCTTCCGTTGTCTTCTCCGTTCATCGCGCCATCGCCCTCTGCTCTGTCTCTCTGAACCGTCGCCCCTTCTACTACTCCCCAATCGTACCGTCGTCGCCCCTTCCGGTATGATCTTTTGTTTTCTTGTTCCTGCTCGTGAATGTTTATTGTCGGCAATCGCTCAATTTTCTATTTAGTTAGGTGGGCTGCTTAATTAATCAGGTGTATTGTAATTTAATTGTTTCGCCATGATTTTTTCATTATGTTGGCTAGGAATGCAATGGGGGAAATGCATTTTATTGAATTGAATTAAACTGTTTTGATTTTTGTTGCATTTACAAATTTGTTTGCAATTTTTCTTTCAGTGAGATTTATTTGTTTATTTTTTTTTTCTCCATGGTCACTGCTTGAAGAACTTCTAAACTGTGCTGCATTGGAACTGTATTGTCATGTTGCGAAGGTTATGTACTATATAGCTCTAGAACTCTGTTTCTCCATTAACCCATTGGACAGTGGTGAATGGGAGTTTTGGAATGAAACTAGATGACTAACTAAAAAATTTAGCCTAACCCACCATAATTCCTACCACATGATTTGACTTGAAAATTATTTATGTTGGCAACTGAAGTTGAAATTCCAATGGTCATTCAATACTAAATAATGTAGAACCATGCAGTGGTTGTGGACTATTTGCATGTGTGCTGACTGCTGACCAATAAAATGAACAGGAAGATGAGGTCATTAGGCTCATATTTGCATCAATAACCTCACAATTCTACAAAGTTTAATCTTTTGCGTTTTTCTCAATCTCATGTAGGGTTTCTTCTGTCCTTCTTGCATGGAAATTGAAACTCTAAGGAAGTGGTCTTATGCACCCTGTTATTGTCCTTCACAGTTTGGAGACTCGTTGCCCCCATACCCTTGTATGATGCTCTACTTACCATACTTATTAGTACCAGAAAGTAGTGCAATTCATAAATCTATTGTTTAAGCTCATTTGACTGGGTGATCTGGACTCTACTGTATGTACACGCATTCTTTTCGATTTTCCTATGGATGAGACCAGAGAATGCTCTTTATTATTGATGACAGGACCATGATATTTATGCATGCTCTTGGTTTTTGTTCTATAGATCACTCAGTGCATTTACGTTGTGCCATGTTCATGTTTTTGGCCCATAATTTTGTTGCTTTTACTGTTGATGTGATAGAAAAATTACTTTTATCCATCATGCAGCCTTTACCTCTTCAAACGAGCTCTCTTTTTGGTCATGCATCTGGTTCCTCTCCAAATCCTGTTGCTATAGGTTCAGTTGGCGTTTCCAGCATCCCAAGGAGTGTAAACATCCATATTCATACAGGTATGTGGATTTAAAGATACATGTTGTTTGATTATGGCATTGGACTGGTTCATGGTATGTGGATATAAAGATACATGTTTGATTTATGGCATTGGCCTGATTTCATGAAATTGAACACTTCAAACCAGGGGCATCTCTAGTCCCGATAGTTTCCACAGGAGGTACGAGAGCATCTGTTGGGGAAGGAATACTGGGAGAACGTGTTAATGTAACTGTTCCTTCTGACTCTGTTCAATTGCTAATTGCTCTCCTGTTGTTCTTGTAAAAATACTTTTATTAATTATTTATATTTTAATGTGTAGATGGCAAGAAATCCGTTGAGAGAAAGAACAAATCGCAATTGACGAATGGCTGTCATAGGTGCATATTATGCCATGTTTGCTATGATTCGTTGGTGGATGATGTGTACTTTGCATTTCTTTCATTCCTTTGAGTCAAGAATGTTGCGTAGTAATTATTCAATGAGCTACCGTAATAGGCGTGAGAACATGATGGAGATGGTTTATGTTAGTGATGTTGCAAGCGTGAATAACATAAGAATGAATAGGCATGCATTTTCAACACTTTGTGACATTTTAGAGAATAGAGGGGGGCTGAGTAATAGTAGAAATATGTTAGTCGTATAGTAGTCAATAGCGGATAGCGGCCCATAGCGGTCAACCCCTAAAACGCTATAGCGGGATAGCGGATAGCGGGATGACCGCTATTTGAAAAATCCATAATATAATAATATATAATAAGTATATCTGTAATTGCATACAATATACTTAAAATAATAAAGAAGTAAGAACATAAAGAAAAAACAAAAGAGAGAGAGCATTGGAAGAACACAGCAGCAAACAAGGAGAAAGAAGAAGCAAAGTTTTGGGAAGAAGAAAGTTTGCAGACAGTAATTGAAGTATTAAATAGCAGACTTTGGTATTTTCTTTTTCAAGAAAAGTAAGCCCAACAGCCTCCCTCTCTCTTTTATTTAGTAGGTTTTATTTTATTAGGGCTTTTAAAAGAAAATAGCCGCTCCAGCCTCCATAATAATATTCGACTCTTCTCCCAAAATCGTCTTCATCCCTTCCTCTCCCGAACCTGCTTCAGCCACCCCATCTCTGAAGTGAAATCTACTCTGCAACCCAGTGTCGACTCCAGATTCCAGAACACTTCTTCTCTTCTCCAGCCACCAGTCTTCTTCTTCTCGCCTTTTTTTTCCAACCCGACCCACGATGGAGATACCCTAGCAGCCGCCGCTCGCCTCCGCTACTCCGCGAACTTCCCTGCAGAACCGCCGCGAACAGCCGCGATGCCGCTATCCTCAAACGTGGCGGAGCGTGGCGGCTGGAGCGGACACCCCAAAATCCGCTACGCTATAGCGGGATAGTGCACTATAGCAGCGCTATTGACTACTATGGTTAGTCGATGAGCAGGTTGCTATGTTTTTACATACACTTGCTCATAATGTAAATAATAGGGTGTTGGTCAATAGATTTCATCGGTCTGGGGAAAGAATAAGTCGGTATTTCAAGTTAGTTTTAAATGTTGTATGCCGATTACACAAAGAATTCTACAAGATACCAGTCCCCGTGCCGGATAATGAAACTAATGAGAGATGGAAATGGTTTAAGGTTTGTGAAACACTTGATTTGTTAACAATACTTTTTTTATGTTCGACTTTATTAAGTTTGACTTTTACGAAGGGTTGCCTTGGAGCCTTGGATGGAACATATGTGAAGGTTAAAGTCCCTGCTATTAACCGAAAACATTATCGAACACGGAAGGGGGAGATTTGTATCAATGTCCTCGGAGTATGTACAAGGGACCTTTTATTTACATATGTATCTGGATGGGAGGATTCCGCAGCTGATAGTAGAGTTCTACGAGATGCAATTTGTAGACCTAATGGTCTTAAAATAACCCAGGGTATGTAAATTTATTTTTTTTCCAACAATATATGCATTATCAAATATTTTAATTTAATATAACTTTTATGGTTAATTGTAGGAACATGCTACCTTTGTATCCATTAATCCAAGGACCGGATAATATAGGAGTGGAGGTTGATTTTTGTAATTAAGTTAGGGTGAAGAATTTATACTTTTGGTAGGTGCCAAAAGTTTGATGTGGAATTTATTTTGTGATGTTTCTCCATTTAATATTTAGAGGCTATTTTGAGACACCAAAATTAGTGATTATCTTCCCTAAATGTCACTATTCATTGTCATTAATAATAATACACATTAATTGTAATTGATTTTGATTAAGAATACTAAAAATAAGTGAACACATTAAATATACACCACATCACACAAAAAAATCTATTCATCTTTTATTCTTTCTTTTGCTGCATTGGATATTTCCTGAGCATCACATATATAAACAAGGAAATTATATTATCCCAAAATACATTATTTTTTACATATATAATAATAATTTTAATATATACTCATTTAATAAATTTAAGGAATGACAGTCCCTATAATAAGAAGGTTACATACAAAAAAAGGAAAGAACAAATATTAAATGAAAAATATTTACTTATATATCTCATCACATAAATAAAAAATGGCATCACCTTTAAACAAAAACGGCATCATAATGTTTTACATGGGTATCATATGCATAAACAAAGAAATTATATTATCCCAACATACATTATTCTTTACATATATATAAAAATAATTTTAATATATACTTATTTAATAAAATGAAGGAATGACCATTTCTATATATGAATGTTACACGAAAAAAAATATTAAATAAAAAATATTTACTTATATATTATCACATAAATAAAAAATGACATCACATTTGAACAAAAACACAATATATTATATGGGCATCACATGCATAAACAAAGAAATTATATTATCCCAAAATACATTATTTTTTACAAATATAAAAATAATTTTAATATATACTCATTTAATAAAATAAATGAATGACAATCTCTAAAATAAAAAGTTTAAATGCAAAAAAAGGAAAGAACAAATATTAAATAAATTTTGATCACTTTTGGCATATTACAATTCTGCACCCTAACCAAGACCTGATTTTTGACTTCCAACTTTATTTTTCCTTGTCCAAAAAGTGAAATATTGTCAAGCACCATTTTTTAGGCACCACTACGGACGAAATCATTAACCATTAACACCCCTTTTACCCATAGCTTTAAGATCTCGATCATGATCTTAGGATCTTATGATTTTACGATCACACATCTCTAAAACGATCATAATCCTTGTAGGATCTTAAAATTAGTAAGATCTAGATAAGATCTCGATCGCTTCTACGATCTTACGATCATACCTTATTTAACGCATAAATTTTTTATAGGATTTTATGATTTGGGATAAAAATAACTACATTTTTTTTTAATTTTAAAAACTTGTACTTCTTATGCATGATATGTAAAAAAAATAATATGTATGTAGAAATATTTTATGTTTAATTGTTATATTTCTTTACTGTATTGTACTCTCTCTGTCCTATTTAACTTGTCTTGTTTGACTTCTGCATACATTTGAATGTACTTTTTCAACCATCAATATCTCAAAATATTTACAATGAAAAATTATGTAAAATATATATTTTAAAACTACACGATCATACAATTCTAACAAGACCCAACTCGACTATTTTTTACGAATCTATACTTGCAATAAAATTGAGTCAATATTGAACAATGAACAGTACCAAAAAGTCAAACAGGACATGTTTGCTGGGACAGAGGGAGTATTAATTAACTTGCAAAACTCATAAACACACGAAATAATACTTTTACTTCAATTTATTCATTATTGCAATTTTATAAAATCTTAGAATCTCGAGGAAAAAAATCTCATATAAGATCCCAATCTTAACATCTTGCTTTTACCCATGAACATCTGCCAAACTCCAGCCATTCACAATCCTTTCCCACATTTCAACACAAGGTGTTATTGGTAAGTTGTGAGTTCTTGAGCCGAGTTTGGAGCAATGGCAGCCCTTCCCAAACTTATACAACCTTTGATATTGTAAGTCTACTTCATATTAAGCTCATGTCTATTGCCTCAATTTCTTTAGTTGAAGGATTGACTCTTCAAACATTGCTTGAGTTGCAGAATCCACGTCTTGGTGTTGTGTGGAACATTACCCGCTGACAAATCTACCGCTACAAATCATCAAAATCCTCTATTAAAGCCTCCTCCAAGTGAAGACCCTAGGCATGATCCATTGCTCAGTAACATAAAGATTTTTCCTGATAAATCCTAAAGCAGTAGATCGATCCCACACTGCCTTATTTCATGAACCTCAACAATGATAAATGATCTTTCATATCTCCAGCCCCTTGCTTCAGTAAATTATGCAAAGCAAACTAATCTCATATGATAAATATCAGATAACATAAAAGAATGAAATCAGATATCCTAGTAGGCAGTCAATTTGCCATTAAATTTTGCGAAACAAGATTTTGGAGCTCAATAAATTATTCATATCAAACTAGAACAAAAACAATGAAAAGGCAACAAGCCCACAAACCGAAAAGGGCACACAACACATACTGCTTACAAAATGATAAAAATAGAGAAGATAATAAAACCTCAAAACTATTCAATCCATTGAATTAACGGAAAATGAACCAGATACTTAAAAATTCACAACCTTTAGGCCATTCATGTATCCTCAACAGAAGACAGTTGATGGGAAGACGTATAATTACAGCTGTAAAGAGTCCCTAAGAATAGTAGAATACATTACAAAACCGCATATTTATATGTATAATTCGAGTACATTGTAGAAATACTCCATGTAATGAATCCTAATAAAATTGGAAAAATGTTAGGCAATAAGCATTGGAAGGAGTATGAGAAAATATTCAGCTCAAAAGGCCTCAGATAGTCGATCAAACTACATTGATTGTTCAGACGGTAATTCCAGAAAAGTTTTAAAACATTCCTCATTGGCCTCAAAATCATTTCATAACTCATTAAAAAAATAGGAAGAAATTTTTTTTTAAAAAAAAATGGAAAAACTAAAACGGTTATAGAAAAATGTAATCGCAGAAAACGGCTCCATGGACGAACGAAATAATCGATCCACAGGTTCCTATCAAAATGCGAAACATGAAATTGATATCGGTTCAATCATAGCATCACCGGTCGTTGCCTGAATTTGGCTACCGGGGACGTGGCATGAACCAAACGAGTAGATCGAAATGGAAAAAGGGGAACGAAGAGACGTAAGAGAGAAGAGAGAAACCTCAGGGACCCGTTCCAAATCACACACACAGCTACCGCCGAAGCCACGCAGTCCCGACCGACGGCAGAGCTCGTCACAGAGACAAAGACACGGCCGCCGGTGGATGGGAAGGGTGGAACGGCGGCGAAACGCTGCGTTTTAAAAGTGTCATACGGCACTTCCTATACTTTGGGATGTCTTCCTCATAGGTAACACTCTCTTGCATCGATTGATCAACAAAAAACTAGAAAGCAAGAAACATCGAGAATACTCAAGGGAGCGCACGGCGAACATAGATGGAGACGGTAGACGGCGACGACGGACGGAGATGGTGAATGAGGGTGTGCCGTGGAGCGTCTTTAATAGTGCTTTTGGGGAAGAGAATGTGGCGGCTCTCGGCATCATGTTAGGGTTTTTGAAAATTCTCTGTGTAAAGCCCAGCACAATAAAAGAAGGTCTATTACATCAGGCCCATGCTACAGTTGGAGACTTGAGATTAGGTAGTGGAAGGGCTTGTTTGTTTTGGCCCGTTCATAGCACAATTAAAACATGAATACGCACTATTGATGCTAATATTTTATTGTCTTTGATTGAGGGCCCGTTGGGATTGATTTTTTAAAAAAAACAGAAGTGAAAAATATAAGCAGAAGTCAAAATCAAAAGTATGTAACTTTTGTATTTGGATGGAATGTTTGAAAAGCGGCTTTTTTAAACAAATATATTTGAATGAATAAAAATGAAAAGTGCTTTTGGAATGTACCTGTAATTACCAAAATGACATGCTACTTAATATGATAATAAGATATATTTATAGTGTAATTTATATTAAAAAATAGGGGTATTTAAGTCTTTGCACATTTTACGAGGTGCTTTTGGCTTCTGCTTTTGGAATAAACACCCCCTCTTTTTTGGCTTCTCGATGTGCTTTTCCCAGAAGCACCCCTGGGTTGCTTCTCCCCATAAGTACTTTTTTGGCTTCTCAAGGTGCTTTTGATTTTTTTTAAAAAAACCAAAACAAACACCTCTTTTATACCAGATGTGCTTTTGGCAAAAGTAAACGCCAAAAACACTCCTCCAAAAGTCATTCCAAATGGGGCCTGAGAGATATAGATTTATGGAGAGTTTATTAGATTTTTATAGATTTTAAAAAGTTTAATTTAAAAAGTTCATAAACTCTACGTAGAGTTGATTGATTTTATGTAGGCTCTATAAAGAGTTTAGTTGGTTTTAGAAATATTTTGTATAACTAGTAATTAACCCGTCGAGACTCGACGGGCATAACTATATATTTTATATAATATATATATTTATATTACATAAAGTATTTATAAATTATATTTTGAGTAATGAAAATGTGTAATTATTTTATATATGTATATATATTCAAAAGAGGGTGTATATGATAATATAATTTAATTATTTTTAAAACTAACAAAGAAATCATATTATACCATATTCTTTAGCTTCTGTTTCTTGTCCGATACAAATCTAACAGATAATAAAAATAATTATTAAAGTAATATTTTTATTTAATTTGAAATTTAAGTTAAGATAAAATAAAATTTAAATATAAGTATTAAGCATAATATAAAAATTCCCTCACAATTGCTGTAAATTTAATTGCTGAAAATCTCATTGGTAGGGGCTAGAATAACACTATTTTTAAAAATGTCTGGATTTGAAGTGGTGTAGTTTATATTTATATATGTACTCTAATTAATGACCGCTATAAGATCACCCGTAGAGTTTATAAGTATATCGTTCGAAAATGTCACATCTGATTATACATCTTCAAAATCAATACAGGCTTTACTGTCACCTACATCAAATACCTATTTTGCAAATTTTCCGTCATATATAAACTTCATTGTAAACAAAATTTCTTGTGATATATTAAGTTAGTCATTCTTAATTGCATATTAATACTTTGAGTCACATCTTGCTTGTGACACGAAATATTGCAACATAATTGCTAAAAACTGGTTTTGGGAGATAAAATCCAACATTCTTTAAATGTTGACATTGAATTTTATTTATAATCATAGCAAAACAAACTGAGAGTGATAATTTTTCATCTGAAATCAAATGAGAAATTTGGTCAAATCAAATAGGCTCATAATCATTCTACCATTTAAGAATTTTCTACTTTCATGGTTTCCCAAAAATTACTTTAACTTCAATTATATGGTTCTGCATCTTGGTACTATCAACCTACTTCCATTGCATAATTTATTTGATAGATCTATATTCCTAAGAAATATGACTATGCAACCCCCATTCAACTATATTTCATGATTCAGTAGTCCAAACAATTGATCGTGCTTAGATATTCCAGTAAAAATAATTCAATACCATTATTTATGCTTTCATCGTCTTGACAAATATTGTTATAACTGATATATATATATATACATTTTCATTTGCAGACATACGTTCCATGACGTAATATTGATCGTATCAACGGTCTCATTGGTAGGGGCTAATATATAGTAACAATGTCTGGATCTGAAGTAGTGCACTTTATATTTGTATAAGTCTCTCAATAATTGTCGCTATAGGATCTCCCATATTTTATAAAATTATCATTTAGAAATGTCACATCTAATTGTACATCTCCAATATCAATACCAACTTTACTACTTACTATCACCTACATAAAGTATTCATTGTGCAAATTTCTGTCATATATAATTTTTATTGCAAACATTTCTTGTTGTATCTTGAGTTAATCCATCTTAATTATATACTTCATTAATACTTCGAGTCGTCTCTTTCCAGTTACACAAGATATTGCAACATATCACTGATATGAGTAAAAAATGATTTTTCAAGATAGAGTCCAACCTTTTTTAAAAATTGCCATTGTCTTTTTTTTTTCCCTTTTCCTATAGTCATAGTAAAACAAACTGCGAGTAGAAATTTTTTCCTCAGAAAACGAATGGAGAATTTGGTTAATTCAGACGGGCTCATAATCATTCTACCAATTAAGAATTTCATTCCAAATATTGAGCTTTGTTTTAATGAGAAGAGATGTTAAATAATTTTTTGAGTAAGTTTTTTGCATGTAAAATTCTCATCACAATCTAGTAGAATACCAAATCTAGAATGTGTAGTCCTACCTCTTGGAAGAGTAGGGGTGCTATTCCACTGGATGCTACAGCCAGCATAATATCATCACTCCCATTAAGGACTAAACATAATATTTTCTAGATAAATTATCAACCATCATCACTATCAACTATATACATTATTTTATTATAAACATTCTTCTTCTTATCAATCAACAAAAGTAATAGTTTAGTATGATCTGACTTCATTTCTTCCTTATTATAATATATATATTCTAATATCAATAGATTATATGTTTCAGACGTTAAAACTTCATTCAGTACGACATTCCAGAGAAAATTTTCAACTTATAGAATTTGCTACAATTAGTCTTTCAATTTTTAAGAAAGCTAGATTTATATTTGTTTTTTCGTCAATTGTAAATCTGTTAAAATATAGATTAACGAATTGCTTCCTCCGTTTTTTTTACTTTTTTTAAGTGTTACACTTTCCTTTTTTGAGTGTTTGAAAATAAGTGTTACGTTACCATATTTAGAATGTTTTGAAGGTTAATAATTTTTACTAATTATACTTAAATTAATAATTTTTTGATATTCATTAAAATAAAACTCAAAAGGAATAAAGTCGGATGTGACTCATCTTATTTTATTTATTTAATCATAATACTTTTCAACTAAATCAATTTTATTAACTTACCTAAATCCCGTGTAATTTTCTATTGTTACACTTACTATAAAACAGATGGAGTATTTCTTAAAAAAATATATTAAAAAAATTAAATTTTCCTTCTTTATTTATTGATGGATCTATTCGCACCCCAATAACTCTTTATATACCTGATCTTTTACTTATAATATGCTTTACGAAAACAATTAATTTACTCCAAACCAATTTATCCATAGAATATGAATTTTCACAATTCACTTAATAATTATAATTGTTTTGTATTAGCTAGTTTTTATATAATAAAACATATATAACATTTTTATTATTTAGTATATATTTATATACAAATAGAATGATATAATTATAAAACATATTTTTTTCAACGATCAGCAACTATATAATTGTATATTACTTTTAGGAGAAGTGATATATTTTTCTGAAAATATGGCTATATATACATTAATTAATATATACAAATATTTCCATATATTCATTAATGTATCTTTTAATATAAATTCCATATATACACTACGAATTCCATTTAAATTTAAAATTTCAATTTTTTAAAAAATAAAAATTGTGGGAACTCCATATAGATTGGAAATTAAATATCTTTTAAAAACTATTTTTTTGGATGAATTTAAAAACTAAAAATTGAATTGCTATATACACATTAATATATTTTTAACATGGATAAATAAATATGATGTGCAATATACATTTTGATTACATAATTTACCACACACAGGAAAATATAACCAAAAAAGTGGGACCAAACCTACACAACATTACCGACATTACAATATGATCACCATATTGAAACATAAACGCAACATAATTCTTAGTTGCTTGTGCAGAATCTCGTCATAATAATTATATGCTGCAAAAACTGAAAATGTTTATTCATGTCATAATAATCCTATGGTGTAAAACCTTGAAATCTATAAATAAATAATAGATGCATCAATAAAATCTAAAATAAAAAATGCAAAATAATAAAATCTAAAATAGATAAAAAAAATTCAAAATAATAAAATCAGAAATAGATAAAATAAAAAAATATAAAATTTCAAATTTTATCTTTCAAATGTTTTTAAAAGTGAATATATGTGACACGATAGGATGAGTGGGAATTTATAAGTAAATGATATATTTTATACACGATAGCCTAAAATCTATAATGAATAAATAAATAAATGCGAAAATCTAAAATTAGTAAATAAAAAATGCAAAATAATATAGATAAAATAAAAGAGGCAAAATTTTAAATTTCAAATCTTTCAAATCTTTTTAAAAGTGAATATTGTGGGAATTCCATATAAATTGGAAATTCCATATATTTCAAAAACTAAAAATATATAATAATGAATAAATAAATAAATGCGAAATCTAAAATTAATACATTTAAAAATGCAAAAATCTAAAAAAATTACAAATTGGAAATTGAGACACCACGTTAAATATAGGATGGATTGTTCACTAATACTTTAATATATATATATATATATATTTAGATTATATGTTTCTCCGTTAGAATATATAAAAAATTAAAATCCTTAGACAGTTGAATATCTCTAAATTTTTAAATAATTTATGTACTGAATATCTCTAGATTTTTTAAGACTTTTAAAAATATGCATTGAATACTTTTAGATTTTTAAATTGAATATACACCAACTTTAAACGTCCAAAAACTCATACAGAGTCTTGATTGAATATACATTTGTGAAAAAATAGTACTATTAAATTTGATAGTGTTTATATTTTTCTTTTACATATAAATTATTATTAAATAATAAATTAATGAACTTGATGTGTGTAGAATTGTTTAAAAAAAAATTATATATATATATTAAAATAAATTAACACTCTCTCTGTCCCACTTGAAATGTCTCATTTCATTTCTGCACACAATCCAATGCACTTTTTTAATCGTTAATATCTCAAAATATATACAACTAAAAATTATATAAAATATATATATTCTAAAACTATACGATAGACTAATCTAATAAAACCAAACTCAACTACTCTTTTTAAATATATAATTACAATAGTATTGAGTCAAAGTTGAATAATTAACAGTGTCGAAAAGTCAAACGGGACAATTCAACTCGGACGGAGGGAGTATTTAATTGTAAAAAGTGATGATGATTGTATTGTTACTAAATTTTATCTATTTTAAAGTTATACTAGTAAATAACCCGTCGAGACTCGACGGGCATAACTATATATTTTGTATAATATTTATACTTATATTATATATAGTAATAATAAATTATATTTGAGTAAGGAAAAATGTGTAATGATTTTTTATATATTCGAAAGAGGATATATATATATATATATGATAATATAATTTAATTATTTTTAAAACTAACAAAGAAATCATATTATACCGTATCTTTAGCTTCTGTGGCTTGTCCGGTACTAACCTAACATATCAATAAAAATAATTATTAAAATAATATATTTATTTGATTTGAAATTTAAATTAAGATAAAATAAAATTCAAAAATAAGTATGAAACATAATATGAAAAATTTCCTAACAATTTGCTGAAAATTTCATTGATGAAAATCACATTGATAGGGGCTAGTATAACACTATCTTTAAAAATCTCATTAATACTTCGAGTCTCCTCTTTACAGTGACACGAGATATTGCAACATATCACTGGCATGTGTAAAAATTGGTTTTTGAAGATAGAGTCTAACATTCTTTGAAGATAGACCTTCTTTAAAGGTTGACATTTACTTTTTTATAGTCATAGTAAAACAAACTGCAAATGGAATTTTTTCCTCTGAAATCGAATGGAGAATTAGGTTAATTCAGTCGGGCTTATAATCATTCTACCAATCAAGAATTTTCATTCCAAATATTGAGTTTTGTTTTAATGAGAAAAGAGGTACGGTTAAATAATTTTCTAGAGAGGTTAAATAATTCTCTGATGAAGTTTTTTGCAGGTAAAATTCTCGTCACAATCTAGTAGAATATCAAATCTAGAATATGCAGTCCTACCTCTTGAGTAAGTATGTTATTTCATTGGATGCTAAAGGCAACACAATATTACATCTACCATGAAGGGCTAAACATATTTTCTAGATAAATGTTTTGTTAGTTCCACCACCAGTGGCGGAGCCACGTTTACTCTGGGGGGGGGGGGGGCATTTTAGTAATTTTAATATATTAAAAGTACTTCTACGTACAATTCATCCAAACATGTTTCCGTTGAAAAACAACTTTAATAATATCCATCCAAACAATTATTTGATCTGCTTTTGCTTTTAAATTCTCCTTCTCCCTCCTTCTCCTTCTTCTACTGACTTCTCATTTTTTCACAAGCCAAAACAAACAGGCCCAAAAATAACATAACAAACTTGAATTTACACATTTGATTAATATTTTCAATTGATAAATTAGGCTAATATAGAGTGTTAGTGATGACAAGTTTGTAGTTAAAATTTAGGATGTATAGAGCGTGTATTCCGTTATTTTCTTATATGATTAATATTTATAATTTTCACATATGTATGCTCCAATTTTATATACTTTTATATTGATAAGCTATCAATATTCATTTTATTTCATGATGATGTTTGAGATCCGCTTGCTTCCATATATCTAAAACATTTGACTGAATTTTTCAATTGAGTCTAGATTAATTATATGATAACTCATTGTCAATCCTGACTATTTAAATTTGGTCCCCCCCTAAATGTCGAACCTGGCTCCGCCCCTGTCCACCATGTAAAGAAAATGAAAACACCCATCACTATCAACTACAGACATTATTTTATTATACTCTCATCATCAATCAATAAATGTAATAACTTATCATCATCCGCTTTCATTTCTCCTTTATTTTAATGTGTCTCTTCTAGTATCAATAGATTATTTATTCAGACGTTAAAACTTCATTCAGTACCGGTATTCCAGAGAAAATTTTCAAACTTATAGAACTCGGAGCAATTAACCTTTCAATATGAACTTACTTTAATCATTCACAATCACAATTTTCTAACAAAGTTAGATTTATATTTGTTTTTCGTCAATTGCAAATCTATTAAAATATAGATTAATGAATTACATCATCCATTGTTTAAATGTTACACTTTTCCTTTTTGGGTGTTTGGAAATACGTGTTACATTACCATATTTAAAATATTTTTAAGGTTAATAATTTTTACTAATTGTACTTCAATTATTAATTTTTTATATTCATTAAATTAAAACTCAAAAGGAATAAAGTCAAATGTGACTTATTTTGTTTATTTAATTACTTCAACTAAATAACTTTTATTAAATTACCTTAAATATTGTGTCATTTCCTAGTGTTACACTTATTATACGGATGGAGTATTTCTTAAAAAATATTCTCTCCGTCGCCTTCAAAGTGTCTCATTTTGAGTTTTTAACATTGTTTATTGATTAAGTTTGACCTAATGTTATCGTAATCAGATACCAAAAAAAATATAGTCAAATTCGATCTCGTTAGATTTGTCTAATCATGTAGTTTTAGAATATGTATTTTACATAATTTTACATATGTACATTTCAAGATATTAAATGTTAAACAAATGTATTGGACGACGTGTTCAAAATTTTTGAGACATAAAATAATGGGCTAGAGGGAGTAGATTAAAAAAAAAATTAAATTTTCCTTCTTTATTTACTAATGCATCTATTCGCAACTATATAATTGTATATTACTTTTAAGAGAAGTGACATATTTTTGTGAAAACATGGCCTATATATACATTAATTAATATATACAAATATTTTATATATATATATATATTCATTAATGTATCTTTAATAATATAAATTCCATAATACACTAAATTCCATTTAAATTTGAAATTCCATTTTTTAAAAAAAAATTGAAAATTGTAGGAACTTCATATAAATTAAAAATTAAATATCTTTTAAAAATTAAAATTTGGGATTTTCATCTACACATTAATATATTTTTAACATGAATAAATAAATCTGATGTGCAATGTACATTTTTCTTACATCATTACCACGAAAAAAAATATATATATATAATCAAAATTGAGACCAAACCTATACAAAATTACCGACATTACAATATGCTCATCATATTGAAATATAAACACAACATAGTTCTTAGTTGCCAGTGCAAAACATCGTCAGAATTATCCTATAGTGTAAAAACAGAAAATTTATAAATAAATACTAAATGCACCAATAAAATTTAAAATGAATAAAATAAAAATACAAAATAATACAATCTAAAATAGATAAAATAAAAATGCAAATAAATAAAATTCAACATAGATAAAATAAAAAATGCAAAATTTTAAATTTTATCTTCAAATCTTTCTAAAAGTGAATATATAGTGACACGATAGGATGATAGAGTGAGAATTCATAAGTAAATGATAAATTTTATACACGATAGACTAAAATCTATAAGGAATAAATAAATAAAGGCAAAAATCTAAAATTAGTAAATTAAAAATACAAAATAATATAGATAAAATAAGATATGCAAAATTTCAAATTTCAAATCTTTTTAAAAGTGAATATGGTAGAAATTCTATATATTTCAAAAACTGAAAATCTATAAGAAATAAATAATAAATAAATAAATGTGGAAATCTAAAATTGATTAATTAAAAATTGCAAAAATTTATAAAAATTAGAAATTTAAAATGGAGACACCACATTAAATTTAGGATGTGTTGTTCACTAATGCTTTAATATATATATAGATGAAAACGAGAATAAAGGTATAAACTTATGTTGGTATATCTTTTAGCTTTACAAAATTATTTTGTCAAGGCTAAATTATATGTTCACTTACAAAAAATTAAAGGAATTATGACACTTAATTAATTAATGAATAAAATTAATGGGAACATTGAACTAGATGGGATTATGACCCGGTACACGCAAAAAAATAGATGGGATTATGAACATCGCTCTCATAATGAACATACCCCTAGTATGAATATAAGGATATTATAAAATACTATGAATAAAACAAACAAAGGTAGTAATATCTATACAAATACAAGTGACAATGGACTATTTTATATACGTTGTATTCTGCAATACCCCAAATCTAATTTTACCGGCTTCCTACACAGTGAGGATGTTTGGGAGTCAGCGGATCCTCTAGCAGATAACAAATTCAAAAAGCAGATTATCTTACAATTCTCTCTCTAAATCCACTATATGCTAACAGATCTGCTAACTCCCAAACATCCCTAGTCTATGGAAGTTTTAGAGCCAGCATATTGATGAACAAATTGTAATTAAGATCATATATTATTGGATTGGATATACTGCCCTTTATCTTATAAGTAATTCATATATAAAGCCTAGTCTATGGATGTTTTAGAGCCAGCATATTGATGAACAAATTTAAGATCATATATTATATGATTGGATATACTGCCCTTAATCTTATAGTATAAGTAGTTCATATATAAAGGGTGTTTGGTAAAGAGCTACTTGCTCTCAAAAGAGCTAATCTGGACAAAGGGGAATTGGCATCCATAAAAATCCATGAAAGCAAACTATACTTATGCATACCCAAAAATCATCAGCATTCTGCCATCAGGGGTATGCCAAGCCAATCCTTTACAGCCAAGCTTTATGCTATCTCATCTTCCCTATGGAAGGGAAGATGTGAGCAAATCCACAAGCCTCGAGAGTCGAGAGTAGATATCAAATTGCCTGTCGCCCTTGCCTCATCATTATTCTCAAACCCTATGGACTGCATGTATCACAACATCCAGATTCCAGATCTGAAGTTACACCTCTAACCAAGTTAAATCCCCTTCCATCCTCCATTATTCATCTGGCTCCGGCTCTGGCTCAAGCAAAACCTCTCCTGCCTGGGTCGACCAATGCACTTTTGTATTTTATAATTTACAATAAAGAATAATTTTATAGCTGCCTTCCATTGTATACAGTTGAAAAGCAATCTTGATCAACTAAACCCCAAAAGTGTATATAAATTTAACTTCTCAAAAAAGAACATCAGGCCGAAAGATAAGACCAAAATGAATTTCATAAACAGAAGTTTGGAAGGATGTCTGATTCTTCATCATCAAAACCACAAATTACTACAGCCCATTAAAACACAATCATGTAATGTTACAATTTACACCCCCAACATAAATGGACTTGTCAGAAGCTGCGTGCACTTTGCCACCGAAAGAGAAGCACCACCAATTCCATCTAAAGTATTTGTTCAATGGGATGGTTATATGGGTTGCGTCACGTGTCAACAAAAGAACAGTGAGAAAAGAATTCTTTTGCAGCATGTGTGATGCCAGAGTTCATCTACGCAGTTCAAGGTCTGGTCTTTGATCAAGGGCTTCAATCATGGAATTATCAGGAAAAGCATCGGGATAGGTTTCCAAAATCTTTGCCTTCAGGTTCCTACAAGGCAAAATCAAATGCAAAATGAAATCCTAAACTCTTAAAACTGTATAACAGATTATGAGTTGGATAAAGTATACAAAATCATGCCACCACAGAGGAGACAAGATGTTGCTCATTGCGGGAAGAAACAGCTCAAAAACATTAGAGAAAGATAATAAGATTCAGCAGCAAACAAATCCAAGCACATTGCACTTCAAATCAACACAAATTTCCTGTTTGATTAAGACAAAGGTCAGAGACAGTTAACGTTCACTCTGAAACAAGTAACTTACAAATATATCAGCTAACTAACATCTTTGCTATTCATCTTCTTAACTACGGAAGAGAGGATTGCATGACACCATGACAGAAAATCCTGAGATACAGTTTCTCCAGCCAAACGTGGCTACAATTTATGGCCAAATTTGTCTTAGTTCTCATAGTGTATGTAGTACAGTATAAAACTAAATTACTGGTCTTCTATGGCGAGTTAGGATTTAGGTTTAATCACCTGTAACAATCCAATTCGCATTTCCCAAAACTTTGCAACCCGTTCCCTTACTAAATTGTAAACTGATTTATGTAATGAAACTACCATGATCAACTCAGGAGACTCCATAAACAACAAAGGCATACTGGCATTCCACAATGGCTCTGAAACAACTATAGAAATTTATAAACAATAGATTCCCACCAAGTATTGGCCAACATTGAATACATTAGAGGTATCAATCAAATTTTCATTTCGTACTATTTATATAGAGAGAGCTAAAGACAAGATTGGTCAGGGTATAAAGACTATTTGCATAATAATCTCATAGAAGTCACTGAATTTAATATCAATGAATGGTTTGCTAACTCAACAATTATATACAAACAAACAAATAAATATAATCCCAAACATCATTATTTAACTTATTTCCAGTACTTGCAACTTACAACTGCTTAATAAAACAATTCAAGAATTAAATTTAAAAAGGCAAAAAAAGGTTTCTGATTTAGCAGAATGCTGATTTCTACCTACCTCAGCTTTTGAAAGATGTAATCAAGGTCTGACTTCATGGATCGCAAGAGGCGAGTGTTCTTAGCAAAATCCGCAGACACTTCCGTGAAGCAATTCTCTGAATACTCATTGAAGTGAGACAATACTGCATTACTATCCTGCAATCTCCCCAATCTGCACATTCACACGGTCAAATTCACCACCCGCGGCAAATAAAGAGGCAAACACAACAAAATAATCAAACTTCAAAGACAGAAGTTGGGAATCACACATACATACATGAGGTTTTGCGTTTGCCTGATGGAATCCAAATCCTGAGAACTGACCAGCGTTCTAAGCTCCCCAGAGATTTCCTCCGAAGCCAACTTCGTACCCTCGCTTCCTTGATTTGCCATTTCACCTATCTTCCGCGCTGCAACTAAAATCGAACATTACATTAAATCATGCCGAATTATGATCCTGTACACATCAATGTCTGATTCCCCAATTCAGAAATCGCAACAAAGGACAGCAAATGAATGATGGGAAAAAGGGACGCAAGGAAAAAAACGAAAACAATGAGAAGGGCCAAAAGAGGAGTAGTACTGTAGTAGTAAAATCTTACCATATGCCAACAGACAGTTATAGTTGTCAAATAGGCATTTCATCAGATACGTTCATTGCATTATAAATCAAAAAGACGCTAGAAAGAAACTGAATCAGAACTTTCAAAAATCAACACAATTAAGGACTGCACGAACATGCTACAGTCAAATTAGATAATCATGTCACGTAAACAGAAAGATCAAGCAATTCGGTAAATTCATATCCCATACAAAGTTATAGGGGAAAAATTCAATAATTTTATTTCTATTAAAACCGAAATTTAAGCATCCATAAACCCTAAAAAATTCTTACCTTCAACAATGCCCGCTTCTAAGCAATGGATGAAGAAACAGACGAATTGGAGACCGCCGATTCAAAATTGTGGGCTATGAATGGAACATACACAGATTAGCTCATCAATTGAGATTTGTGAGGCAGGAAAGAACAGAGATGACCAAACAGAGTTGGGACTCAGGATTTCGTAATACGAGAATCAGGATGAGGACGATTCAGACTTTCAGATTTCAAGAGAATTGGGCTTTACAATTAGACTTTACAATAAGGCCCAATAGTAATATTTGGGCTCTGCATGTTTATTGGGCCTTAAAGCAAAAAGCCCATTACAAGAAATTGTCTAATCTAAAGAATTTTCTCTAATACCTTTAATTGAACTGACATAGGGGACAGCTATGGAAATTTCAACTACCAAAAATTAAACAAAAAACTCAAGTTTTTTTTTTAATTTCCTATATACAGAACAGAAAACGTCTAATCAAGGTGGCCAATGATGAACCCTAAACCCCTTCTAGGCTGCCATGAATGCCACCACCAAACCCAACAAAAACTGCAGGACAAAATATTACAGAATGGGCTAAAATGATCATCATTATATTGGATGTTTCTGCAAATTTATCCATCACTTTCTTTGAAATTCAATGCATAGTCTCCTTCCACAAGAAACCCCAGATGAAAAACAGTATGGTTACTGTGCTGGAACTCATTTTTCCAGTATAAACTGTAGTCATCTTCAACCGTTAGATATAAAAGTTTCCTACTTGTACTGAATAGATTATAAATGGGTAAAAATGTAATTGTAATATTATATTTATTTATTTATTTTTATTATAAGTCGCATATCGAGGTTCTCAATTTTTTTCAGATAATGATGGCACAGTAATCATCACCTGAAACGAAAGACCATTAGAGAAACAGGCGGCGACCGAACGTTTTTACTAACCATATCTCTTACCTTCCAGGAACTATATTGGCTTGTACACGGCATGTTTTGACTTAACATTATATTTTAGATTGTTTATAATTTTGTTTAGGATACTTACCATTCTGTTTTGCCTGACCTACCCTTCTGTTTAGGTAACATTCTGTTTTGCCCTAGATAACATTATATTCTACCTTAGATAGCATTCTGTTTTTCCTTATCCATTCTGTACAAATAATATTCTGTTTTGCTCTAGATAACATTCTGTTTGGCCTTCGATTCCATTATGTTTTGACATACAATTTTGGTTTGCCTTATATATCATTAACATTCTGTTTTGGCTTGTATATAATTCTGTTAAGAATTACTTACCATTCTGTTTTGCCTTAAATATCATTTTGTTTCAACTTTAGTAACACTATGATTTGCAATTAAAAAAAAAACATTACCATTATATGTTCATATACTATTCTGTTTTCGCCTTAGATAACATTCTGTTTTGCCTTAGATACCATTCTGTTTTTGACTTACAATTCTGTTTCCAACTTTTTGTTATTTAAATTCATGAACATGAGTAAAAAGACATAATTATCCATACAATTAATATAAGCCATTAGATCAAAATTCCATCTAAGGGTGGAGAATTACTCCAGCACATGCTTCACTAGCATTTGAACCAAGTCGGATGAAAAAGAAACTAGAGAGTAGTCAAAGGGGAGGGTGGGGGGGTGGGGGGGGGGGGGGTGTTATCATTGTTGTATTGCTAATTGACTAATTCAATGGACAGAATGGAGGAGGGGTGGATTGAGGTTATTCTTACTGTTTGGCACTTTGGCTGAGATGTGTTTTTTTAATGTGGACAAAGTTGGGAGCCATAGCTGATGGCTTTACTGTACTCCTACTATTGGGTCATTCATGGTGCAGACTGATTTCTTGAACACTCCCAGGAGCTGGACTCCCTGGATAGCTGTCTTTGAAGAGACCTTTGATGGACGTTGGAGCAGAAGTTTGTCTTGTCTTAAATGTTTTGTTGATCAACGGAATTTGCCCCTGACAAAACACTTCATTGAGCTTATAAATATGGGATTTCCAGACACATTCTAATCCAAGGTAGTACTTGATTTGATGCATCAAGTAAATGTCGGTTTAATAATTATGTACCAGAAAAAAGTAATTTAGGTCAGTTGAATTTGGGCTTCATCCTGTGACACCAAATGTTTCAATATTCATCCAAATTGGGATTATTTGTGATGGCTAATTTGGTAAGATCATTTCATGTCTCTTATGTAAGAATCCATCTGAGTCCTAGTAAGTAAACTAATTGTCAAGACAAAACCAGAATCGAACCGAACTCAAGCCTCAAGTTGGGTATTGGATTTAAGTTGAGACTTTCAGCTTTCAAAGTGTTAAGCACACACAAATTGACAAATATGACAATGCCTAAAAGCATGTTTCAACACACCACTTTTACACAAAGTAAGGGCATAGTTCTCTGTGTCTGCATAAACATGTCTTATAGGAAGTTTAGCCAAAACAAAGGTACAAATAACTTAAACAGCAGTACACACAGCGGAAGCTGAAATGGTTTCGACGAAAGCTAGACAAACGACCAGTTCACGAACGTGAAAGCCAGGCAGTGATTGGAATCAGTATCGTCGAGGACCTTCCAGGCAATGGCTTGCTCGTAGGAGACGGGCCTGCCCATGCTCGAAACACAAATCCCTGCTGGCAAATAGGCAAAGCCCTGTTGAGGTATACAAGTTAGCGACGCATTCCAGAAATTGTAAAAAACTAGAACGATTATTGCCAAGAAATGCCCGAGCACTTGCCTGATGCATGATTTTGGAGAACTCGGTAAGGAGAGTCTTTCGACCGGATTCATCCAATATCTTCTCAAGCATTATATCCTGGAGTGCAACTAGTGTTGTCTCCAGCATGTCGAGCCCTGCCTGGTTTGCGAATGTGAAAACGGCCGATGCCTGAAATTATAGATTCGTGGATGTCATCGATTTGGAACTCATGAAACTTAAATGGCAAATTTTCAATTTTTAACATATCAGCTGACGTACATTCATTTTGACAGAGCAGCACATGATGGCATCTGTGTGGTGCCAAAGTTGTTCGAGAACAGCGTCATCTGTTGGTAAATCGGCCTGCAGGAGTTCTCTTCCGGTGTGTACCCTGAAATGGAAGAAACCGAAAAATTAGCCCCAAATAGAGGATGTTTACTGATATTATTGGTGTGGTTTTGTTGACAGAATTTGTACCTATGGCTCCTGCAAATCCATCGTGCCAATGTCGCAGCTTCGGGTGAGCCAGGAAAAGTCTTTGGTACCAAATGAGAGCTGAGGTTGGACGGGGCTATGGCCATGGCGACTCGTTGAACAGAGCCCACTATGCTTCGCACATAGTGACGTGCCATAGCAGCAACGCCATCACGATAGTGGTTTTCAAAAGCAAACTGGAACGCGATGGTCAGGACGGATCTGAGATTCTGATTGCTTGTATCAGCTTCTCGAATCTGTGGACCTCCACTGTGTCCTGCCTCGAGAGTAGAAGCTAGATCCAATGTTCGAGTCGCATTGGGACCATCCTGCATTACAAGAGGGTGGGTTCATATTTGAATGATCTCCTTGGATTAAATTGTAAGTAAAGGAAACATACTGATTTAGGCTCCAACGGTATGACACGGAAGCCGGATGGCAGCAGAGGGGCATCATCGCCGAATGATTCATCAATTGGCGCAAAAACAAGCTGAGCACAAGCACCAGTAGCTGTTTCATCTATCCCGCTGCATAACTACATCGTACATCAAATCAATACCGTGCAGAACACAGATCGAGCATTGAGAAATGATAAATTACAAACACAATCTCATATGACAAACCTGCAGCAAATACATATCTCTTGACAAAGCAATTTCCTCAGGCGAGAATGCCTGACCTTCCAAACGAACAACCTCCAGGAACTACAGTTAATGCGCGATTAGTTGCTCAGAATTGCAAATGCACAGAGACGCAAGAGCAGATCCGAGTACAAGCAAAAGCAAATAGTTTACCTCCTCATGTTCCACAGTCTGGGCCAGCGGTAAAATGACTTGACTACTTGGAAACCCACCCGGCTTGGCACAAGGAACCGCATATGGACTACCTTTCAGTGCAGCAGCAGAGTACACATCAACGCCATAATCAGCCCACTCTGAACGATGCTCCCTCAGGAAGCGAACAAGCAAAGCAGGAGGTACATTCTGCATCACAATTTAAGCTACACTGTTACGAGTATTGTGGGGCGTATGGCAAGATGTTATATGATGATGTAGTGCAGGATGGGATAACTTCATAAACAGTCAAGAAATTAAAACCTGGAGAAGCATTGATGCCCGTGCACAAAGGACTCCCCCAAATGTTGGAAGCATAGACAAATTGTTATATTGCGAACCGAGAAATTTGTTTGGGGAGGAGTTAATGGCAATGGTGACATCGTCCACCCCATCACTGCTCATTATCGACCAACCATCGTCGACAAACCCATTGACAGCATCATTAAAACCCCTAACAATCATTTGCCAAATGCATGGAATATCAGAAAAGAGAACTAAATGTACAGTAAATATGAAAAACTAAAATAAAATCAAAGGCCAGCCTGGTTATAAATCAATTATAGATATATCTAGGCTATCCTTTCTCACCTGCAAAGTCTTTGACTCAATGCCCTAAGAACAGCAGGTTGACGACCACCACTGCACTGAATCTCTCCATTGGTTTCATGAGCAATTTGTCGTATATGGCGCAGAGCCTATACATGAAAACAGGTTGATTTGGTTGAGAAAAACACAAGCACAATAAGACAAATCTACAAAAGGCAGAAAATTCTCACAGCCATGGTCATCTTTTGGGCAAGGATTTTTGAAGATTCATAAAGTGGCCTTAAGACTTCAGGAACACTACCAACCTATGCAAAACAAGATTCAGGTTACACAAGAGAAGTTAGAAATAGAAACCACATAGTTGCATGATTACTTACATCTAAGTCAATGTGGTCAACAATGTGGATAATGGATCCACCACCCTCACAAGGACGTATGAAGTAGCCACTTGGGAGCATTTCAGCTCTCACAAAGCATGTAGATGGAGGTCCAGTTGGACCACCTATTTTAGAGGTTAAAGACCTCTCACAGATCTGCATAGGTAGCTCAGTTTTCAATAATAGGCAACATCACAGATTAGCCTTCAATCATACCAACTCTCAAAGTAATACTCTAATAAGTTAATTCATCATAAAACTACAGCATTTTAGAGAGATCAAAAAGAAATATGCTAAGGACATTTTACCACTAGACTGCCGTCATCCAAACTTGTAGTGTACCTCAGCATCCAAAAGTCACGAGCAGGTGCCAATGTTGTTGGTGCATATACCTAAAAGGTGAAGCACTACTTTAAGAACCAGTGGCAATCTCTTGAGAAAAGACAGGTGACAGGCAACTTGAGGAATATCTAAAATTTGCTATACCAACTATAGTTCACTGGGAACTGACCTGCATGTATACTAGTTCCAATGTCCCTCCATTTCCAGTGGGCATAGCACTCACTACATCGACACAACGGCAGTCTCGAAACCAAGAGAGACGATCTTTCAGTATTTCAGCAACCTGTGAAGAGAATTGTTTTGTAAAGTATAAATACAACTGAACTGAATTTATCAACAAAGAAATTGAATGTTAGAAATTCACCTTCGTGGGTTCAAGACTCACGAGGCCGCAGGCTCGTGCTGCTATCCCTTTACAGTTGCGGGAAACAGCAACAATGCCAATAGAATCCGGACCAGGCTAAAAAAATCGAAACATGAACATAAGGAAGCCGGAGCCAAATATGGAAAAAGAAAGTATAAGGCCAATGAAGGCAGCAATAAATATCCGCACCTTCATCCCAATCATCTGAACCCAATCGACAGCAGTTCCAGTTGCCTTTCCAAGGAACTCCGTCAGTGTCTCCTCAGCAATTGAGAGAAGACTAAGTAATCAACCCAAGAAAAGAAGAAACAAGTGAAACAATAAGAGAGTTACTATTAGCCGTTGGGTTAAATAGAATCTTGCAAAAAGCGATTAAGGCAGCATTAGATCAACTTACCCAGCTGGGCTATTTGCATCCCTTTGAGGATGCTGAGCTGTTGGGTTATGCTGTTGTTGCTGACCACTGATTACCACAGAGTCACAGCTGGTATCAGTGGTCGATGTGCTCGCCTGTTATGATGCATAATAGAAAATAATTATATTATCATCCAGAATACAAACGAGTATTAAGTAAACCACATAGGCATATTACATATATACTTACAGTGTGCAGTTGCTGACGCATGTAACCATTTTCATAGACCAATTGTGAGACCTGCTTTTGAAGGCGGTCATTCTCCTCCATTAGCAGCTTATTCATTGCAGTCAACTTCCTGTTAACAGTCTGCAGTCGAGATGATTCTTTCCTTTGTTTTTCACGACATCTACACAAATAAACAACAAAGTGGCATTTCATAAAAAAAACCTTTCAACAATATAAGAACTCCACGCAAGAAGAAATTATGAAGCAACACTGAGTTAGAAACCCATATTAGGGAAAGAATTTGCATTTCTCATGGATCATTTGAGATAAAAGAAGCTACAAGGTGTAAAAAAACTAAAGGGGATGAACCACCTCTGTACCCGCAAGAATTAATATATGCAAAACGTATAGTTCCTTCAAAAATACATAATACTTCAAAGCATCCAACAATTTTATTTAGTACTAAGAAACAGCTGAACTTTGGGATTTCCCAGAAACACATAAGGCTAAGCATAACAAAGCCCAAAGCTTTGCCTCGAAAAAGAAATTCAAGATTCAAACATAACAGCTTAGTAATGTCCACCTCAACTCCTCCAGGCAACATTTTGCCATAGTAATATTGAACCCGAAATATAAGGAAACAAGGAAGTGACAAACAAACAAAAGAAATGCATAAATCAGGAGGGTATGACCAATGATATATTCTATGAATCTCTAGCAACTGGCACTTGCTGCAAATGCATAAATCTGCAAGAAACTTGACAGTACGGTTTGTCTCCATGGCATGGAATATGGGAATAAAAGGAATTCTCACTTTTTAACAAAAACCCTAACACCAACTTTTTCCAAAGCAAATACTACTTCGTATTACACAATTGTCTTTTTTGCCATCCGCCATTAAAACCAAATTGAGCCTCCATGCATGCCACAAGAAAGCGAAAAAGAAAAAGAAAAACATATATAAAGACTTACCACCAGGCTCTCCATCTGTGGAACACTTTAGACACAAATTGTAAGATCAGGAGGTTTCAAACGAATGCCACAATTTTCACACAGATCCATTTTCAAAGGTGTAGTCCGAAATTCTCAATTCATTCATTCCCCCTTTTGGATAATCAAAGCCAAAGCTTAGATGGGTAGATTAAGGTGAAAAATAGGAACAGAGGCAGAACGCAAAAGCTGATCAAAGAATACTAAGTGAAAATTTAGACGTTCAAAAAAAGGCAATACACACACATACAAGCGAACTGAAGCAGAATCCAAGCCACATTCACCAGGTTCTCACAAAGACAAAATATTGAAAACATAAAATGAGAACTACAATGATAAAAAAAAATCCTTCAGCACTCGAGAAAAAAAAATCACCACCTAACCCAAAAAAAAAAGAACAATTTTTCCATAAACAGAAAGTGTACCTGCGGTTCTGAAACCAAACTTTGATTTGTTTAGGCTCAATATTTGCAAGAATAGGGCACTCCCGAATGAGCTGTTGCCTCCTCAAAGAACTGGGCTTTGGGCACTCAGCATAAACCCTCTCAAGAGCCTCCACTTGCTCAGGTGTGTACCTCACATACTTGCTGGCGTCCATTTGCTGCTGAAGCTTGCTGCTGCTTTCTCTGTGCATAGAGAGAGCCATTCAATCAAAGCAGAAATATCCTCCCAAATTAGATTACCCGGTAATGGGTTTTGAATGGAATTTGTTGTGGGTCTTGATAGTTCATGAACAGGCAGGCTCTCTTCTCACAGAGAGCCTCCTCTCTCATTCATCAAGCTCGTGCCTTTTTCCGAAATTTAGGGTATATTATTATTCCTTTTATTTTCACGCCAAGAAGGAAAGAGAGATGGGCAAAATTTGTTGGGCAGAGGACCAGAGGACAGAGGCCTGGGTTGAGATAAAAAAAGATATTGGAACTGAGGTCCCTGGTTTTTATCTCAAAACGCCAATCTCGAGAATTTTCAGAGAAAATGGGGTTAGAGAGGGAAAGAGAAACAAAATACTCCCTCCGTCCCACCACACTTGTCCTGTTTGATTTTTTTACACTGTTCATTGTTCAGCTTTTACTCAACTTTATCACAAGTATATATTTAGAGAAAAATAGTCGAGTTGGGTCTTGTTAGAATCGTATGATCATGTAGTTTTATAATATATATTTTGCAAAATTTTTCATTGTACATATTTTGAGATATTAACAGTTGAAAAAGTGCATTGGATTGTGTGCAAAAGTGAAACAAGACAAGTTAAATGGGACAGAGGGAGTATACCACTGTATTGAAAAGGGAAACAAGAAAAAAAAAATGCAAATTCCTGAATTACTGACAAACCAAAACAACTCTGTATATCTAATTTCTGACCAGACTAGGGTTTTATCTTTTTTTAAAAAAATTTGCTCAAGAAAACCAGCAGTTACTATTTCTCAAAGAAATCATCAAGCACGCTGAATACAGGCAATTGGCACAATCATATTGCAGAGGGAAGAAGAATACGAAGAAGGCCAGAAGGGTATATACTCATAAGTCATACATAGACATTTATTACAACAAATGAAGAAGGGGCAAAAACCCCATATGTACAAACATGGGAGCATTTAAGAAACCAACACAAAACAATGAAAAGATGAAGGCAAAAGGCAGCACCTTTATTTGAAGCAGACTAGCAGGTCCATTTTTGGGCAAATTAGAACATGTGGCTGTTGTGCCTGTAGCTTCCACTCTTGACGGAAAATAATAGTAATTAAAAAAATACTGCTAATAGAGAATTTATTTTTGAAAAATTAACAGCGCCCTGTTCCTGTTGCATCTCATCTCAGTATAAAAATTGAAAATGAAAAAAAAGAAGGGAAAAAAAAAACATGTCTTGGCTTTTTTGGTGGTTGTGGACAAGTGGGACTTTTGATGTATGCACGCATGTGATATGATGTGCATCCATTGACATGCATACAAAGCATGATGACAGAGGAAATCAGTACAGTATGTAGATACACTTAAATACTGCTTCACAGACAGAGACTGTGGAGAATTAATTGCAAAAGCGGAGGGAAGGGTTTTGGAAACGGGTCGGATCCTAATTGGGCCGGTATTGTGTCAGTTCAATTGGATCCGAGTTGGATTTTTAATTGGGCTTGATTATTGGGCCTGGTTATTAAACAGGTCCATTTATTGTGATAATTACGAAACAAAATGTAAAATAATATTGGGCAAAAAAATGGGGATTTATAATATTAAAATATGTTATTAAATCATTTCATAAAAAAATACATATGTGCATGTATTTCAGTGTTGTAATTTTTTTTTTCAAGGGGAATATTAGGGAGGTGTGAGTGGGGACTGCGGAGCTTTTAAGGGACAAAAGAAAATGGCAATAATAATATACTTCATATATTTATACTATATATTACTCCATAAAATAAGAGAGGCCGGGTTATATATATATATATATATATATATATATATATATATATATATTCATGGGAATAACGGTTGATGTCATGCCATGCTTCCATAAACATGATATCATTATTACGTTTCATGCACTAGTTTCGTGGCTGGGAAAATATTAAATAATAATAAAAAAGAAATAATAAATAATGCGAATGATAATGATTATAATATTAACAACAATAACAATAAAGTGTGGTACAGAATACTCCATTTCTTCGACTTCACATTTGTTTTTCCTTGTATATTTGTTTATTATTGTGCATGTTGAATCTGCATGCTTTCATCAATCTACAATTATACTTTCATGAGATGGGAATATATAATATGATATGACCATTTAGTATAAATAGAAAAGATTCTTGTAACTAAGCCTGTGAGGATTTAGGATTTAAGGTTTGATGTAGTTAAAAGATAACACTCCCTCTGTTTGTTTAATTCTTACTCCGTTAATTCTTTTGCTACTCTTCACGAGCTCACTTTAACTTAAAGTTTTATAATAGTTATACTACCTCCGTTCTCAAATAAGTGATCCATTTGCATAGTAGTAACTATTCATTGAGTAACTTTGATTAATTGTTTTAACATAGTTATATAAGAAAAAACATAGTCAAGTGAGATCTTGTTAGATTCATCTAATCACGTAGTTTTAGAATATTAAATTTTTATAATTATTATTTATGTACAATTTGAGGTATTAACCTTTAAAAATGTGTCTTGGACGGCGTGAAATGCAGGAATGGTGCATTTAAAAGAGAACAGAGGAAGTACAAGTTAAAATATAGTCAAGTGAGATCCTGTTAGATTCGTCTTGTCTCATAGTTTGTAAATATAAAATTTTTAGAATTTTTACTTGTACCGAACTTGAGTTATTAATGATTTATACATTGGATTGCGTGCCTTGTGGATCTGTAACAAGAATAAAAAATGGAGAGAGTGCTAAATAAAACAAGAAATTACTATCAATGTATGTTTTTTTGGTACTGCATCACAAAAACAAACATAAATAAAATGAAATAAAATTGTGACATCATCTAAACAATTTGTTATACCAATTTATATTTAGCATATATAGGACTATAGTACTATTAGGATTTGCAATCTAATTATGTGCTGTGGGTGTTCTAATGACAGAAACTTTGAACACGATTAGATATAAAATTATGCATAACGAAAGTATAAACGAATAAAAGGAATATACACATAAATTTGTTGACTTAGTTCAGCCGAAACCTAAACGAATAAAAGGAATATACACATAAACCCTTTCTCCGTCACTTCTCCAACAAATTGCTCAAAAACATTCAAATAATAAATCATAAATATTGGAATGTCATTGTACTATGAGTTCTCTAGCCAAATAATTTTACTTGATCAATTCAACGGCTATCGAGAACCAATCTTCCTCTTCCTCGTATTCTTCTCTCAATGATATTTCTGTGAAAATCCTTTTTGGGAATTGAAGATGTCGTCCTCCATAATGACTAGCAACCTCCTTTTATTTCCTTCAATTGGGCGAGGAATATGGTAAGTAATCATTCAAGCTTCCATTAGAAAATATAAGTACTCATTTGCTATACATTTATATAGTGCAATATTTTGTTATACACGAGTCTTCTTGAAGTATGTATTGAAATAAAATAAAAAATAAAAAATAAATGAGATCGTTTAACTTAAAAGTTAAAAATATACTAATAGACTATATTATACAGTATATAATTTTTTTTTTACCATGTGATGAATAAAAATAAAAGGGAGCAATGATTACATGTGATTAAGAGATAAAATTAAAGGGACATTTATTAACGTGAATACTAAGCAAGGAAGCTTATTTAGCACTGCTTGTTAATTAAAAGAGTCGTGAAAATTGAAAGGCATGAAAAGCATACACCTATAACCTATTAACCTATATATATACATATCATCTATATGATTTATTAGTATATATATAGATAGATCATAGATGCATGCATATAGTATTACATATGGATGCTCCTTGTATTTCCCCACCACTTGTTGAAATGAGGGCCTTTTAATAAAAATTTTATTCTCTCTTTACTATATAGATATAGATAATGAGTGGGCATTATATATTTATGTCTTGTTCCAACAACCAAACTATCCCAATTATCTATCAATCAACCAAAGTTTTGGCTGTTTACACAAATTTCAACAACCCCACAATTAGTTCACTTTTGTTTTCATCTTTATGTATTTAAGTTGTCTGAATCCCCAAAGTTTTTTCTACACTGGAATCATTTCCCAGTTTGCCTGAATTCCTTATTCCTGTCTGGTTTGAAACATGTGCGTTGTCTCATCCAGAAAATTCACCAGCAGCTAGCAAGAGAATCATTAGCATAAGAGAATGTTTGGTGTGATTAGCTAGCGCAAAAGGGAGTCAAGGGCCCCAAAGGGCTTTCGGATAATTCATAGTATAATGCAAGAAAGATCAAGTCACTATCCACATATTTTTGTGTGTAAGGAATCAATAGTTGCATCCTTTTTTTGTTCCATTTATGAGACAATTTATCATTGCTATTAATAATGGTAGTATTTGGTTTCATCATATGTAATTGACAACCATATGGCAAACAATACATACTACATACATTTCACTATAACTACTTTCAAATTTAGCTACCATGTCGCAAAATTCTTAGTATCTAACAAGTTTTGGTCGCTCTAATTATTAGTGACCAACTTTGAATTTTAGCAACCGAAATTTTTTATTGTTAAAATGAAAACTTCTTGTAAGGATTGTAGTATAGTAGCGAGTTCAAATTTATGCGCATTTATTACATTAACATCTTTATATTACTACTTGTGTTGGGAAAAGAGGATAAATAAGCTAAGAAAGAAATTATTTTTAAGTAAAAATGGCCATTGACTTAAGATTTTATAAGTATTATATTATATTATACATACATGCAACTCATCCCATGTGTGTGTATGTGTTACACACTTGATTACTTGAACTGCTAATTCCATGGGTATGAGTATGAAACATCCTCTACTGCTTTTTACACCAATTATTTATAATCCTCAAACATGGTCCCAAGTTCTAATTATGTCCCTTCCATGAAATCTATGTCATGCAATGTGTATGTGGGTATTTGTAATACACATATTATATATTGCTCATATATATATATATATATGCGTGTATATATAGATTATATATATGTAGGTATAGGTGTAAAGTGGAAGCAAAGGGGCACTAATGTGGGGCTTGAAGATGAAGGAGGGTGAGGCTCAAAATACACACACAGAGAGACAAACTTTTAGGGCATGACAAAAAGGGACCTTATCTGGCTATTTTCAATTTGCTCTGCAGCTGCTGGAAAGGGACTCCCACTTTTCTTTGAATTTTGCAAAATCAAGCAAATGGATTGGAGTGTGGCAACATTCCCTAATGGACCTGTCCCATTTCTGGTCCCATCCACATCAACATAATCATCCCAACACATTTTTTTAAAACAAATTTTTTTTTTGAAATATATATATATATATATATATTTGTATACAAATTATTATTAAATAGAGGGCGAGAGAGATGGAAGAAAAAAAATAATCATGATCATGTGAAGCTAGGCAGACAAACGAGACAGGCAGACAACAAATGAGCCTCTAACATATTTCAATCATGAAAGAAAATTTCTTGAATCAACATTAATACTTATTAAATTTAGTGGATACATATATATACAGAGAGGGGGATGTGCATATATATATATGTGACAATCATGTGTGTGTAATTTTGGACCCTTAAATCTACTTATGTTGTGGGTGTCATTAAGAAGTGAAGTCTCTGTGCTATTATATATAATCTCCATGATTGTGATACATTTTAGAAAAAAAGCTTATATGATTCAATTGCAAGAATAATTAAACCCCATCATAAGCCACTAATTACTTGGATAACTAACAAAGCTTTATATATATATGTATTATATATATATGAAATTTAGGGTTGGATTTGGGAGGTAGCTAGATAGGTACTATATGCCTTGGATGCCTTGATTCCTTGAAAATTTAAAGGGAGCAAAAACCCTTTTCTATCTTGATCACATATATTTGCTCAAGTTTCAAACCCTAGTGAAAAAGTCAAAAGGTTTACTATCCGAAGGCATTACAGATTACAGTCCATTAACTATTACAGTGCATGATATACATATGTGTAGTGGGAAACACAGGCTGTCATGTGATATGTGTACATGTGTATATACAAACTTGGATTGTATATAGACTGGTTGGCAGTCAACCTCAAGTCTCGACCATCCAATACATTTCCAAGAAAAAAATTAGGTAGCTGTAAATTAAACAGTAGGTTCCATATATATACACACTAGTGTTCAGAAGGGAGTCCGGGCCAAAAGGGGAATAGCTAGGGTTTCGGGTATGATTAAATGGTTTCGGACTATATATATATAGAAAAAATATGTGTAGAGTGCAAAAATGCGTAGACAAAAAACTGAAAAATAATTTTATTAATTTCACAATAGAATTGTTTACAATTACAGAGAATTTAAAATATCAAAAGACATAAGAAAATCAAACGATCTGGGTTCGACTTTTGTTATTCATTTGATTCCTCCAACCTTGAAGACATCGAGATGCTTTTATGCTTCTTCTCCGGCTTCTCGGGATTTTTACAGCGTTTTGTTGCTGTAGGATCTCAAGTGTATGAGTCTTGAGAATGAGTAGACGTGTATGAGTGGTCTCTCTATGTGTCTGAGTGTATGAGTCTCAGAGTATATCTGTTTAGAGGTTGTAGAAGTGTATTTGATACTTCTTCGCCTCTTTAATATTTCTGCAGCATTTTGTTGCTGTAGAATCTCAAGTATATGAGTCTTGAGAGTGAGTAGTGTATGGAGACGTATCCCTAATGTGTGACAGGGAGCCTCTATTTATAGAGGGAAAACCCTAGGGATTGTGGATGATGGGGGGTTCGTCCAATCCACGTTTTTATCAGGTCATTGAGCATGTGAGCCTTTCATCTGAGCTTGTTCACATTAACTGATTTCCATGGATTGGTCTGCTTCGCATCTCCATTGATCCATGTAGCATATGGGCTGGTGGGTCTTGTATCCTGACTTGCTCACGTCGGCCCAATACAAGTGTCCATCAGATCATGGGGCATGTGGGTCTTTCATTTAGACTTATCCACATCAATTAATTTTTATGAGTTGGCCTACTTCGAGCATCCATCGGGCCATGTGGCTTGTGGGTCTTGCATCTGTACTTGTCCACAACATAGGTACATTTGGTTTGTTGATCCAAATAGCCCAATAAATTAATAATTATTTCAAGCATTTAATTTATTTAAAATGCCTAAAAATAATTGAATATAATATTTGAACTTGCACGTGTCGCATTTTTAGTGGCGAATAAATTTCACGTGTCTACAATATGAATAACTATTTTGACCTTGTATTTAACATATACTACATCGGTTCTTAAATAACTGTACCATTTCTGTATTTCACGTAATCCAATAAACATTTCAATGAGTAATAACTCAAATTATATATAAGTAAAAATTATAAAAATTTGATATTCTAAAACTACGTGATTAGACGAATCTAACAAGATCTCACTTGACTATGTTTTCTCTTTTATACTTATATTTAAAAAATTGATCAAAGTTACTCAATGAATAGTGATTACCATGCAAATGGTGCAGATAAACAAAAACGGAGGTAGTACTTCCCTTTTTTTTTTTTTTTTTCTTTTTTCTTTTTTTATAAAGTTGTTATGGATCCATCCAACGCGCAGTGCAATGCACATTTTAAATCATTAATAACTCAAGTTCAGAAATTTGGTTGAGGATACTTTGAAATTGTTGATTAAGGTTTGTTTGGATAATTGGCCGGGCAATTGTGGGTTATTGGATAAATTATGTGTTTGTTTATTGATGTAGGAATTTCTCTCAATTAGTACATGGGGGCAGTGCAATTGGCACATAAACCACACACTCCAAAATTCGCAAGTGGGATATATTAGGCTCTTTTAGATTGCGAGATCAATTTCCGGATCATTCGATAAAGAAAATTCACCTTGATATTGCTGGAGAATACGCATCATATGCATTTGATTATTACTGCATGCCAATTGAAATTACTGTGGAACATCATGTTCCTTATGTGCATACACAAAATGGCCTTACTGAATCGTCCATTAAACGATTACAATTAATTGCTTGACCGCTATTAATGAGGTCTAAGCTCCCCGTATTTGCTTGGGGATATGCCATATTACATGCAACGACACTTGTGAAAAGAAGGCCGACGAGTTATAATTGTTACTCATCATCACAAATTGTGACAGGAAAAGAGTCTAATATATCCCACTTGCGAATTTTGGAGTGTGTGGTTTATATGCCAATTGCACCGCCCCATTTACTAAAATAGGACCTCAAACAAAGTTGGGCATTTATGTCGAGTATGAATCACCCTCGATCATTAAATATCTTGAGCCATCGACGGTCATTTATTTACTGCAAAATTTACATATTGTCATTTTGATGAAAATCAATTCCCGACATTAGGGGATGAAAAGATCAATTGAAAAATAAAATATTTTGGCAAAGTCCATTTAATTTCCTTGATCCTCGTACAAAGTAATGTGAACTAGAAAAATTCAAAGAATTGTGCATTTGCATGGAATTGCAAATCAATTACCCGATACTTTAATGATACTGCTAAAGTCACAAAATCATATGTTGCAGCAGCAAATATACCAGCTAAAATAAATGTCTTAGAAGGGCAAATACATGTTTGAAACATGACAGACCTTTGGGTTCTAAGTATAAGGCTGTATTTGGGAACAAACGCTAGCGATTAGCGTCTCTTTTTTAAAATACATACTAAAAATGGTCTAAAATCCTATATATAGTAAATACTAATTACAGTTGTAAGTGCAAAAATGCGTAGACAGAAACTGCAAAATAATTTTATTAATTTCACAAGAAATGTCTACAGATTACAGAGAATTTGAATAAATTTAAAAAAGAAACATATGAAGATCAAACGATTTGGGTTCGACTTCTGTTACTCCTTTGATTCCTCCAACCTTGAAGACGTCGAGATGCTTTTTGTGCTTCTTCTTCGGCCTCTTGGAATTTCTGCAGCGTTTTGTTGCTGTAGATCTCAAGTGTTTGAGTCTTGAGAGTGATTAGGGTATGAAGATGTATATCCCTGGAAGTGTGACAAGGTGCCTCTATTTATAGAGGGAAAATCCTAGGGTTTGTGGATGATGGATCAATCGATGTGTTGGTCCAATCCACGTTTTTATCGGGTCATTGACCATGTGGGCCTTTCATCTGTGTTTGTTCACATTGACTTATTTCCATGGACTGGTCTGCTTCAAGTGTCCATTGGATCATAGGCTTGTGGGTCTTTCATTTGGACTTATCCACACCGATTAATTTTTATAGGCTGGCCTACTTCGAACATCCATTATTAAGCCATGAGGCTTGTGGGTCTTGCATTTGGACTTGTCCACATTGACCCAATCATAGGTCCACTTGGCTTGTTGATCCAAATAGTCCAATAAATATTAATAATTATTTCAAGCATTTAATTTATTTAAAATGCCTAGAAAATAATTAAATTAATATTTAAATTTGCACGTGTCGCATTTTTAGTGGCGAATAAATTTCACATGTTTATAGATGCCCCCTCGAGACTTGTTTAGGGCGAAATAAAATATTTGAGACGTAAACGAGTCTCGAAAAATATATTTTTTTGTAAGTGCACATTTTGTTCGATTTTGTTGGCATTTTTTTTTCCCGGACCAAGTGTGGATAGTCCAATCTGCAAGAATTTTTCCACGCTTTTTCCTTTTTTGCTAGGAAAGTCTTTGGAGCATCATTAATTCAACAATGTGCACCAAATCTTTATGCCCATTTTTCATATCAGACTTATATCTAACTTGAGATTTCAACTACGTACCCAATGTAAATCAATTCATGGGAGATGGGGTCCGGCACTGCACTAGGAATTTGACCATATCTGATTGGACTTGATTTAAGCCGATCCAAATATTTGCTAAAAGATTTTCCGTGCCCTCCAAAATTTACATCCAATTCAAAACTCATCCCCCTTCCTTGAATCCTCAAATCTTCGCATATGTGCTAAGATTTATTTCAGCCTTTATAAATTCCCACACACGATCAAAGCATCAATATAACTTTTAGACTCCAAGCATCAGCACGCAAACACAATTGCAAACACTCGCTAACTCAGCCGACAAACAAGAGCACTGACAGATATTGCACATATCAAGAATTAGAAGTATAAGCAGTATTCTTCCTCTCTTGTTACTGTTTGTTTTCCTTTTTTTTTTTGTGCTCTTCCTTCTATTTCTTGCTCTTTTTTTTGCTTTCCTTTTCGTTTATTGGCAGCTTCTTTTCTTTCTTTTTTTTTTTTTAATTTTTTCTGTCAGTGCCTTTCTTTTGTCCTTGTGTGTTTTTCTTGTCAACTTCATGACAGTGAGCAAACCACAATGGAAACCACAACCGATCAACTCATCAACATCACCAATAAAGTTCGTCTCCAACTGGATCATTAGTTCAAAGCGAGAGTATACCTGTTTGTCGTCATGGTAGACGGGAGGTTGGTCACACGGCGCTGCCGTTGGCCTCTATCCTTAACCTACCCGCCATCAACAAGCCTTTGACAATGGCGGGGTTGGCGACGGCGCTGCCGTTTGCCTCAACCGTTATTTGTTCAGAAGGCTCGTCGCTGCGCCTGCTGTTGGGGTCGTCATGGTAGACGGGAGGTTGGTCACACGGTGCTGCCGTTGGCCTCTATCCTTAACCTACCCGCCATCAACAAGCCTTTGACAATAGCGGGGTTGGCGACGGTGCTGCCGTTCGCCTCAACCGTTATTTGTTCATAAGGCTCGTCGCTGCGCCTGCTGCCGGGTTCGTCATGGTAGACGGGAGGTTGGTCACACGGCGCTGCCGTTGGCCTCCATCCTTAACCTACCTGCCATCAACAAGCCTTTGACAATAGCAGGAATGGCGACGGCGCTGCCGTTTAGGGTTTAGGGTTTAGGGTTTAGGATTGGCGCTGCCGTTCGCCTCAACCGTTATTTGTTCATAAGGTCCAATGCCGTTCGTCCGAGCCACGTCGCCGCTCACAGCTCGTGTCGCCGGAGTTCTGCCGCTGTGTTCTGCTGCCGGATGTACGCCGCGAGGGAAGGTCATTGCCGTGTGCGAAGGATGAGGCCGGAGAGCCGCTGCCGCTCGATGCCAGAGAAAGAGGAATCGACCGCCGCTGCTTCGTCCTGCTCGCCAGTGACCGCCGCCCAGATCGCGCCAACGGAGGAGGCTGCCGTTGTCGCTTGCCGTCACGCCTGCCGCCGCTGGAGCCGCTCGCGGAGGCGCCATGTCCGGCCCGCCGTTGCTGGTTCGCACGAGGGAGGGAGGCTGCCGTCGCGGAGGAGGAGACGTCGCCGGAACCGTGCCGCCGCCCGATGGAGCTTCATGCCACCGCCGCTTGCTGCCGGCCCTCCGCGAGGGAGAGGAGGCCGCCGCTGGAGCCACACCGCTGCTGTTCGCGCTGCCGCTGCCTTCTTCAGATTGCCGCCGTCGTCGCGTGCCCGGCCGGAGAGAGAGAGAGCGAGGGGGAGAGGGAGAGCGCCGCCGAGGGGAGAGCTGCTGGAAGTCGCCGTCGGAGCCCGCTGCCGTCCGCCGCCTGCTCCTTCACCGTCGCGCCGCCTGCTCCTTCACCGTCGTCGGAGGTGGTGGCTGTGATTTTTTTGTGTTTTGGAGGGTGGAGAAGGGAGCTCCAATTGTTTTGGCAGATTTTGATGAAGAAGAAAAGAACCTGCGCAGACTTGGTTTTGGGAGGAAGGGGGAGAAGTTTTGCCATATTACACTTTAGTCCCCTAATTTTGATACCCTAGAATTTGAGTTCCCTATCTTTAGGGAACTGAAATTGAACCCCTAGGCTTTTTGGAAGACCACATTTTACCCCAACACATTTGATATTTGAGGATAGGTACCAAAATTTTTAATTTTAAGTCCAAAATTTAGTAATGAACTTAAAATTAAATCCAAACAATATTTAACATGTTGAAAAGTCTCATTAAGACACGTGAATGTCTGCTCCTACATTATATGACTTTGCTGCCTGCATTCCACTGTCTCTTTTGATGACTTTTTGCAACCACGTGATTCATAACCTTAAGTGTTAGTCGGTTGAAAGTCTATATATATAGATGTTGTATTATTATACAAGACAGACTTGAATAAATCAGTTCCATATTTCATCTCCTTTATTACGCCCTCTCCCCACATTTATTGTATCCATCCAATTCATTTTCTTCAGCATACACATAAATCACATCTATTTATAACATACATAATACACCACATATTATTTTTATATTCACAACACGTTATCAGCACGAGTAGACTCTGCCCAGATTACCAGAATTTGAGGTATAATTTCTTATTCCAAAATTTTCAATAAGATTATGGCTAACCTTGCAAAGCAGGAATTTGCTCCCTTAACCGTTGAAGGAAGCAATTATATGTCCTGGGCCCGAGATGTAAAAATGCATCTTACTTCAATGGGTCTGGAAGATACTATTGCAGAAGGCAAAAATCCCAGCCATCAAAATCAAGCAAAAGCCATGATTTTCTTGTGCCATCATATCGAAGAGGCACTTAAAATGGAGTACGTGACTGTGGAATCCCCACTGGCATTGTGGGAAAAGTTGAAAGAAAGATATGATAATCTTAAAAAGACGGTGCTTCCAAAAGCCCTTGCTGACTGGACAAACCTGAGACTTCAGGACTTCAAAACAGTCCGGGAATATAATTCCGCTGTGTTCAAAATTACGGCCCAATTACAATTATGTGGGCAAAAGATATCTGAAGAAGAAATGCTTGAAAAAACGTATTCTACATTTCATGCTAAAAACTCAGTATTGAGTGAGACATACCGTCAAAAAGGTTTTCAGAGATATTCTGATCTTATCACCTGCTTATTATTGGCTGAACAAAACAGCCTATTGTTGTTGAGAAATCATGAATCTAGGCCCGCAGGTGCAAAACCGTTCCCTGAGGTGAACGCGGCTCAATCATTGAAATATGTGCGTGATCGTGGGCACTTTAAAAATCAAAATGATGATCGTGGCCAAAATCGGTATCACAATCGAGGCAGAGGTGAATCATCTCGTCAAAATAATTATCGAAATAAGCCTCGATTTGAGCAAAATCGCAGATATGATACCAGAAAGCATTACAAACCACAACAAAGAAATTATGCAAGAAAGCATAAACAAAATGATGAAATTTGTGATCGTTGTGGAATTAAAGGCCATATGTCTCAAACATGCCACACAGCTAAACACTTAGCTGAATTGTATCAGGCCTCGAAACGAAAAGAAAGACCAGGTGTTGAAGCACACCATAATGCCCACGATGATACTTATGATGATATATTAAATGATAATATCACGCACCTGGAAGCTGATGATTTTGTTGAGCCAGATACTGTTACTAAATAATATATTATATAGCTATATATATTTTGTACATGTCTTTTATAATTCCTGTTTAATATAAATAATGATATCTTGTACTTCCCTTTTATTATCCATGTATGATATAAATATGTTTTTGCATTAATAATATTTATATTGCTGATGTTTAATAATTTTCTTATATTCTTGTAAAGAAATGGATGCTGAAAATTCAAAAGTCGGAGATGATATCTGCCTCATTGACAGTGCAACAACGCACAGCATTTTGAAAAGCAAAAGCTATTTCTCCAATTTAAAATTGGAAAAGACCGCAGTGAAAACTATAAGCGGTAATGCAAAATGCATTGAAGGCTCCGGTAGAGCTGTTATATTTCTCCCTGAAGGGACAAAAATGGCAATTGAAAATGCCTTGTTCTCACGCAAAGCTCGAAGAAATTTACTGAGCTTCAATGATATTCGAAAAAATGGATATCACATTGAAACTTCAAAAGAGGCAGATCACGAATATCTTTTGATAACTCGAATTGAAAATGACAAAAAATTTATGAATGAAAAATTGCCATGTTACTCATCTGGCTTAAAATATACAAAAATATGTGCCGCAGAAATACATAACCTAGTAGGCTTGAAAGCTACTAGTGAATTTATTACCTGGCACGATAGACTTGGGCATCTTGGCAGTGTAATGCTGAGGCGAATTATTGAAAAATCAAATGGCCATACATTGAAAAGGCAAATGATATTGAACCCAAATGAGTTCAATTGTGCAGCCTGTTCACAAGGGAAATCGATAACCAGACCATCTCCAGTAAAAGTGGGAATTGAATCCCCTACATTCCTAGAAAGACTTCAAGGCGATATATGTGGACCTATTGATCCACTGTGTGGACCTTTCAAGTACTTTATGGTACTAATTGATGCGTCATCACGCTGGTCACATGTTTGTTTATTATCAACTCGTAATTTGGCATTCGCAAGATTACTTGCACAAATTATAAAATTGCAAGCACAGTTTCCAGATCATCCAATAAAGAAAATACGCCTTGATAATGCTGGAGAATATACATCACATGCATTTGATGATTTCTGCATGTCGATTGGAATGACGGTTGAACATCCTGTGCCTCATGTGCACACGCAAAATGGTCTGGCAGAATCATTTATTAAGCGATTGTAATTAATTGCAAGACCCTTGTTAATGAAATCAAAACTCCCTGTTTCTGCTTGGGGACATGCTATATTGCATGCAGCCGCACTTGTGAAAATAAGGCCGACAAGCTATCATAGCTACTCCCCTACACAAATTGTGTTTGGAAAGGAGCCCAATATATCCCACTTGCGAATTTTTGGGTGTGCGGTTTATGTACCGATTGCGCCACCACAACGCACAAAAATGGGACCTCAAAGAAGGTTGGGCATATATGTCGGGTATGAATCACCCTCGATTATTAAATATCTTGAACCAAAAACGGGTGATTTATTTACTGCAAGATTTGCAGACTGTCATTTTGATGAAACTCAATTCCCGACATTAGGGGGAGGAAATGATCAACTGAAAAAGGAAATATCTTGGCAAAGTCAATTTGATTTCCTTGATCCTCGTACAAGGCAATGCGAACTTGAAGTTCAAAGAATTGTGCATTTGCAGGGAATTGCAAATCAATTACCCGATGCTTTTAATGATGCTGCTAAAGTCACAAAATCATATATAAATGATGCAACAAATGCACCAGCCAATATAAATGTCCCAGAAGGGCAAATTCCAAGTGCAAATGAACCTACTGCACGCCTGAAGCGTGGTAGGCCTTTGGGTTCCAAAGATAAAAATCCACGAAAGAAGAAAATTATCCATATGGGTGATAAATCAATCACAGATGATACTCCCGAAGGAGAAATTAATTCAACCCCCGAAAAGGTTGAACCTGAAAATATTCACCCAGAAGAAAATGAAGTTATTGAAACTTCTTTCAATAATATCAATACTGGGAAATGTTGGAACCGAAAAGAAACAAACGTCGATAATGCCTTTGCATACAACGTTGCACTCGATGTAATGGAAAATAACAAGGATCCTGAACCAAGATCAGTTGAAGAATGTCAGAAAAGAAATGATTGGCCAAAATGGAAAGATGCGATTCAGTCTGAACTAGATTCACTGAATAAACGAAAAGTATTCGGCCCTATTGTCCAAACACCAAAAAATGTGAAGCCTGTTGGCTACAGATGGGTGTTTGTGAGAAAAAGAAATGAAAATAATGAAATTTCCAAATATAAGGCAAGGCTTGTAGCCCAAGGTTTTTCACAACGACCGGGAATTGATTTTGAGGAAACATATTCCCCAGTTATGGATGGAATAACATTCAGGTATCTAATGAGTCTAGCAGTACGAGAAAATCTCGAAATGAGGCTGATGGATATTGTTACTGCATATTTATATGGCTCATTGGAAAATGATATTTGTATGAAAATACCTGAAGGGTTTAAATTACCTGAGTCTTGCAACTCAAAACCCAGAGAAACTTATTCCATCAAACTGCAAAAATCGTTGTATGGGCTCAAGCAATCTGGCCGAATGTGGTACAACCGCCTCAGTGAAAGTTTGATAAAGGAATGCTATACAAATGACCCTATCAGCCCTTGTGTATTTATAAAGAAAAATGGGTCAGAATTTGTGATCGTCGCAGTCTATGTTGACGATTTAAATCTAATTGGAACTCCTGAAGAGTTGAAAAAGGCGGTCGAATATCTGAAAAAGGAGTTTGAAATCAAAGATTTCGGGAAAACGAAATTTTGCCTTGGTCTACAAATTGAGCATTTGGAAATGGGCATATTTGTTCATCAATCAGCTTATACCCAAAAGGTATTAAAGCAATTTCGAATGGATTATGCTCATCCGCTAAATAATCCAATGGTCGTTCGGGCACTTGATCCTGCAAAGGATCCATTTAGGCCAAAAGAAGATAATGAAGAGCAACTTGGCCCAGAAATCCCATATTTAAGCGCAATTGGTGCGTTAATGTATCTTGCAAACAACACGCGACCTGATATCGCGTTTGCAGTCAATCTACTCGCAAGATTCAGCTCTTGCCCTACTCAACGACATTGGAAAGGCATAAAGCATGTTTTCGCTATCTCCAAGGAACAATTGATCTTGGATTATTTTACCCAAAAGACTCTCGACATGAGTTAATTGGCTATGCCGATGCAGGTTATTTATCAGACCCACACAAAGCCAAATCTCAAACAGGCTATATCTTCACGTGTGGTGGAGCTGCTATCTCTTGGAGGTCAATGAAGCAGACTCTAACTGCTACTTCTTCTAATCATGCCGAAATATTAGCAATCCATGAAGCAAGTCGAGAATGTGTTTGGTTGAGGTCAATGACTCAACATATATTGAAGAGTTGTAGTTTAATCATTGAACCACAAATGCCCCCAACAATTTTATTTGAAGATAATTCGGCTTGTGTAGCCCAGTTGAAAGGGTGTTATATCAAAGGAGATAGAACGAAGCATATTTCACCAAAATTCTTCTACACTCATGATCTTCAAAAGAATGGTGAAGTCGATGTGCAACAAATTCGATCAGAAAATAATTTAGCGGATCTATTTACCAAGGCATTGCCAACTGCAACGTTCGAGAAGCTCGTGAAGAAAATTGGAATGCGGCGGCTTCGAGATTTAAAATGATATCCAAATCAGGGGGAGCACTGGATACAAGAATACTGTACTCTTTTTCCTTCACTAGGATTTTTTTCCACTGGGTTTTTTTCCTAGTAAGGTTTTAACGAGGCATATTCTTTGTATTGAGGACATTCAAGGGGGAGTGTTGAAAAGTCTCATTAAGACACGTGAATGTCTGCTCCTACATTATATGACTTTGCTGCCTGCATTCCACTGCCTCTTTTGATGACTTTTTGCAACCACGTGATTCATAACCTTAAGTGTTAGTCGGTTGAAAGTCTATATATATAGATGTTGTATTATTATACAAGACAGACTTGAATAAATCAGTTCCATATTTCATCTCCTTTATTACGCCCTCTCCCCACATTTGTTATATCCATCCAATTCATTTTCTTCTGCATACACATAAATAACACATCTATTTATAACATACATAATACACCACATATTATTTTTATATTCACAACATAACATGTATTTTTGTTTACATGTAAATATTCATTTTTTTGTAGTGCCCGAAATTTGATTTCGTGGAAATTTAACTCTAAGTCCAAAAATTTAAAATGAACTTAAAATTGATTCCCAAAATTGACATGTATTTTTTTTATTTATTGCGTTCATCTTGCAATATTTTTTCTCATGTCATTCAAAATTGACATTGCATTTATCTTGCAAATGTATTTTTTTTTCTTTTTTTTCTTTTTTTGCCTTTTCTTTTTCGTGGAAATAACTCCCATTTTCTTGGAAGATAACCAATTTTTCTGATTTTTTTTTGTTTTGCAGTGGCGCCATGGTTAAACAATTTATCCGGAGTGACAGGAATAATCTTATAGTTGGTCGTGATAAGGATGCCCAGACTCGTATCCTTATCGACACTCCAGTGACACCACCTCGGTCAGGGATTGATGTTGAACACTTGGAGTATTGGACTCGCAGGTCTATATGGAAAATTGTGCGAGCGGATGGATCAGAAGGCGAGGAGACTGCCCTCTCACTTCGATCTACTCTTCACAGATCGGGTAGCCGTGAGCTCGAGCCATTCCACCCGAACGCGATCCCGGATCTTAGCGCCGATGCCAATTTCCCAAACTCCATGTTCGGCATGTTTTGTTTCTACCCAGACTATTGGGAGTGGACTGAGCATATGCTTTGGCACCACAAGCAGCATTTGAGGCATGCACAGATCTATGACGGTGTACAGGTTTCACTCTTCACGTATTACTGCAGCAAAGGAGTACTTCGCGCATTTCTTGAACGGTAGCGTCCAAGCACGAACACCTTATGTACTCCCATTGGTGAGCTTTAACCTTCGTTGTGGGATATCCATGAGCTGGTTAGGCTTCCCCTACAGGGTGAGTTTTATGACGAAGCTGTACCGAGTGACAAGACCCTGAACTATGGGAACGACCAAACCTCAACTAGCTGCAAGTACGGTCCAATTATCATTTCGGTCTCTCTTCTTTGTTTTTATTTTGTTTCCCTCATCCTTTTTTTGACTAATTTTCCTTTGCTTGCAGATATCTGTTTTTGGCATACCACTCGATCTGCAAAAAGGATAAGGCGGTCTCCATTGCGGCGTGGGTGGAGTTTTGGTTTGGGAAAGGCAGGAAATATTCTAGCCCGACATTTCAGCCTCAAAAGAAGAGAGAGAGGGCACCTAAGGAGCCGCCCATCCCAAGTAGGACTATAATCAGAACGCAGCTGCAAGAGCCTGTTAGTGGCAAGATGGATTTTCTAGGCGTGGAAGTTGCTTACCGTGATGAGCTTTATCTAGCAGCATTCATTTCTGCTTGGATTTGTGGATTTGCGCTTCCCCATGGTCGTGTAGGCATGGTTCGACCATCTGTCTTTCGAGTTGCCAGCCGCATGGCGCGTGGCACACAGTTTTCCTTGGCTATCCCCGTGTTAGCGAGCATATACCGAGGCTTGAGGATGATATGCACGTCCACTGACTTGAAGCAGTGCAAGGCGGTTTTTTCTCTTCAGTTTGTTTATCCGTGGCTTGCGGAACACTTTCTGACCCATGATTGGCTGGAGATTGCGGGGAACCCGCCCATGGTGGGGTTTTCGGGTGTAGATGCCTTTAGACGTATCAGTTATACTGCCGCCCAGAGATTGTTTACCAACATCTCACCTTCTTCTTTAGTGTGCTTTCGATTCAACACTGCGACGGCTCCTTTCACCTTTCATGACAATGAGTTCCTTATCAATTCCTCTAGAAGGGATCTTCTCATTTGTGTTCGTTCGGCTTACTTGACGTTTAGATGCGGGTCTTCTTGCATTGTTGAGGCATACAGTCCACATCGTTTTAGCCGGAGATTCGGGTTTTGTCAGCACATCCCGGGGCCATTGAAGGAAGAGATCCTTTCTGGAGATCCGAGTGAGTTATACCGGTTATGGTTGGTGAGCACCCAATTTCTCACGAAGGCATCTCTTACATATCCTGGTGTATCGGGTTCCATTCTTTCGACAAGCCGTGATTATGCCAAGTGGTGGTCCCGCTGTCATGATCCGCCTAGCAACAATTCGAACTCCGCCACCCGTGTTAGCAATGATGAAGCACTGTCGCCCAACTTTGCCCTAAACGCAGTGCGTTTGCCAGCACAACCTCTGTTGAAAAACAAAGAAGTAATTTCTGCTTTATCTTTTTCTGATGAAGGGAGGGATGAGGTTTTTAACTTAGACCATCTTAGTATCCCTTCATGCATTTTTGAGGAAGAAGCACATTTAACAGAACTTTTAAATGAAAGTTTTGATGTCTTTGTTCTATTCCTTGATTTTGTCTTTCTTTGGTTTCTTCGCTTGTACTTATGCTTTCCCTGTTTCCTTTCAGGTTGTGGGCTTGGGCAGTACATCGGCGCCCGATGATGGTGATGATGATGCAGGAAGCAGTGCCAGTGTTCCTATACCCTTGACACGTGCCACGCGCGTCCCTCGAGCAGATGTAGTGCTATCACCAGCCCTACCTTTAGTAGTGGCCGATCCTATTGCACACTTAGCATCTCCGGCAGTGCGTCCCTTTGAGAAGGCTACTCCCGCAGCAACTATTATTACCCCTGATGAAATGAAGAGGCGAGCAAGCTGGAAGGTAATGGGCTATTATTGGGATTTAGTGAGAGACATAATTAAGGATGCACCTTTGGAGAAGCTTGCGAGGGGTCGAGCTACAGCGGATGAGTTTCTTAGCTCCATGAGGGATTGCAAGCAGGACACATCCCGGCTGGAGTTATCATTGCACCGTTTCTTTGATGGGGCTACGATGCTTCAGGATTTACATACGAAGGTGGAGTCGCAAGAGTCGTTGCAACTAGCCGGAGCGGAGCTGGCCAAGAGAGACAATGAGTTGCAAGCCAAGACAGAAGAGGTTAAAGAGTTGGGCGCCAAATTAGAAGAGTTGAAGAGACAAGTGGTCGAAATGGAGTCATCTCTTCAGCGAGCTACAAGAGAGGAGCAAGTTCTTAGCGAGGCTCGCGCATCTCAAGAGGCGGTTGTTTTGAAGATCAAGAATTCCCCAGGCCCATCTGCCGAAGATTCCGCCAACTTGAAGATGATGGAAGCGGCTTTCAAGAGGTCCCGAGAGAAGTTGCTACATCTACAGCCTTTCTAGCTTCATCATTCTTTTGTTCTTTATTCTTTGTTTTTCGCATTCTTCATTGCTTAGTTCACACGGAATTTGTATCTTGATCCCTTGGTGAAATAAAGCTCTCATTTCTTCATTATCTCTTAATTTATATCATGAATGCACTTGCAAGCCCTGATGCAAAATCTTACGGCATCTTTCAAATTTGAATACTGATGCGTGATTTTCACTACTCATATTTTACCACAAGCGGATGGTTGTCATCAAGTAATAAAAACCGGTGAATACCGGGTCGAACCCAAGGGAATTCAGAATATTATTTCATTCCGGAGAAATTTTAATTGTTCTTAAGTTCATTAATTATATATATTATATTTTGAAAAGAGTTTGTTTAATTCTAATGGTAATTTAAGTAAAAATAGTGACATTAAATTTAAAATAAAGCAAATTAAAATTATATTTAATAAGAATATAAATGGGAGATGCTTGTAATATTTTAAATATTGTCATCTTTATATAAAATAGAAATTGCATATTGATTTAGCAATTTCCAATGTCTAAAAAGATCAATTTCTTAAAATTAATTATTTTATAAAGATTAAAAATATTATAATCTGCTAATAATCAAATTATGCTTAAACAGATTTCATGGAAGTTGGTTAAATTGTCTAACATCCTGCAATCATTATTCTAGGCTTAAATTTGAGTCTTTCCCAAGCTTACAAATTTTCCTATAGCAATTAAAAGACACTTTTCATTTCCCAAATCATTGTGCACATGCCGGAATCCATTTATAATGTAATTTATTCCCAATTCCGGTACTAAAATATTAATTCTACTTTTTATCTCCCGATTTAGCAAAGCAGAAATCACAGAATTGAATTCTAACATTTAATTATGCATAACAGTGTAAATAATTTAACAATTATGGTAAAATAATAGCAAAACATGGTAAACTGGATTTAATTAATAATATTAAAATGCAGACAGATTAGAATTAATGCCAGATTACTAAAAATAGGGAATTAAGATTGATCGATCATTTCAGGCTTTAGCAGATTAATAATTTGGATAGCAGATTTAGCAAAAACACAGAATATCGATTAGTTTAATAGCATCTAACATATAATTCTAATACAGATTCTAACATCATAGCAGATTTATCCATCTTGAGCGATCAAAACAGATTACACCAACTTAATCGATTAAAAAGCAGATTAATACCAAAACATGGAATTTCATTTCTACCATTTATACAGAATAGCGTTCAATCTAGAGTAGGCATAATCTGACATTTTAATCATAATTCCAGATTCCAATAGAAAACATCGACATATTATATTACTTCCATAAAAGATGAATTCGTACTTCAAAGTGATTCTGAACTCCCGTTCTAGAACACTTCTAACACGAACATTACAGAAATCCGTCTACAAATTAAGAACATGATAGCAGATTACATTTAGAGGCAAATTCAATTCATTACAAAGCAAGAAAAAGAAAGGCAACACCTATGATAAGAAGAACTCGATCAGAACAGCATTCTGGCCAATTCCTCCGGCTTGATTTTGTGTTTCCGGCCTTCTTCTCCCATTCTCTAGATGTTTTCAGAGTGTTTCTCTCGATGAAAATGAAGTCTGGTCTGAAGAAATGAAGAAAAACGGACCTTAAAACCGTGTTCGGGAGGTTAGAAAACTGCTCAACCGCGACTGTGGCGCAAAAAGTGGCGCTCGGAAGAGGTTTTCGGCGCCACCAAGGAGCTGCGGCGCATACGGAGATTTTCCGAATTTTCGAAAATGGCGCAGAAGGGCACTTTTATGCGCCACCAAGAAGGTGCGGTGCATTCTGACAATTTCCCAAATTTTACCCAGCGGCGCATTTTGTGGCGCTTCGGAGCAGTTTTAGGCGCCACCAAGCTATTGTGGCGCATCCTGAAGCTTTTTTCATCTGAAATTTTCTCAAGTGTTGAGGTGGCGCATAAAATGGCGCCGGAGAGCATTTTTATGCGCCGCCATGCCTATGTGGCGCATTCTGGAGCATTCCAGTGTTGAAAATTCCGAATTTTGCATCCTTTGACCTCCGAACATCTTCTTTCTTCATTTTAATGCCTGAAACATTATTGCAATGTATTAGAATTGCCAAAGTCTTATTAAAAAGCATAAAACAAGGTAAATTGGGCTCGAATAAGCTCAATTTAACCGGTCTTATTAATATTTACACATTACATGAAATATACACTAAAAAGCAGTAAAATAAGGTCTCATGCTTGCAATTTAGGTTCATTTTATCATAATTTAAGCTTATTTAAATGTGGTTTCACAGGGTGCATCAACATCATCACACTTAAATATTGCTCGTCCCTTGAGCAATGAGATCAATTAACACATCAACATGCCAATCAAGATAATAAAGATAAAGTCTCTATAGTTCTGCCAAATCATAGATTTCAACAACAAAATGAGATAAGAGGGTTCGAAGTTTAATGTGCTAGAACTAGGCAAATTGATATGCATCAGCTATTAGAACCAGATATCCAAAGCACTTACAATACAGAAAACAGATTAATCATACATAGCATTTAATATGGGAAAGTGAGTAATGTAAATATGCTTTTCTATTCCAGTCTTTAAATATGCTCAATCTATGGCTAGGTTTCACTATATTCTAGACACTTTGGCTGAGTTGTAGACGGTTGAATTCCAAAAGCTACTCGTGTCACCGAATATGTGCCAGTCATCCAGTCAAGAGCTTATGAATTTTTATTTGATCACCCTCTTTTTTTTTTTTTTAATCTTGCATTCCTTAATTTTTCTTTTCTTTTTCTTTTTGCAAGATAATTTGTTTTTTTTTTCTTTTTTTTTTTACAGGGTTCTCACTCTGACTTTATTTTAATTAAGCATTTAAAAAGACTTAGAACGAGCATATTTATTTATAAATAATGATAACTCTCCACATTTTAAATAACTAGTCTAATTAATCAAATAGTTTCCTGCAAGGCAAATAGAATTGTCATCAATAGCTCAAACAACTTGCATAACAATTTGACAAAGTCTAGAACTTTAAACTAAGAAACCTAACACTCATTAAATTGTAAAATCAGATTAGGGCAGAACATTTAGACTTATTTGGATTTTCTCCAGATCTGCAATGATGTGATAATCTCTAAATACTAGCATCACTGGGAAAACACAATTTAAATTTAAAATAACTAGTCATGCATGTACCATTTTATTTAAAGCATAGTAAACAGTAAAATAAACTAAAATTAAAGCAACTCAAGCTCTTACCATATTCTCCATGCAAATTGATAACATATAACATGAAAAGATCACACCCGGAATATGTAGATCCTAGAAATTCTTTCACCGTATTGAATGTCCTCCTTTTGCTTGCTTCTCATGGTATATCCTGCTTCTTTATATATTTATATGGTATTTGCTCATACAAAAGATAATTGTTAGAACACATGGTAATTTATAGATTAAAACAATTAAATTCTATCCATAATTTATTTAATTCAGATTTTTACTATTTTATTTTATAAATTTCAGATTCTTAATTTTTAATGATTATTTTCATTAATTAAATAAACATGGACAGATTTAATTAAAATATTAAATTTCATAAATTTACCAAAAGCAAAATACCACAAATTCTAGCAACTACTCCCTCTGTCCCATTTAACTTGTCTTGTTTCACTTTTGCACACAATCCAATGCACTTTTTCAACTGTTAATATCTCAAAATATGTACAATGAAAAATTTTGCAAAATATATATTATAAAACTACATGATCATACGATTCTAACAAGACCCAACTCGATTATTTTTCTCTAAATATATACTTGTGATAAAGTTCTGTCAAAGCTGAACAATGAACAGTGTAAAAAAGTCAAACAAGACAAGTGTGGTGGGACGGAGGGAGTATTACATAAAGGTGCTAATTAAATAAGCAAAATAGTACCAAAATGATTCTAACTATTACAAATTAAACCAAAAAGGGAGCAATCCTATCTAGTCAAAAATCTAGATTTCTAAAGATCCATCCGAATCACCTACTTCATCTTCCCTAGGAACATTATCATTCCCTGTAGAGCTCGAACTAGTAGTAGGAGGAATATATCGATCACCTAGACTTTCAGACATGAAGAATTCAAGTCTACTGGAAAGTTGTGCAATTTGTGCTCGTGTACTATCCTCCTTCCTCTTCATCTCCCCTCTAAGCTGATGAACCTCATAGGTCATCCTATTGATTGCAATCTCTGCAGACTCTACCTTAGTACCAGATGTACTAGGTATATCAGGATGACAAGTGGGTGTCCCACGGGATGTAGTAGGGTAACCAAGCTCTGCACACTTTACTCCAGGCTTATTATAGAAATTCTTGAAAGAGATAGGAGGCTTTGGCTTCACATCATGAGCATAGGCCGTCATATTCACTCCAGCTCTCTCACAAAGTGTCCAGATCAGTGCAGGAAATCCCAGCACAGTCCGTGCAGTGTCAGACACCATTTTATCCAACTCATATGCTATCATATCTCCAATGTCAATAGGCAACCCGTTCTTCACACAATACACAAAATAAAGCTCTTCTGCATTCGGTTGTGAAGTGTGCGAAGTAGGAAACACCTTATGCTTGTAGAGCAGGTAGATCTGATAAAGCGGTGCAGCCATTAAAGTGGCAACAACATTCTCCTTCTTCTCTCCTATATAGGCAACCTTCTTTTGAGTTTCGAACATCTCTTTCAAGATTCTTTTCTCCAATTCTGGTCCTCCTTCCTCTTCATGAATAGGGTCATGAAAGTGCTTCTTCTTCGTAGCTGGGCAAGAGACATCCACAGTACCATAAAGTTCATTGATTACTGCGGGACCATATGGCACAGGTACCCCCCTAATCCATGAAGTATAATGATCATACTGAGCATTGCACAAGAACTGTCTGGTAAGCTCCCAAGAATAAACTTCTTCCGGATGCGCAACAAATTTCATCCATCCTCGACTCATGAGAGCATCATGAACCGAAAATCGCTCCATGTCAGCTTCAGTGAACCCTTTGTCCGGAATAATCCATCTTTCCACCATCTTCTGATAATAAGAATATGCAGTTTGATTGATGAAAATAGCCGGATTAAAAGTATCTCCTGTTAATTCTTCCAGAGGGGTAGTATCATTCTTTCTATTGTGACTCTTTCTCTTGGTTTTAGAATCACGTGGAACTTCCGGTGAGATTTCCTCCGGGGATTCAGCGACATCTTCTTCTTGCTGTGGATCATCCTCCGTCGGTTGAGCAGAATTGAAAGAAGTATCGTAACCATTATATGAATCGGGAGCTACCAGATTGTTCACAAATATGTCTTCAGCACCCACAGCAGCCGGCTCCGGAATGGGTTCTCTAATTTCTGGTGTTTGTGATGGGGCAGGCTCTGTGGCTTTCAATTTCTTTCCACCATTGTTTCTTGGGTTATTCTTTCTCTTTGCTCTCATGGTAGCAGAATTTAGGAAGAAATGATTGAGATTGGAAAGCTAATTAAACTGGAAGAAGAGAAAAATTGACAGATTTGAGAATGAGAGTGATGACCGATCGGTCATGTCTCTTTTAAAGGTGGTGAAATCTTGATTTGGTTGAGATATGGCGGGATTGATTTAATCTAGATACAAATATACACTAAACATATGATTTGAAGCTAGTATAATGCTGTTTAGGATCCCAAAAATCGATTAGATATGATTTGAATATTTTGGATTCGTGAATTTTTGAAAAAATTGCGTCGGTGGCGCAAAAAGTGGCGCTCAGAGGCCAATTTAGGCGCCACATAGCACGTGTGGCGCATTTTGAAAATAATATAAAATTTAAAATTAAGCCATGGCGCAAAAAGTGGCGCTGAAAGCGGGTTTTATGCGCCACAAAGAAGGTGTGGCGCATCCTGAAGCAAACTTGGAAAAATTCTAATTTTGCGGCGCAAAAAGTGGCGCAGAAAGGCAGATTTAGGCGCCACCAAGCACGTGTGGCGCATTTTGGAAAAACTTAGAAAAATTTCTAAGTTTTCTGGCGCATAAAGTGGCGCTTCAGGGCACTTTTAGGCGCCACAATGCCTATGTGGCACATTCTGTGCCAATTCGAGCAGAATGTGTTTTTCCTAAGTTCTTCCCCATGATGTCCAAAATCTCCAAATCACTCAACAATACCAATTTCACTCCATCTATGCCTCAATCTAGTCCAAATAAACTTCATTGATCTTTTTACCAGTTCAAAACAACTCAATTTAGCATTCTATTGGTAAGAGCTACTTTATTGAATTTAAAAGCAACTAAAAACCTTATAATCTATATAAACACCATCTAATACTCCATAAAATCAAAAAGGGCATGAATAACAGAAATAGTATATCTAGAATAGCAAAATAATAATAGAAAATAGAGTTAGGACAACTACAACCCAAATGAAAATAACTACAATGCAGCAGAATAGCAATAGAGTCAAATACATAGGCCTATCAATACATGTCATCTATAACGATCACAAGCCTATCTATCGCTCATCTCTCTCACTCAGTCGGAGTCCTCAGAATCATCATAATCATTGTCTCCCACTTCTTCAGATCCATCCCCAGCATCAGCATCCTCAGCATCATCACTTCCCTCATCACTACCATCTCCAGAACCGACATAGTCCTCATCATCATCGTCCTCATAAGGTGTCTGAGGAGCGACATATCGTTGTCCTAGGCTCTGGGACATAAAATACTCCAGTCGGGCTGCATGGTAAGCCTGGGCTCGAGCATTCTTTGCAATCTGATCGCTCAAAAAGTTTTGCCTCTGAGCTACCAACCTCATCCGCTCATCCATAGTGTTCATCCAATTTTGCTGGTTGGTCATCATTGTCTGCTGATCAATCCTCAATGCCCTAGTCCAATCAGGCTCTCCCTGATACTGCTGATGTGACTGCTGTGACTGCTGTGGCTGAGCTCTGCCACGTCCCCTACCTCTGCCTCTACCACCTCGTGTACCCCGAGTGGACTGCGAAGGAGCCTCAGAATGCTCCTGGCTAGCCTGTGAAGGTGCAGGTGGCGGTGACTGCCTGGGCAACTCCCTCGGAAGTATCATAGGCTTGCACCTTATGCCAGGCAGCTTGAAATTCCTCTTCCCAAATGGAATAGAGGGCCTCATCCTCCAGTCTCTATCAAACTGCCCCATATCCACTCCTGCCTGTGCACAAAGCTGCCATATCAAGCTGGGGAACATAAGAGCTGATCTCTTAGACACCCCCGGTGTCTGTCTCAACTCAAGTGATATGAGCTCTCCCATGTTAACCGGACTCCCCACCTTGATGCAGTATGGGACATACATATCCAAGGCAGTAGGTCCAGAGGTGTGAGTCGAAGGACTCAATCTAGATCTGTAGAACATGAGAAGCTGGTACATAGGTGCATCCATATCAGGCCCATGTAGCCTACTCATGTCATCATCATCATATGTGAGGACATCCTCCTGACCCTCAAACATCTACATCAATACAAGCTTCTTGAACTCCTCCCTATCATCAGCTCTCATCACTGGCTCCCAAAAGTCTCTGCCGTAAGGCACATCCACTACTCCAAAAAATTGGTTGATGTGCTGAGGAGTGATGGGTACTCTAACCCCGAAAATCCAAGAATCCTCCTCCTCAGCGTTGGCTAGAAACAGCCTAGTCAACTCCCACGAATATGATCCGGCTGGATGTCTAACGAATCTCTCCCAACCTCTGGATCTAATAGAATCACGGAGTAGAGGGTGCTGCAAATCTCTATCTGAAAATCCCCTATCAGCAATAATCCTCTTCTTGTGAAACCTCTTGTATAGCTCGTAGGCTCTGGCACTCCTAAACACAGTGGCATCAAATATACCCGGGCTGACATAAAATAAATCGGGGACATAGGCTCTAGGATCTTGCTTTTTCGGTCCTCCCCTATCCTGCTGCTCCTCCTGATCAACCTCCTCCTCATCTTCTTCTCCTCCTACAGCCTCAGGGACAGGCTCCTGTATGACTAGTGCTGCAGATCTCCCCCTCCTAGGTCGAGAGGAAGTGGAACTCGTGACAGGTGACTTCCCCCGAGAGGCTATAGAGGGGGCCTGTGAATGATCAGACGTCTCAGGCTGAATGGGCTGATCAGGCTGGTCAGGCTGATTGACCTCCTGATGGTCATCAGCTGGTACTGTAGTATGTCTCGAGGATGCACCACTCTTGGACTTGCTCCTCCTAAAATAGGAGAGAAGTCCCTTGGACTTGGAGGCACCTCCTGATCCTTGTGGATGATCCATCTGTACCAAATTTTTAGTGCGGAGTCTGCGAGTTTCAAAAATATGCTCATCAGGAATAGGAGTAGGAATGCTATCCGGTGACTGTGGATCATAAATCCCCATTCTCCCCTCAGGCATGGGTATATACCTATAACCCGATTTCTTAGGGAGGTTTGGAGGATTATACATTATTTCAGTACCTGGTTGTACAAAAACTCTGGGTTAGTATCATATATATGCATTGCCTCCCATCCTCACACTTAAGTTTAAACCAAAGGTTTAACTTAAGCGTTAAGTACAAAGCAAACATATACATCAACGTAGAATGTGGGATTTAAATAACTCAATGACCAAGATGTTGCTGTTTAGAAATTATGAATCCTAAACTTTGTTTAAACATAACACCCATTTTATTTTAAAGTTTAGAATTCATGTTCAACATGTCTTTTTAATAAAAACTCCCTATTTTATTAAATTTTCAAATTTAAAAACTAAAACAACCTAAACTATCAAACTCATGCATTACAAATGGTTTAAATTAATATTTAAATCCATTCCAATTTATTCATATGATAAATTAACCTATTTAAATTAACTAAATTACAAATAAGAGAGTTTTTATCAAAACATGGTTCAATTATCTCATATTATGAATAACATGGAATTTTTGACAAGAAAATAACTTTATATTTTTAATATAACTAAAATGACATATTCTAGTAATGTTTCATCCATTTAATTAATCAAAAATGTCATTTTAATTAATTTAAACTAATTTTCAGATTTAAAAATTCTCAAAAATTCCAACTTTTAATGTTAATCCAAAAATTTCACATTATGCATTCAAACCATGTTCAACAACACTTGTTCATGCTAAAACTAGAATTTAGACAATCAAAATCAAATTTTATCCCACATTCTACAAAAACCCAAAATTCAAGTAACAACACCAATACCAAAATTAATGCATTCCAAAGCACTAGAATATGATAAAAATTGAATTAGGATAGCCATTCTTACCTAGATTGAAGGATTGGAACACTTTGAAGAGGAATCCCCAAAATTGGAAAACTAGGGTTCTTGAGCCCTAATTTGAGTAAACAAGCAAAAATTGGGGTTTTTGGAATGAGAATTGACAATGTAGATGAGAATTGATAGGAAGAAACAAGAATTGGAAGAAAATTTTTACCAAAGTGGCGCAAATGTGTCGCTTGGAGGAGGGTGGTGGCGCACGGTGGTGAGGAAGATGGCTCTCGGTCGAAATTTTTTAAGAATGAAGAGGAGAAGGGAATTTTTGGGTTAAAAACCCGTTCAGACCGGGTCAGGAGCCCTTGACCCGCGGGTCGGCGCCAAAAGTGGCGCATAAGGAGTGTTTTCGGCGCCACTCAGTTGATGTGGCGCCTAGGTTTTTTTCTGAAAAATCCCAAGTCCGAAAATGGCGCATCCATTGGCGTCGGAGGTACTTTTATGCGCCACACAGTATGTGTGGCGCATTACCTGACTGCAACTTTTTCCAAGTTTAAAAGTGGCGCAATTTTTGGCGCTCAAGAGCAGTTTTAGGCGCTACACAGTATGTGTGGCGCATAAACTGACTCCAGATTTTTCCAAGGTTGAAATTGGCGCATGAAATGGCGCCTGAGCTTGGTTTTGGGCGCCACCATGAAGGTGTGGCGCCTAAACTGAGTATGTGACACTCGAAATTCAGCTCAAATTCAACCAAAATGATAGTTCATTCAATCCCTAAGGTTAGCAAGTCAGATTTAGCATATATAGGCTCCTCAAATCCTTCCGGATCATAATTCTCCTCCTTAACTCATCACCGAGTCAAAATACACATGTCAAGATCAATCCTCCAAGCACACATAAATCCATCATTTCTCAACATTTTGCTACTTGTTCTAATTCATAGGCAATGTCCTACTCAACTTATTTAACATATACAATTAACATAGCATAAAATTTAAACAGCATAATTAAAATAAAAACACAACTTAAATTAGACAAGAGCAATAAAGCAGATAAAAGCACATAAACTATAAAGTGCAAAATATTTTTGTCTTTTTCTGTCATTTTATAATTTTTATTAGTTTTTATAAATTTAATAAATAAAAACTCAACATAATTAAACATGCAATGCAAATACTTCAATAAGCAGATTTAAACAACCAAAGGCTTAACATTAATTTGTTCGATGAATTTAACTTCATCTCCAAAATAATGTTTAAGTCTTTGACCATTTACAGTAAATTCCCTTTCATCTTCAGCTCTTAAAACTACTGCACCATTATCCATCACCTTAACAATCCTAAAAGGTCCTGACCATTTTGTCTTCAATTTACCAGGAAATAGTTTAAATCTAGAATTAAATAAAAGCACTAATTGTCCAGCTTCAAACACCTTAGGCCTAAGCATCTTATCATGATAAAGCTTTGTTCTCTCCTTATAAATTAGAGCATTATCATAAGCTTGACGTCTAATTTCTTCTAATTCAGTAAGATCTATTTTCCTTTTTCCTTGAGCCTCTTTAAATTCAAAATTCAATTTCTTCATAGCCCAAAGTGATTTAAACTCAAGTTCAAAAGGTAAGTGACAAGCTTTACCATAAACTAATTTAAAAGGAGTCATACCTATAGGCGTTTTAAAAGCTGTCCTATAAGCCCACAATGCTTCATCTAACTTAAAAGCCCAATCTTTTCTAGATTTTCCTACCGTGGCTTCCAAAATCTTTTTAATCTCACGATTAGTGACTTCTACCTGACCATTGGCTTGAGGATGATAGGGTGTTGTTATCCTATGGTGAACATGAAATCTAGATAACAATTGATTAACAACCCTATTAACAAAGTGAGATCCACCATCACTAATGATTGCTTTAGGCACACCAAAACGAGTAAAGATTTGCTTTTTCAGAAATTTAATCACTTGTTTAGCATCATTTAAAGCACATGATTCAGCTTCTACCCATTTTGATACATACTCTACAGAAACAAGAATATACAATTTCCCATTAGATGGTGGAAATGGACACATGAAATCAATTCCCCATAAATCAAACAACTCAACAGGCATAATTCCTTTTAATGGCATTTCATCCCTTTTAGTGATATTACCAGCCCTTTGACATACATCACATTTTAGCACAAATGATCTAGCATCACGACAAATATTAGGCCAATATAAACCACCTTCGAGTACCTTATGAGCTGTCCTATTTGGTCCAACATGTTCTCCTCCGAGTCTTTCGTGGCAAGCCTTTAATACTTTTTCAAAATCTTCATCAGGGATGCATCTCCTTACGATTTGATCTGAACAGAGTCTAAACAAATAAGGTTCATCCCAAATAAAATATTTAGCATCAGTTTTAAATTTTTGTTTTTGGCTATGCCATTTTAAATGCTCAGGAATTACACCACATGCTAAATAATTCACAAAATCAGCAAACCACGGATCAGAGGAAGTGTTATTTATTAAATACAAATTTTCATCAGGAAATGCATCATTAATTAATCTTTCTTCCCCTTTTTCATGCTCCAATCTAGATAAATGATCAGCTACAGGATTTTCATCTCCTTTTCTATCTTTAATTTCCAAGTCAAATTCCTGTAACAATAATACCAATCTAATTAACCGTGGTTTAGCATCTTTCTTTGCAAACAGATATTTAATAGCAGCATGATCAGTGTAAACTATAGTTTTTGAGCCTATCAGATATGGCCTAAACTTTTCACATGCATAAACAACAGATAAAAGTTCTTTTTCAGTGGTGGCATAATTTCTCTGCGCAGTATTTAAAGCCTGACTAGCATAATAAATAACATGAAGTTTCTTATCCTTTCGTTGACCCAATACTGCTCCAACAGCAAAGTCACTAGCATCGCTCATGATCTCGAATGGCAAACTCCAGTCAGGTGGCTGAATAATTGGTGCTGTCACCAATGCTTCCTTGATCCTGTTGAACGCCTCAATACACTCGTCAGTAAAATCAAACTCAACATCTTTACATAGCAGCTTAAACAGAGGTAATGCAATTTTCGAAAAATCTTTTATAAACCTTCGATAAAATCCAGCATGTCCCAGAAAACTTCTCAAAGTTTTTAAATTATTAGGAGGTGGAATTTTTGCAATCACTTCTACTTTAGCCCTATCAACTTCAATGCCATTTTTAGAAATCCTATGTCCTAAGACAATACCTTCATTAACCATAAAATGACATTTTTCCCAATTAAGAACTAAATTTGACTCTTCACATCTAATCAGAACTTTTTCCAAGTTAATTAAGCATTTCTCAAAATCAGACCCGAATACAGAAAAATCATCCATAAATACCTCAATGCATGTCTCAATTAAATCAGAAAATATAGACATCATGCATCTCTGAAATGTAGCTGGAGCATTATACAAACCAAATGGCATTCTCCTATATGCAAATGTACCGTAAGGACATGTAAATGTAGTTTTATCTTGATCCTCAGGTGCAATTGGAACTTGATTATAACCAGAGTAGCCATCTAAAAAGCAATAAAACTCATGACCAGCTAAACGCTCTAGCATTTGATCAATAAAAGGCAGTGGGAAATGATCTTTCCTAGTCTTATCATTCAATCTCCTATAATCAATGCATACACGCCATCCAGTAGTAGGTCTAGTAGGTACTAATTCACCATTTTCATTTCTAATCACAGTCATACCTCCCTTTTTAGGCACTACTTGAACTGGACTCACCCACTGACTATCAGAGATAGGATAGATAATACCTGCATCGAGTAGTTTAATAACCTCTGATCTTACAGCTTCTTGTAGATGTGGATTCAATCTCCTCTGGGGCTGTCTCACTGGCTTGTCATCCTCCTCCATATAAATCCGATGTGTACACAATGCTGGACTCAGTCCCTTGATGTCAGCTATCGTCCAACCTATTGCTCTAACATGCTTGCTCAACACTTGGGTTAATGCATTTAATTGATCATCATTTAATTTATTACTTGCAATAACTGGTAAAGTATCATTCTCACCAAGAAAAACATACCTGAAATGTGATGGCAGCTCTTTCAATGTCAATGTAGGTGGCTTTTCAACAGACGGGACTAACTTGGATTCTTCTATCACACATGTTGCTTGCACATATAATCCTCCCTCACACTTACTTTCAGCTAAGTCCCCACAACTCTCCACTAACTGCTCAAATTTCCTATAGGGATCATGTCTAGCAAAGAACTCTCTCTCAATCACTTCATCCTCCTGATAGATAGCTGTGACTCTATTACACGGGTAGGTGTCCGAACTAGCGTGTTGTGTTTTAGTTGTCTTAGAAATGTCAAACGACACTTGTTCATTACCTACTTTAAGTGTAATTTTACCATCATCCATATCAACCATAGCCCTACCAGTTTGCAAAAATGGTCTACCTAAAATCAAAGGAATATCAATGTCTTTTTCCATATCAAGAACAACAAAGTCAACAGGGAAAATGAAACTCTCTACTTGAACAGGAACATCTTCTACAATGCCTAAAGGAGTCCTAATAGATCAATCAGCAAGCTGTAGCTGCATCCTAGTAGGCTTCACAACTCCTACTCCTAGTTCTCTAAAGACATGTAAAGGCATCAGATTAATACTAGACCCGAGATCACACAGAGCTTTGTTGAATTCTTTAGTGCCAATAATGCACGGAATAGTATAACTCCCAGGATCTTTTTGTTTAATAGGTTGCCTTCTTTGTAAGATTGCACTGCATTCCCCCGTAAGTGTCACTTTCTCTTCATCATCAACACTCCTCTTTTTTGATAGAATTTCTTTTAAAAACTTAGCATACACAGGCATTTGTGCAATGACATCAGAAAAAGGAATATCAATTCTTAAATTTTTAAAGACTTCTAAGAATTTGGCATAATCTTTATCTTCTTTAGCCCTCTTAAGACGCTGTGGATATGGAATAGGTGGCTGATATGGCTTGACTGAGACAACAGACTTTCCTTTACCCTTATCTTGTTCAACTCGAAGTTTCTCACTCTCCTTAGGCTCATCAGTGTTTTTATGCTGAGTTTCTTTCTCTGTATCCTCATTTTGATCCTCTATAGCATCAGCTAAAACCTCTGGATCATCTAAGGTAGGGTAAGGATTAGGTAATTCCTTTTTGTTCCTTAAAGTGATTGCTTTACATTGCTATTTTGGATTAGGATCAGGCATGCTTGGTAGTGTTCCTTGCTGTCTATTTGAAGTATCCCTAGCAATTTGACCAACTTGTACTTCTAAATTTCTCATTGAGGCTTGCATTTGCTGAATTGTTTGTTGTTGAGACACGATTGTGCTCATTAACTCTTTTAAATTGACCTCATCACTTCCTTGGTTTTGTTGCAGCTGTTGTTGAGGTTGAAAGTTCCTAGGCTGTTGGTTAGGGTAAAAAGGTTGATTCTGATTTCTGTTTTGATTATAGTTTTGGTTTTGATTTTGGTTTTGAAAATTCTGGTTTTGATTTGGATTTTGATTTGGGTAATTTTGATTTTGGTTTTGTGGATAAGATTGACGGTTGTTTTGTGGATAGGTGTTTTGTTGAAATTGAGAATTCTGATTTGGATAGAAGTTTTGATTTTGAGGACGGTTTTGGTTGTAGTTTTGCTGCCTATTTCCCATGTAGTTCACATCTTCCACTTGCTCCTCAGTCCCCTCACACTGCATAGTCTCTTGAAGTCCTTGATCAAGCAAGTGACAAGCTGATGACTCGTGAGGTCCATGACAAATACCGCATTTCACAACTTTAGCTTGACCTTTCTTAAGCGTAGAAACCTCTCTCATCAAAGCATCCAACTTAGAATCTATAGCAACTGCCTTTTCTACTTCATAGATTCCCCCTTTTGTTTTATTTCTAGCATTCTTCTTACCAGGAAATTTTTTCATATTAGAAATCTTTTTCTCTATGATTTCCTTAGCTCTAGAGGGTCCTATAGACAGAAACGAATCTCCAGCTGCTGCATCCAACAAGTTCCTCCAATGATCAATCAACCCATTGTAGAAGAAGTGCATCTGCTGCCAATCTTCAAAGCCATGATTCGGGCATCTCGCCAATAAAGTGTTATATCTATCCCATGCTTCAAGTAAAGTTTCACCCTCATCTTGCACAAATTCTTTGATTTTTTCTTGTAATTCCATAACCTTGGATGGTGGGAAGAATTGTTCTGAGAAAGCTTCTAACATTTTATCCCAAGTAGTGACATCCCTTAATTGAAGTGAGTTGTACCAAGTTTTAGCTTTATCTCTGAGTGAAAACGAGAACAATCTCAACTTAATTTCATCACTAGTAACACCATTTATTTTCACCGTGTCACAATAGTCCAGAAAGTTCCTTATGTGTTCTACAACATCATTAGTAGGTGCTCCATTATATTGATTAGCTTGAATCATTGTGATTAGTGCAGGCTGAAGGGTAAAGCTTAAAGCATCTACATCTGGCCTTGGAGTTCTATTAAGCAGATTTCCACTAGTTCCTTGTAAGTGTTCTTCAATGGTCATTTCAGCTTGATTATCGTGCTCCAAATCACCACCGTTACCTCCATTATTACCCTGATTATCATTATTATTCGCTGCCATGTTTAACCTATTGAACTGAGCAACTAATTGATTAGTTTGAATTGTTGAAACTCCAGTCGTTGTAGAATAGTCTTCTTCATCAGAGGATGAATTAATTAAAATTTCCAACTGAGCTGGTCTCCTACGTTTCCCTAATCTAATAGCTCTAAGAGTACGCTCAATTTCAGGATCATAAGCTATTTCTACTTGTTTGCTTTGCACTGCAAATATTAAATAGAATAAAATAAAATAAAATAAGTAACAGTTAAATTAATATTTAACTTAATAGATTTAAATTAATAAACTAAAAACAATTAAAAATTCACAACAAATTCCCCGGCAACGGCGCCAAAAACTTGATGCGTGATTTTCACTACTCATATTTTACCACAAGCGGATGGTTGTTATCAAGTAATAAAAACCGATGAATACCGGGTCGAACCCAAGGGAATTCAGAATATTATTTCATTCCGGAGAAATTTTAATTGTTCTTAAGTTCATTAATTATATATATTATATTTTGAAAAGAGTTTGTTTAATTCTAATGGTAATTTAAGTAAAAATAGTGACATTAAATTTAAAATAAAGCAAATTAAAATTATATTTAATAAGAATATAAATGGGAGATGCTTGTAATATTTTAAATATTGCCATCTTTATATAAAATAGAAATTGCATATTGATTTAGCATTTTCCAATGTCTAAAAAGATCAATTTCTTAAAATTAATTATTTTATAAAGATTAAAAATATTATAATCTGCTAATAATCAAATTATGCTTAAACAGATTTCATGGAAGTTGGTTAAATTGTCTAACATCCTGCAATCATTATTCTAGGCTTAAATTTGAGTCTTTCCCAAGCTTACAAATTTTCCTATAGCAATTAAAAGGCACTTTTCATTTCCCAAATCATTGTGCACATGCCAGAATCCATTTATAATGTAATTTATTCCCAATTCCGGTACTAAAATATTAATTCTACTTTTTATCTCCCGATTTAGCAAAGCAGAAATCACAGAATTGAATTCTAACATTTAATTATGCAGAACAGTGTAAATAATTTAACAATTATGGTAAAATAATAGCAAAACATGGTAAACTGGATTTAATTAATAATATTAAAATGCAGACAGATTAGAATTAATGCCAGATTACTAAAAATAGGGAATTAAGATTGATCGATCATTTCAGGCTTTAGCAGATTAATAATTTGGATAGCAGATTTAGCAAAAACACAGAATATCGATTAGTTTAATAGCATCTAACATATAATTCTAATACAGATTCTAACATCATAGCAGATTTATCCATCTTGAGCGATCAAAACAGATTACACCAACTTAATCGATTAAAAAGCAGATTAATACCAAAACATGGAATTTCATTTCTACCATTTATACAGAATAGCGTTCAATCTAGAGTAGGCATAATCTGACATTTTAATCATAATTCCAGATTCCAATAGAAAACATCGACATATTATATTACTTCCATAAAAGATGAATTCGTACTTCAAAGTGATTCTGAACTCCCGTTCTAGAACACTTCTAACACGAACATTACAGAAATCCGTCTACAAATTAAGAACATGATAGCAGATTATATTTAGAGGCAAATTCAATTCATTACAAAGCAAGAAAAAGAAAGGCAACACCTATGATAAGAAGAACTCGATCAGAACAGCATTCTGGCCAATTCCTCCGGCTTGATTTTGTGTTTCCGGCCTTCTTCTCCCATTCTCTAGATGTTTTCAGAGTGTTTCTCTCGATGAAAATGAAGTCTCGTCTTAAGAAATGAAGAAAAACGGACCTTAAAACCGTGTTCGGGAGGTTAGAAAACTGCTCAACCGCGACTGTGGCGCAAAAAGTGGCGCTCGGAAGAGGTTTTCGGCGCCACCAAGGAGCTGCGGCGCATACGGAGATTTTCCGAATTTTCGAAAATGGCGCAAAAAATGGCGCAGAAGGGCACTTTTATGCGCCACCAAGAAGGTGCGGTGCATTCTGACAATTTCCCAAATTTTACCCAGCGGCGCATTTTGTGGCGCTCCGGAGCAGTTTTAGGCGCCACCAAGCTATTGTGGCGCATCCTGAAGCTTTTTTCATCCGAAATTTTCCCAAGTGTTGAGGTGGCGCATAAAATGGCGCTGGAGAGGATTTTTATGCGCCGCCATGCCTATGTGGCGCATTCTGGAGCATTCCAGTGTTGAAAATTCCGAATTTTGCATCATTTGACCTCCGAACATCTTCTTTCTTCATTTTAATGCCTGAAACATCATTGCAATGTATTAGAATTGCCAAAGTCTTATTAAAAAGCATAAAACAAGGTAAATTGGGCTCGGATAAGCTCAATTTAACCGGTCTTATTAATATTTACACATTACATGAAATATACACTAAAAAGCAGTAAAATAAGGTCTCATGCATGCAATTTAGGTTCATTTTATCATAATTTAAGCTTATTTAAATGTGGTTTCACAGGGTGCATCAAATACTAAAACACTTTAATTAAAAATTAAGTGCTTTAGTGCATTTAGCCATGTAGCTTCTCCAAACCAAGTGATGGATTAATTTAATAAACCCATTCAACCCGTTTGTTTTTTTTTTTTTTTCAGCAATGTGTAAAAATTAACCTCATGCTCAAATATATTTTATTAATGATCAACCCATGTACTTAAGAATTTTTTTTTTTGGCAAGTAATGGATTAAATTTAATCAATCCATTTACCCTTTTTTGTATCAAGTAATGAACCAACATAATTAATCCAATCACTTGATTGTTTTTTTTTTTTTTTGGTTTATGACTGAACTTAGAACAATGATTTCCAAGTTGCCTACGTACCCTGTGAAGGGATCAAACCATTACGTAGTTCAAAACAAATTAAATTTGTTTATTTTGAGCCGTACACAGTTTATACTCTTGCGGGCCAGGAGTATTACATTTTTTTGTTTTTTTTTTGTGTGACGTGCAGTTTAGGCTCGTGTGTCAAGGAGCATGACTCGTGCATTCTTCAAGCGTAGAACTTCTTCAAGAATCGTCCATTTATCGGTCCGATGCTCACTCCGTCGTTATCCATCATCATGTAGGCTCCGTTTGTGAAGACTTCTGTGATGACGTATGGTCCATCCCATTTGGAGGTGAACTTATTCCTACTGCGGTAGTTGATGACAATGGGTCTTCGGATGGCAAGGACGAGATCTCCGACTTGGAAAGAACGTGTCTTGACTTTCTTGTTGTAGAACTTGGACAGACGGGCTTGGTAGCATTTCAATCTTCGCTGTGCTTTGAGCCTTCTTTCATCAAGGGCTTCCAATTCTTCCAAACGCAACCGGGCGTTGTCCTCTTCAGTGAGCCTTTCTCGAATGGCGGTTCTTAACGACGGGATTTGCGTTTCCAGTGGTAACACAGCTTCCACTCCATAGACCAACGAGTATGGCGTTGCCTTGGTGGGTGTGCGAAAGGTCGTGCTATATGCCCATAGAGCCTCGTTGATCCTTTCATGCCAGTCTCGTTTTGACTTGGAGACAACTTTCTTCAACAAACCGCATAAGGTTTTGTTAAAGGCCTCCGCGAGTCCATTTGCCGGCGGATAATATGCAGAGCTCTTTCGCTGGGTGAAACCGAACTTCTCACACAACTTGGTGACAGTGCTAATGACGAACGATCGTCCGTTGTCCGTCATGATGTAGCGCGGGACGCCATAACAGTAGATGATGTTCACTCGGATGAAACTTGCAACATGTTCCCCTTTGACTTCTCTAAAGGGTGCAGCTTCAGCCCACTTGGAGAAATAATCCGTAGCAGCCAGGATGTAGCCATGCCCCCCGGAAGACTCCGGCAGTGGTCCAACGATATCCATGTCCCATGCGTCAAACGGCCAGGACGCCACAGTTGGATGCAACAGCTCAGGAGGTTGGTGGATGAAGTTGGCGTGAAATTGGCAAGCTTGGCATTTTCGGGCAAACTCCATGCGGTCTCTAACCATCGTCGGCCAATAGTATCCCATCCTCTTGATGCGGAAATGTAGCTTCGGCCCCGATTGATGTGTACCGCAAATCCCCGCATGTACTTCCTCCAATGCTTGAACAGCTTCAACAGAGCCCAAACAACGCAGAAGCAGTCCTTCAAACGACCTTCTATACAAGGTGCTGTTGAAGTAGAAGAATCGAGCAGCACGTCTCCGGATATCGTTCCTCCTTCTTGGATCTTCAGATAATTGTTGATGCTGCAAGTAGTCCACCAAAGGTTGTCTCCAATCTTCTTCTTCGTCGATTTCAAACACTTCCAAGGCTGTATTCTCGTCGAACTCATCATCGTCTTCAAAAACTGGAGGCATCACCCATCCCTTAGTCAACGTGATACTCATCTTGTCTTCTAGAGAGGTAAGCGTTGACGCCAGCTTTGCAAGGGAGTCAGCTTGCCGATTTTAACTTCTTGGGACATGTTCAATCATCACAACATGGAGATATGCCATTAATCTACGTGCGTACTTGTACTATGGTACCAAATCCGGCTTCTTGACTTCATATTCGCCAAGTAGTTGGTTGACTATTAACTTGGACTCGCCGTAGACTTGAAGATGCAGTTGCTTGGCGTCGACTGCCATTTCGAGTCCCAAGATCAGTGCTGGATATTCAGCAACGTTATTGGAGCAATTGCTAATGAGGGTAATTGAATGAGGTAAGATCTCACCCGTTGGAGTGACGAAAACGATTCCTACTCCAGCTCCTTCCTTGTGGGCAGCTCCATCGAAGTACATTTTCCATGGTTGTCTAGCTTCAGTTAGCATCACATCTTCGTCCGGAAGGTCGTCAGAAAGATCCCATTCAGCAGGTATCGGATGATCAACTAAAAAGTCGGCCATGGCTTATCCTTTGATAGCCTTTTGTGGTACGTAAACGATCTCGAACTGTTGAAACAACAAGTACCATCGTGAAAGTCTTTCAGAGAGAGCAGATTGAGACAACACATGCTTGAGAGGATTTGCTTTGGATACGAGATGTACCGTGTGAGCTTGGAAGTAATTCTTCAATTTGCGGATGGCGAAGACCAATGCTAGACAAAGCTTTTCGATTGGGCGGAACTTGAGCTCGTTTGGCGTCATCATCCGACTCAGATAGTATAGTGCGTTTTCCTTGCTCCCATCATTTTCTTGAGCCAGCAAGGCGCCAACAGAGTTTTCTTGGGCAGCTACGTATAGGATCAATGGTCGTCCGATCACTGGAGCAGCTAGCACTGGTGGCTTCATCAGATAAGCTTTGATGTTGTCGAACGCTTTCTTGTAGGACTCATCCCACTCGAACGGAATACCTTTCTTCATGAGCTTGCTGAACGGTTGGCATCTTCCAACAAGATTGGAAATGAACCTCCGGATGTATGCGAGCTTGCCTTGAAGGCTCTTCAACTCATGGATATCCCGTGGTTCCGGCATTCTCAAGATTGCGTCAATTTTGGCTTGCTTGATTTCAATGCCGTGATTCCGTACAACAAAGCCGAGGAACTTTCCAGAGGACACGCCAAACGCGCACTTCAATGGATTCATCTTCAGTTGATGCTTGCGAAGGCGTTTGAACACGGTCCTCAAGTCTTGCAGGTGATTAACTCGTTCCTTAGTCTTTACCACGAGATCATCGACGTAGCATTCAACAAGTTGTGCAGCATGTCATCGAAGATCTTTTGCATGGCACGTTGATATGTTGCCCTCGCATTCTTCAAGCCAAAGGGCATAACTTTATAACAGTATATGCCTTTTGGAGTCCGGAACGCAGTCATTTCTTCGTCTTCAGGTGCCATCTTTATTTGATTGTAGCCGGAAGACCCATCCATAAACGACAACGCCTCATGTCCCGTGGTGGCATCAATCATCAGCTCGGTGATCGGCAACGGGAACTCGTCTTTTGGGCAAGCCTCGTTCAAATCACGAAAGTCCACACAGACTCGGATTTGTCCATTCTTCTTCCTCACCGGGACGATGCTTGAAATCCAGGTGGGATATTGCACTTCACGAATGAAGCCAACGTCAATCAACTTGTTCACCTCAGCTTCAATTTGCGGTAGAAGTTCAGGCCGGAACCGATGTTGTGCTTGCTTTACAGGTCGTGCATCTTTCTTCACTGCAAGGCGGTGGACGGCTATCTTGGGGTCCAGATCGGGCATTTCTTTGTAGGACCATGCAAAGACGTCTCTGAATTCTTGGAGTAGTGCCACGTACCTTTCCGCCTCATCTACGGTCAATAAGGCACTGATAAACGTTGGGCGATGACCTTTCTCATCTCCTAAGTTCACTTCACGGAGTTCATCCACAGTGACCTTGATTTCTTCCTCAAATTGCATAGGCGCTGCGTTGGCGTCTTCTTCATTTGGCTCACTGCAATCAATGGTAATATGATTGATGGATTCAACGGTGTCGGTTTGATCATCTTCGTCATGCTTTGTGAAGACGATAGTTCGTTTCTTGAGCCTCAACCATCCGTCGGATAAGACGGACCATTCAACTTGACGTTTCATGCGGGACGGTACTATGCTCCTCACATCATTGCCGTAATTCGGGTCCTCAAATATTCCTTGCTTCACTGGAGACCGCTCCTTGCTAGCCGATGCTTTGTTTTGCAATTGGCGTTTTGTAGAACCTAGCCTTTCGAAGACGGATTTTGCAGAGTCTTCTTTGGCAACAGCTCCGAGCCTCCCGAAAACCGTTGACTTCACTTCTTTATTTGTCCCAAGCCTACGGAAGACAGACTTTTTATGCTCAGTTGTCTTCACCGACCCAAGTCTATCATGGACACACCATTTTGGCTCTCCTTTTGACAGACTACCGATGCGATCAAATGCTGACTTACGTGCAGGTTGGTCCTTTGGAGCATGATCCTCTTGATTTGCTTCTTCGGTGATGTAATTGGCCGTAGCTCATTTTATGATGATACGAACCGGTGCCTTCACTGTTTGTTCAGCTTTGACGAATATGGGTGCCTTCGACACTTGGGGCGCCGTGTCGAATTCCGCAACATACCCAAGTCCACTCCGGTCACCTTTTCTCCGATTGTTGTCTGGGAGCTTTCCCAACGGCGATGGCTCATTTGGGTTGAAGCCAGACTTGGTGAGAAAAAATGAATGCCTTCGGACCGAATTATTTGTCATTCTTCAGTCGACGTGCCTCCTTTGAGTTGAATCTTCAACACTTTCTGCGATGTGCCGGGATCAATGGGCGTTAGCGGGAGTGTAAGTCCTTCGAATGCTTCTTCCAGGATTGATTTTCCTTTGTCTTCACGGGTTGGTTGACCTTCTTTACGTTCTTCTTCCTCCAACGAAGGTGCCTTAGCTTTGGACGCCTCAAGGTAGTACTTAGCATCCCCATAATAAGACTCGGCCACCGCAAATGGTTTGTCATCGGAGATAACCCTTTTGACGACGCCGTTGTGCACGTACTTGAAGCATTGGTGCCATGTTGAAGGGACGACGCCGTTCTCGTGGATCCATGTCCGACCAAGAAGCATGTTGTATGATGTCCTTGCGTCAATGACGTGGAAGTACGTGCTTGCAGCCATGTCCTCAATTTGCAGACGGACTCGGATTGCGCCAAGGGATTTTTGCCCCCCTTGGTTGAAGCCTTGGATCAACATCTTGCTATTGGATAATTCTTCCTCTGAGATGCCCAATTTCTTCAAGGTGTGAAGTGACATGATGTTGACGGCAGAACCTCCATCTATCAGAATCCGATTCAGTCTTTTGTTGCCCACGTATCCAACGACGAACAATGGTCGGTTGTGAACTTTCGCATTTTCCAGCTCCATCGGCATGTCCTCGTCATTGAACGTGATGGAAAGCATGCACTCACTGAGATGCGAATGATCATTAACTTGCTTAGGGTGGTTTTTCTTTGACGTACTCCCGGCCTCGAAGACGGTGTTGCACGTCGTGGACTTGTCGGGAACTTTGATCTCGATCGATCCAACTTGGATGGAAACGGTGTTGGCCATCTCTGCTTCATCTGCCAAGGTGATTTTGCCTTGTTTGACGAGATCCATGACTTTGTCTTTGAAAACGAAGCAATCTTGGATCGTGTGGCTCACCAAACGGTGGTACTTGCAGTATAGCGGGTCGTTGGTCATCCCAGCTTGCTCGGGACATTTCATCCATGGTATCTCGATGAGGTTTTCTTTCATCAAGTCATTGAAGATGCCTGGTAAGTCGGAGTCAAGGAATGGGTACGTCTTAGCCCGTCTATCTTCCAATGACGACCTTTGACGTTGAGCTTGCGGTGGCTTCGGCTTGTCGCTTGTCACCGGCTCCTTCCCACGTACCTTCACGAGAGCGGCGCTTGTTGCCATCGCATCCTTTGTGGGTGGCTTCGACTGTGGCTTGCCTCCCTTCTTCCATTCGACTCGGTTGTTTGGACGAGTTTGTTGAACGGGCGGACCATAGGCTCCACTTGACGCCAAACTTAGCTCCATGTCGTGAGCACGAGTTGCAAGCTCCTCGAATGTCCGGGGACGAATGCCTTGCAGGATGTATCGTAAACCCCATTGCATGCCTTGGATGCACATCTCAATCGCTGACGTTTCAGACAAGCGATCCTTGCAGTTGAGACTCAGGCTCCTCCAGCGGTTGATGTAGTCAATCACCGGCTCGCCCTTTGATTGTTGCGTGTTCGTCAATTCTATCATGCTGACGGTACGCCGTGTGCTGTAAAAACGGTTCAGAAACTCTTTGTAATACCCGGAAATTTTCCAAACTAAAATAAATACAACAAATAAAATAAATATAATAAATAAAGAAATAAATGTAGAGGAAATGAGAAATGGAATTTAATTCAAGAAGGAATTAAATATCCAAGAACCCGTGAAGTCTAAAATAATTTAATTAAATAAATTATTGCACGAGAACCAAATATAGATGGACTTAATATTTCGAACCCGAAATTAATTTGAGATCCCAAATAAATTTAAAGTAGGATTTAAAGTCCAAGAGATAGCCCAAGAAAATAGAAGAAGAAAATGCCCACAGAGAAGGCAAAGGCCCAAAAGAAATGAGGAAGAGGAAAGGCCCAAAGGATAGCACGGCCCGGCCCAGGACAAAGCCCATTCCGGGTCCGCGCGGAGTTTCCACAAACTCCACGCCAACTCCGCGCCACTCAACAGAAACGCCCGTTGCGAGATTCACTCGCCCGAACGCGGATTTTTCGACTTTCGGTTGAACATCTCTCGACCCAAGACCCTTGGGGTCAGATTTTGGACGCCCTAGGTCTTAGATATCTATAAATAAGACCTTCTAGGAGCTCCGAATACCTTTACGAAACCCTACAACTCTCTACACATTCGAAACCCTAAATCCGGAGTCGTCGGAGGCACGAAACCAAGACGAACACTGTTGGACGAAAATTCTAAGATCTCCATAGTCGTGGTAAGTCTCGATCCAATCTTTGTTCAATAAACGATTCGAAAACGAATCCTAATCTTCTTCTTTTCTCTTCTACACCTCGAATTGGATCTAGATCGTAGAACCCGACGATCGGAGAGGAGAAACGGTGGACGGGAAGCCACGCCTTCGAATAGACAATCCCGGACGTTAATAAACTCTGTAAGTTAACTCTTACATGGTTTTGGGATGAATTAAAACATTCAAAACTAAAAGATTATCAAGAAATCGAAATTCTGTCAATTATTACTTTCCACCGACGCAACAGATTTGATGAATTTTTCCGAACCTTAAAACGAATTCAAACGGAGAAACTTAAAACACGAAAAACGTTCCTAAGACTTAGATCTAGCAACTGTAAATTTTTGAGAATTGTTAGAGACGATTTGATATGTGAAATCCCATCGAAACCGAACTGTTTAAATCTAGATCTCGAAATCTTGGACAGAACTTAGGAATGATCTTGATCACGTTTTTGACATAGGATCTAGACTGTTTTAAATCTTTGGCCGAACATGAAAGTCGTAGATAATTGTCTTAAGATGATCTCTGTCGAATTTCATTAAATTTGGAGTTGAATTGCTAAGGTAGAATTCGAAATCTCTAAACTGTGACCTAGGAAATTCGGACAGATTTATACTTCTGTGAAAATTAGTGTTTTTGACCTGTTTAGGTATCTCGGATTGAAAAAGTTAAAACACAAAAGTTGTAGATCTCGACGTTTTGGAGTCAGATGTGAAATTTCGGAATTTTTGAAATTAAATCTGATTTTAGACGAATTTTAGAGTAAACTGTGGTTGACCGAGTCAAAACTTGAAATCTTGTTGAAACGGTGGAATTAGCCTTTGAGGTTGAAACGGATAGAAATACTTTGACATACGATACACGAAACGAGAAGATTAAAATATTGTGGGTTATGACTAAGCTAGATACTGTCAATGTTCTCTGCGGCTTGGGACATAAGAGCCCAAGTGTATGTCTAGGTTGACGTAAGAGCCCTAGCGAAACACTGATCGTATGGCTAGCGGACAGATTAACTCTAATTAAAAGATCGACCATGATACCTGTGGACATAAGAGCCCAGGCGTAAGGCTGGCGGACATAAGAGCCCTAGCGGTGGTGATCTGTAAAAGATATGAAACGAGAAGTTTGCGAGAATTCCAAATTAAATCTGTATTAAATTGTGCTGTTAAATTTATGGCAACTTATTTAATTACGTTGCAAGCTATATGATGATCTTATGAATCCATATTTCTAAATTATGCGATTACATGAATTATTTAAATTATGCACATGTTTTCATTAAATTTAATTAAAGGCTTTGAAACCTCATAATCTTGTACGTGTTAACTTACTCAGCACGTAGTGCTGACCAAACCATTTTTATTTCTTTTTCTTTCAGAGTTGAGAATTATGCATCGTCATATGCATACACGGGAAGTTTGAGATGATATATTATTTTGAAATTTTGTATTAGACTAGATCTTGCATGAACGGGCCTGTTTAACCCGTGATTAGGCCATGTTGACCCTATATTTAAATTCCGCTGCGATACATATATGTAAATGTTATTTTCCGCTGCAACTTTGATGTACTATTTTCGAATTATATATGAATGGGCTGTTTGAATATTTTAAATTCTGAAAAACCATAGCCTTGCATCTCTTTAGTAAGCTCGGAGAAACCGTGTCTTGCTAGGGAGGTGTGGCGGTGACACCCCGACCTGGGTGACCAAAAACCGGGGTGTTACAGAGTGGTATCAGAGCCCAGACTATTTTAAAGCTATTTATTTTAAAGAAAATATCTGATACCAAAGGTGGTATCAAAGCCCAGAATATTTTAAAGCTATCTATTTTAAAGAAAATATCTGATACCAAGTTGGTATCAGAGCCCAGAATATTTTAAAACTATTTCTTTGAAAGAAAATATCTGATACCAAAGTGGTATCAGAGCCCGGCTATTTTTAAACCCTTATTATTTTTAAAGTACTATTAATATTTTGACTATTATTTTAAATTTTAAAGTATTATTTCCATGGAGAAATTTTTATTTTAAAACCCATGGAAAAAATATATATATAGTGCAAAAATTATTTTTGGGGGAAAATCATCATTCGCATTTGCATATTGCATCTCTTTTTTGTAGAGAACTTAGAATCTTGGCGAATTTTAACTTAGAATCTTGGCGAAGTTAACCTAGAATCTTGGCGAATATTAACTTAGATCTCTTGCTACACCTAGATAACTTAGAGGCTTGACATCGAATTAGAAACGCTCACTAGAGACTGATGTTGCCTTAGTTCTAGATCGCGTTCATCTAAGCGCACGCCTAAGCATAACAAATCTCGGCTTTAGCCATTCCTATCCTGGTACGAACTAGAAAACTTCCTCATGTGGAACAATAAGAAAATCAAGTTTTATTAAAACACTATTTATTCCAAAAATCTTGTTGGGATTTCCAAACAACAAACCCGAAAATTTGAAATTAGAAATTTACGAAACGTCTCATTCAAGCGATCTACCTAAACCAAGATAAGCTAATCTATACACGTGTAACAGAAAATGGCGCCTAGGAGGAAACCAAGGAAGGTGAGTCCAAACGGCACTGACGCTAACCTTTCCAACACGCCCAACAACAGTGAAAGTCCTCAGAACCTAGGGGAGCAAGTGCCTCAAGCGCCCAATAATATGGAAGCACGTTTAAAATCTGTAGAGGAACTCCTTGTAGCATTGGGAAATGCCGAGGTGCATAGGGTGCAAACAGTGCCTCCGCCAGTAGCCCGAGTCAACTACTTGGCATTAGTGAACCCTTACAACCCTCCCCATTATGACGGCCAAGAGGATCCAGCCAAGTTGGAAGGATGGATCCGTAACTTTGACAAGCTCTTGAATGCTATCAAGTGCCCTGATGAGGAGAAGATACACGTAGTGACCTACTACCTAGGAGGCGAAGCCGATGAGTGGTGGCAAAATCTCCAAGCGAATTCAGTGGAAGACGAAGAAGCCTACACCTGGGAAGAACTTAAGGAAGCTTTGAGGGAAAGATTCTACCCACTGAGCACCAAGACTGCGAAGTACGAGGAATTCATCAACCTAAAGCAAGGTGCGCAAACCGTGCAAGAGTACTACAGCAAATTCAAGGAGCTAGTACGATTCGCTGCGAGGATAGTATCAACCGACTCTCACAAGGCTCAGAAATTCGAGATGGGTCTGAACCTTAGTATCCGGGAGATACTTGCAGTAGGACAATTCACGAACCTGCAGACGATATATGATCGCGCCGTATCAATTGCTCGAATCCAGCAATTGAAGCGTAAGGAACATGGTGAGTCGAGCAAGGACTCGCAAGGACTTGAGAAGAAGGATCGGAAAGACAACAACAACAACTCTAGGAAAGACAATGGATCCCGAAGGAAAGGAAATAAAGGTCTCAACAATGGGGGAGACGACAACCGTGGTGCGTTTATACCACGTTGCCCACGATGCAACCATGCACATCTGGTGCGCCAATGCCCGAAGCCTGGAACCTGCCGTAGGTGCGGCAAGCTTGGTCACAAGGCTAGTGGATGTCGAACGCCAGAGGAGGCGATCGAAAAGAGAGTAGATTTGGTGAACCTTCAGTAAGGGGAGAGTGACGAGGAACAAGACCAAAACCCGAACCCTCTTGAGAATAATGAATAGGCAGTTATGGGGACATAACTGAAGTCCTAAGGGGGAGGGGATGTGATACCCCGTAACAATTTATTTTTGGAGTTCGACTCGATATCATGTATCCTAAATCATAAATAAACAAATTCAACTTGTTTTGAACTACGTTATGGCTTGATCCCTTCACAGGGTACGTAGGCAGCTTAGAAGTTTTAATTCTAAGTTCAGTCGCAAAATAATAAAACAAACAAAAGACCTTAGTACGAGAAAAGCCGAAACACAACTTCGAGGACGAAGTTGATTCTTAAGGAGGGTAGACTGTAATACCCGGAAATTTTCCAAACTAAAATAAATACAACAAATAAAATAAATATAATAAATAAAGAAATAAATGTAGAGGAAATGAGAAATGGAATTTAATTCAAGAAGGAATTAAATATCCAAGAACCCGTGAAGTCTAAAATAATTTAATTAAATAAATTATTGCACGGGAACCAAATATAGATGGACTTAATATTTCGAACCCGAAATTAATTTGAGATCCCAAATAAATTTAAAGTAGGATTTAAAGTCCAAGAGATAGCCCAAGAAAATAGAAGAAGAAAATGCCCAAAGAGAAGGCAAAGGCCCAAAAGAAATGAGGAAGAGGAAAGGCCCAAAGGATAGCACGGCCCGGCCCAGGACAAAGCCCATTCCGGGTCCGCGCGGTCTCCGCGCGGAGTTTCCACAAACTCCACGCCAACTCCGCGCCACTCAACAGAAACGCCCGTTGCGAGATTCACTCGCCCGAACGCGGATTTTTCGACTTTCGGTTGAACATCTCTCGACCCAAGACCCTTGGGGTCAGATTTTGGACGCCCTAGGTCTTAGATATCTATAAATAAGACCTTCTAGGAGCTCCGAATACCTTTACGAAACCCTACAACTCTCTACACATTCGAAACCCTAAATCCGGAGTCGTCGGAGGCACGAAACCAAGACGAACGCTGTTGGACGAAAATTCTAAGATCTCCATAGTCGTGGTAAGTCTCGATCCAATCTTTGTTCAATAAACGATTCGAAAACGAATCCTAATCTTCTTCTTTTCTCTTCTACACCTCGAATTGGATCTAGATCGTAGAACCCGACGAACGGAGAGGAGAAACGGTGGACGGGAAGCCACGCCTTCGAATAGACAATCCCGGACGTTCATAAACTCTGTAAGTTAACTCTTACATGGTTTTGGGATGAATTAAAACATTCAAAACTAAAAGATTATAAAGAAATCAAAATTCTGTCAATTATAACTTTCCACCGACGCAACAGATTTGATGAATTTTTCCGAACCTTAAAACGAATTCAAACGGAGAAACTTAAAACACGAAAAACGTTCCTAAGACTTAGATCTAGCTACTATAAATTTTTGAGAATTGTTAGAGACGATTTGATATGTGAAATCCCATCGAAACCGAACTGTTTAAATCTAGATCTCGAAATCTTGGACAGAACTTAGGAATGATCTTTATCACGTTTTTGACATAGGATCTAGACTGTTTTAGATCTTTGGCCGAACATGAAAGTCGTAGATAATTGTCTTAAGATGATCTCTGTCGAATTTCAATAAATTTGGAGTTGAATTGCTATGGTAGAATTCGAAATCTCTAAACTGTGACCTAGGAAATTCGGACAGATTTATACTTCTTTGAAAATTAGTGTTTCTGACCTGTTTAGGTATCTCGGATTGAAAAAGTTAAAACACAAAAGTTGTAGATCTCGACGTTTTGGAGTCAGACGTGAAATTTCGGAATTTTTGAAATTAAATCTGATTTTAGACGAATTTTAGAGTAAACTGTGGTTGACCGAGTCAAAACTTGAAATCTTGTTGAAACGGTGGAATTAGCCTTTGAGGTTGAAACGGATAGAAATACTTTGACATACGATACACGAAACGAGAAGATTAAAATATTGTGGGTTATGACTAAGCTAGATACTGTCAATGTTCTCTGCGGCTTGGGACATAAGAGCCCAAGTGTATGTCTAGGTTGACGTAAGAGCCCTAGCGAAACACTGATCGTATGGCTAGCGGACGGATTAACTCTAATTAAAAGATCGACAATGATACTTGTGGACATAAGAGCCCAGGCGTAAGGCTGGCGGACATAAGAGCCCTAGCGGTGGTGATCTGTAAAAGATATGAAACGAGAAGTTTGCGAGAATTCCAAATTAAATCTGTATTAAATTGTGTTGTTAAATTTATGGCAACTTATTTAATTACGTTGCAAGCTATATGATGATCTTATGAATCCATATTTCTAAATTATGCGATTACATGAATTATTTAAATTATGCACATGTTTTCATTAAATTTAATTAAAGGCTTTGAAACCTCATAATCTTGTACGTGTTAATTTACTCAGCACGTAGTGCTGACCAAACCATTTTTATTTCTTTTTCTTTCAGAGTTGAGAATTATGCATCGTCATATGCATACACGGGAAGTTTGGGATGATATATTATTTTGAAATTTTGTATTAGACTAGATCTTGCATGAACGGGCCTGTTTAACCCGTGATTAGGCCATGTTGGCCCTATATTTAAATTCCGCTGCGATACATATATGTAAATGTTATTTTCCGCTGCAACTTTGATGTACTATTTTCGAATTATATATGAATGGGCTGTTTGAATATTTTAAATTCTGAAAAACCATAGCCTTGCATCTCTTTATTAAGCTCGGAGAAATCGTGTCTTGCTAGGGAGGTGTGGCGGTGACACCCCGACCTGGGTGACCAAAAACCGGGGTGTTACACTCTTGCTCAAGTTGATCCCAGCTGTCGATGCTGCCGTGTTCCAAGTTGGTATACCATTCGAACGCATTCCCCTTTAATGAACGAATGAACTGTTTGACGAGGTGATCTCCAAATGTACCCGCTTCGTTGCATGTCTCTACGAAATGGGCGATATGTTGCTTGGGATTCCCTTTGTCGTCGAACTGTTGGAACTTGGGCGGTTGATAGCCTGCTGGCATCCTCAATGAGTCGATGCGGGCGCTGTATGGCTTGAGATACGTCAAGGAGGATTTTGATCCTGCCGAGACCTCTTCCTTCAGCGTTCCCGTGATGAACTCTTTCAGTTGATCAGCCGAGATGAAGCCGTTTGGAGTGACTTGGACGTCAGCGGTTGCTTTTCCTTTTGCTGAAGCGCCTTGCTGGGAAGTCTCTCTATCGTCGCGGATCTCCACGGGTTTGTTCACCGCTTGGCCGCCGTTAGAGCCATCCAGTCTGTTCATCGTTTGCTCCATACGTGCATCTTGCAACTCGGATCTTTTCGCAAGCATTTCCACGATCTTTGTCAGGTTGGCCATTTGCTCTTCAAGAGTGCTGGCTTGGGTTGTCATTGCAGCAGCATGACGCAGGGCGGATGTCTCTTCTTGATCTCCCCGCGGGCTTGACAACAGCGTGGAGGATCCCGATCTGTGTTCGTTTCCTTCTTCCAGCAGCGGCATATCCGCATCAACATCTTTTCCGCGCGTAGCATCGGCGGCCTCCATTGCTTTCTTCATGTTCCTTGTGGTGACGTTGGGCATAGCGGCACCGGATGTCGAAGAGTTGCTCTTAGAGGTGTTCCTTGAAGCCATTGGATTTTGTTGACGACGCTTGGAGGAGATTAAAGGCAGAAGTGTCCCACTGGGCGTGCCAAAATCTGTAAGTGCAAAAATGCGTAGACAGAAACTGCAAAATAATTTTATTAATTTCACAAGAAATGTCTACAGATTACAGAGAATTTGAATAAATTTAAAAAAGAAACATATGAAGATCAAACGAATTGGGTTCGACTTCTGTTACTCCTTTGATTCCTCCAACCTTGAAGACGTCGAGATGCTTTTTGTGCTTCTTCTTCGGCCTCTTGGAATTTCTGCAGCGTTTTGTTGCTGTAGATCTCAAGTGTTTGAGTCTTGAGAGTGATTAGGGTATGAAGATGTATATCCCTGGAAGTGTGACAGGGTGCCTCTATTTATAGAGGGAAAACACTAGGGTTTGTGGATGATGGACCAATCGATGGGTTGGTCCAATCCACGTTTTTATCGGGTCATTGACCATGTGGGCCTTTCATCTGGGCTTGTTCCAATTGACTTATTTTCATGGACTGGCCTGCTTCAAGTGTCCATTGGATCATAGGCTTGTGGTCTTTCATTTGGACTTATCCACACCGATTAATTTTTATAGGCTGGCCTACTTCGAACATCCATTATTAAGCCATGAGGCTTGTGGGTCTTGCATTTGGACTTGTCCACATTGGCCCAATCATAGGTCCACTTGGCTTGTTGATCCAAATAGTCCAATAAATATTAATAATTATTTCAAGCATTTAATTTATTTAAAATGCCTAGAAAATAATTAAATTAATATTTAAATTTGCACGTGTCGCATTTTTAGTGGCGAATAAATTTCATGTGTTTACAACAGTAACCGCCAAATTTTAATATCTAATCTCTAAACTCTGAACGTTCCTCTCCCCAACTTTTAGCTTTCCAAACTCCAGACTTTAAACTCTAATTTAAAATTGCATTACCAAACACCATTATTCAAATTTAAAACTATTTTTCACTATTAATTTCAAACTCCAGACTCTAAACTCCAAACTCCAGACGCTAAACTTTAATTATTTCCCAAAATCCTAAAAATCCTTAAAAAAAGGAAATTGACAAATGAAAGTTTTTTTTTTCCGCGTAGAAATGAAAAGGTTGTTGATATAATTCCAACCGATAGTAATTCCACAATTTAAATTCAATCGTGATGGGCCACATCCCAAACCGCACCTACCTACCTCAACTGGTATTGTAGGGGTGGCTTAATTCTAAGGAGGTCAGGGCCAACACCCTGCCTCAAGCCCTCAACAACCCACCAATTGCACATCGGGATGCCCACTGGGATGCCTGCTCGGGATGGGTTGGAGTGAATGATCTATAGAACTCTCGCGGTGGCAAGTAGGTGTGCCTTCGCCAAATTTCACCCATAATTGTTTAAACTTATTACATAATTGTCTAATACTATTAAAAACATTAAAATGTCCCGATCCTTGCCCAGCGTCCGAACATGAGACTGTGAATGTCATTAACATCTATACTATACTGTAAATTTATGTTATTTGCTGACTTCCAAACAAGGCCATTATAGGTGTCCATGACCTTTCAAGTAGCAGGCATATAAAAACTGAAACATTAGATACTACCAATCAAACTTATTTCTTATCAACCCTATAACTAATACTCTCTCTGTTTTTTTTTTTTTTTGTTTTTTCTTCATGAAAGAAAAAAATCCAAATTTTTTCACACTTTTTAATAAAATCATTAAACACATTATATTTCCTCCCACATTTCATTCACTCCTACTTTTTCACTTACTTTATTTTATCAAATATGAAAATGAGACTTTAAAACAGCATAACAAAGGAAAAACATACATTTTAAACAAAGAATGGAGGGAGCTAGTTGGTGGGATTTAGGGTCTGTTCTGCATGCAGTTTTTGGGAGCTTTTGGGAGCTTTTGGTAGCTTTAGCTTTTATTTTAAAACAAAAGTTTTGTTCTGCACACTAGCTTTTAGGAGCTTATGAGAGCTTTTGGAAGCTTCTTTTTAGAAGCTACTTGTAGTAGCTTTAAAAAATAAGCTCCTAGCTTATTGTTGAGCAATTACAATTTTATCCTAATAACCAACTCACTACCCAATAGTCTACATAAATATTTGTCCTTTTATGTCATTTCATACATTTTTTTACAGCTACAGCTAGTTATACATAACACTTAAATAAAACTGACAGCTACAGCTCCCACAGCTCCCTACAGCTTCAGCTCCCTACAGCTCCAGCTTGCAGCTACAGCTCACAGCTACAGCTCTGCGTGCAGAACATACCCTAGTTATTAAAAAAATTTGCCTGAAAAAACGTGTGCTAATACAATACCCGTTTCATTAAAAAAATAAATAAATAAAATTGCATGCCGCACCTGATGTCCCCGATTCCAGATTGACATGTCTCCTAATACAAAGCATTTTAGTTTTGATCCCTTGTCATTGCAGCAATGTTTCCCTGATTATAGAACCTAGAAAAGACAAGCAAATCATATGATTGCCAATTGCTGCCAAGAGCACAAGGATAAATGCTAAACTAAACTTGAAGGACACATGCATGATTACAAAGCTGTTTTGAGTAGTTAGAAACTTATAATGTAAAGATATCTGAAGCAAAAGAAGAAATGCCCACAAGGTCTCGGAGTACATAGATGCATAGAATAATACTACACAACTGAGAATATTGGACTCGAATTTCATTCTACAAGAATAATGAAACGGACAAATTAACCAAACACAACCACCAGTAAGCACCTTAGAGATCCAATGGCCCATTTCAGTTCAGTTGCTGCTGATAGCCCTAGCAATCAACAACATAGTCACCACGTACATTATATATTATCCTTCCCAAAACCACTATAAAAGATTGACAGTGAAACCTCAAGGCCAAAGTACAGTTGAAAATGACATTGCCAACTAAAGTCAAACTACTCAGCATAATCCATACTATATATTACATCACTGAATAATACAATAAACACGATTATTCAACATTGGTCTATGGTTAAATAAGATTGCTGCAAACATGAATATTAGATTAACAAACTGTTGCATTTGATGAGAGGAAAGGAAGAGTATTTTACCTCACCATGTGGTGGTATCAATGCTCTATGGGGCTTTGGGACTGTGAATAAATGCAAAATCAATCACTAATCAACATAACAAGGGGGTTTTTTTTTGGTGGGGTGGGGTGGGCAATCAATTGAATATATCCAAAATGCAACAACAATCACAGTGATGAGCCTAAAACCCCACAACAAACAAGGCATGTAAAACGGGATGTTGTGGAAACACAGGAATTGAACTTCAGAATAGGCAGTCGCAAGTATCATTAGTATAACAAATATATAGCCACAAAAAATTGTTTTTCCTAAGTCCTCACTATGGAATTTATAGATCAGGTTGAAGAAACATATCCTAGACCAGATTTTAATGGGAAAATTTTAAAGTTCATAGAAGATTCATGAACCACAAAGCTCTATGTTGTACAGACTATAGATAGAGAATCAAGTTGGTTTCTTGTATATTACGTGGGTTTTTTAACATCTCAAACCCAACCAGTGGAAAGCGACCTGTAACTCAAGCACATAGAATATACTTCTAAGCATTACAAGCTACCATGAACAAGCTCACCATTGGGATTTCCTTGCTCATAGAAGCTTTTAAAGAGATTGATAGCTTCTGATGCCATTAATCCTCCAGTGCACTTGAATACCTTCCTTTCTAAAATCCCACCACTGAAAGAAAATATGAAAATCAGAACACACACACACACACACACACACAAGGAAAGAAAAAAAAAAAACGAGGAAGAAAGAATCTAATTGAATTGGAATGAGTACAAATACTGAAAACAAAACAGAATCATTTTATTAGCAATAAAAGCAGGAGTATCAGTTTTCATGTACAATGGTAGAATTAGAAGTAGAACTATATTATGAACCTACAAACGTATTTTAGTATAATATATACATGATAACGTGCATATTATAATTCAGACTAGGGCAACAGTGCTACTCTCTTTTACTGGTCATTACTGTCATATTCACAACTGCTTGAAAACATAGTAAACCAATCAACCAAAAAGAGTAACCCAAAAAAAAAATTTAAATAAGCACCATGGATAACCAGGAAAAAATCCTAAATGAAAAATGGCTATGAATTGGTCTTGCTTTTGCATTTAATAAATATGAAATTAATTACCAAGGATTAATGAGCTGCTAGTCTGCTACTAAATTCTATAAAGATGTAAGACAAAAAATAAATAAATAAATAAATAAAAATGGGTATCAACTTGGAATAAAACCTAGCTAGCTCCCTGGAGCTTCTCCATGGCAGTATTGTCATTGCATACAAACAAACAAGTTTGGAGGGTGTGGATCAGTATTGTCATTGCATACAAATAGCTGATAAAGCTGCTGCACACATTATACATGGCTCACACGTAACATAAAAGGGCGCATTTTGAGAATTTTGCTGCAACTTCTTCTCTTGTAAATCCGTTTTTCTGCCACTGTTCAAGGAGCACATCAATTGCTTCAAACTCTGCATGTCGAGTTGCCTGCAAACCATGTGCAGATTTTAATTTCTTCTTATTTGCAAAAAATGCTTAAGTGGGACTGTGGGAAATTAGGGATGAAAACGGTACGGATACGGTCGGATAGTGTCGGATACGGATATTATCCATATTTTTTTTGTCGAATTCGGTATCGAATACGGATGGGCCGGATACGAATACGGTTTCGGATATTTCGGATTACGGATACGGTACGGATACAGGACGGATATATGACGGATACGGATTCAATCGGATACAGATTATCGGATAATTTTTTATAATCTTTTTTGAAAATTTGATATTTTTTTAATTATTAATCATTTTTAATTATTAAATAATAGTAATATATTAATCTATTCGGATATCCATATTTAAAATCCGGATAATATTCTATCAATTTTCGGATACGGTCGGATATTCTCGGATACGGTTAGATATTTTCGGATACGGATACGAATGCGAATATTAAAATACGGATTCGGATTCGGATACGAATATTGAAATATCCGTCCGGATAGTAAAAAAACGGATTCGGATTCGAATATAATCGGATACGGCATCGGATCGGTCGGAGATTTACCGTACCGCTTTCACCCTAGTGGGAATACGTTGGTATTAATAAATCCATATATAAAAACTTCTACATAGCCCACCACAGAAATGAAATGGGTTTAATGAATGAAAACATATAAAAGGCCCATGTGCTGTGCTGCTATAAGGTAAGTTTATAGAGATTCTCTTTTACAATACATGCAAAGCTGCACTTCCAGAGCTGGACTGAGTGGGAGCCAATGTTACTTTAAAGACCAAATGCTCCTAATAAATCATTAAAAGTTCACGGAACAGACGGAACAAGGGACACAAAATACCCCCATTGCCAAACAAGAATCAATATGTAGTTGCTTTGCCAGTATGTGATTTATGCATCTCAATCTCTTCATGGAACCAACCTCAAAGTAAAGCATCTTCATATTATGCGTTCCTCAACGTTATTTGTTAATACATAGCTTAAACAACTTAACCTTGTACTTTTCATTTAGATGATTTTACAGGTGTTAGCACATCCGGTTAACGACGACAGTTAACTCTGCTGAAGTCATTTTAATTGTACTTATTTAATTATTGCAGAGTCTGTGATTTGTAAGGGAGTTCTTAGAGTTTTTCGTATTATTCATTGTTGAGATTACAGAGAGAGTTTTTGTGAATGTTCTTCAAGAACTTAGATGTAAATTTTTTGAACAAGAAAGAAGGAAGAGCCTACATCGTGATATCTGAAGATATTGTGATCTACAATCAAGAAAAATTTCTGGATCAATCAGGGAAAAAGATGAAGGTATCGTGCCTTGGAGACATGCTTGTTACGGCGCCCTGTTATGGCGCGGTGCCAATGGACCGCCATACTGCCATGGCGTTATGGCGCCCGCCATGGCGACAATATGGCGGTAAATAGGTACAAAATATAAAATTATATATATATATATATATATATATATATAATCATGCAATTCTATATTTAAACTACATGTTATATAGTTCAAAATTCTAAACCCAAAAAACAATTAAATGTCAAATAATGCACGCATAGTTCCAAAAAACAAAAGCAAAAGTAGTATCAAAAAACAAATTAAAGGTCAATCATCAAAAAAATCAAGGCCCCCAGGGGTATTCTCCAAGTTATTGTCATCCATTGGTGTATTCTCTCCTCCTTCATCTTCATCATCATTTGGAAATGGTTCCAAATCCTCGTCCTCATCATCCTCATCCACCAACATTGACTCCGAATGACTACTGCCACGACCCCTCCTAGAATAGCTTTCGAAAGAGCTTGAATTTCTTCTAGTTTTCCCCTCAAGATTTTGTGATGCACCAATTGCTTCATCAACTTGTTCCCATAAGAGACCGTCCCCATCATGTACTCCACTGCTTGAATTATAAACCTATTCATTGTCCCATTGAAATTCTTCTAGGACCAATGGGTTAAAATTCTTACCTTCCTCGCGCCTTTTCTGGAATCTAGTTGTGATCTTTCGGTTATATTGAATGTAAACCAAGTCATTCAATCTTTCATGCTCCAACCTATTTCTTCTTTTGGTGTGGATGTAAGAAAAAAATTATTTTAAAAATTTAGAAATATAAAGTTTATCTAATATATGAACAAAACCTTTAGTTACTTACAAATTCAAATGTACTCCAATTACGCTCACAACCAGAAGATGAGCAACACAGGCCTAGAATACGTAATGCAAATGATAGGAGCTCGGGATGAAGAACACCATAAGCAGTCCACCAATCAACTACATTAAAAATAATAAACCAAAATTTAGTTAGAAATATTTAATAATAATAATAATAATAATAATAATAATAATAATAATAATAATAATAGAAGGTAGTAACTAGTAGCACTTACGAGGGCTCTTTGTTTTACGTGCAGTGATGACCAATTGCTTTCTAAAACTTCCCCGCACATTATCATAATCATCAACTTGATCACTTATTTTGGATAGCAAAACATAGTCTGGAATCATTTTCTCAAGTACATCATTAAACATAGCTCGTTGCTTACGAGCATATGTGAGATCACTATCCTTCAATTCAAAGTACTTGGAGGGGTTTAAGAATAGTGCAGCCCCATACAACCTCACCTCCATTTGATCCACCCACCGCCTCTCAACTATTTGCATTATCTTCCCCAACAACCTTGCTTTATTAGCTAAAGATTCATTGATTTTTTGTTTTGCCATATTCATAGCCATTGCAAGTTCAGGCATAGCTGGCTTTTCATCACCATCCACTATCCTCAAGACAACAAGAAGTGGAGTAGATACCCTTATCAAATCTTCAACACCATTCCAAAAGCGAGCCGAAAACACAATGTCATAAACTTTTTTCCTTGCTTCTATACTAGATAACTTTGATTTGGACCAATCATCACTTGCAAACTCACTCCTCAAGGCATCTCTATGTCTGTACAAGCTTTGCAAAGTGAGGAAAGCAGTGGCAAAACGTGTGGCCCCCGGTCTCACAAGATCTTTACCTCCCAATTTCTTCCTCATTGCATTCAAAGTCTTCCATGCCTATATATGAAAGTAGTCACACGCCGACCACTCTCAATTCTAGGCTTAAATTCTGCCAATTTTCCAATATCTTCTGGAATTAAATCAAGGCAGTGCGCAGCACATGGCGTCCAAAATAATGTGGGTATGCGCTCCTCCAGTAACTTCCCCGCTGCTTTAAAATTGGCTCCATTATCTGTGACTACTTGGACAACATATTCCTTGCCAATCTTCTCAATTCTCTGTTCTAGTAAATCTGCTAACATCAGACAATCTTGAACCTCGCTCGAAGCATCAACAGACTCTAAGAAGAAAGTGCCTTCTGGACTATTCACAAGAAAATTAATCAAATGTCTGTTTCTTCTATCAGTCCACCCATCAGACATGAGTGTGCATCCATATACCTTCCAAGCTTTGACATGTCGTTCTTTTAATTTATCTGTCGATGTCACTGATTCCTTAAGAAGAGGCACACGCAATTCATGATAGCTAAAGGGTCTTATCCCCGGGCCCAATTGCCCAATCGATTCCATCATAATCTCATAGCTCCTAGAGTTTGCAGCATTAAAAGGGATGCCATTTTCGTAAAAGAAGTCAGCAATGTGATTATACGTTCTATGAATCTCTTCTTTGGTCTTAGTACAAGCTTCAAAGGTTTTTTGCTTGTACCCACTGGAGTGCCTTTCTTCAACCACTTCCTCAGGAGTTTTTCTTATCATATTTACAACTGATTTACTTTGTTTCCCTGGCTTTGGTTGCACTACTGCAAACTTCTTCATAGATTGAGTTTGGGAGAACTTTCTTTTGCTTGCAGTTCCCGAACTTGGTTGAGGATTAGCTGATGCATTCGTTTGAATAGGATCTTCATCACCATCATCATCTAAATCCAAATCTACGCGGGTGGATGCTCTATTCTTCATCTTTTGTTGTAGAAACTCGTGGAGCTCTTTGGTAATCTCTTTTGTTGTCTTTGGGCATTTAGTAACATCTCCAAAACCTCCAATCAAGTGTTGTTTCAATCTTTTGATTCAGAATGCATTTGCTTTCCACATAGGGAGCATTCCACCAAATCATGGTTTGCCAAGTCTGGCCAAAACCCGTACTTGCAACCTGGATCATTCGATTTTGCCTTTCTTTTTGGATCCTTTGAAGGATCATAGCTTCCAGGTGCTTCAGCCATATGACTGTAAATTACAACACATTCATAATATTCAAATATTCAATCAATAAAAATTAATAAATCAAACCATTTAAAATAACTCAAATATATTGCTATATAAAATCAAACTGTTGTTTTTGTTTTCTATTTAATAAATCAAACCATTTACTTAATTAACTAAACCAATAATATATATATATTACAATATAAATAAAAAACTGTTACAGCCGTGTAAAGTAGAAAAAGTCAACAACTTCTTTTTCAATCTATAGAGTGTAGTACTGTAGTAGTGTAGTGTATAGACATGAAGTAATGATAATTGATACCACCTACTCGGCACTCAGACTGGAAAAGATGGAATACTGGAAAAGTGGGAAGATTAAAATATTACATACACTCTAAGCCTGTAGCATACAATATAATATTATATAATACTAGTGGCAAACAAAGTACTGCTGCCAGATGATAAAAAAAATACATCTTTATATAAAAAATCTGTACATGTGTAAACACCATAGATGAAAGAACAGAGCAATAAAAAAAACACTATCAAAGTTCACACCAAAACCAGAGCTTTAAAAAACACCTTCTCAAAAATAAGAAAACATACCTGCGAGGCTGTGTCTTGCGTACAAGAAGGAGAAGCAGAAGCGGCGACCGGTGACCGGCGACCACAGTGGCGGGATGCACAGTGAGCGGCGACTTGATGGGTTGAGAAGGGTAGTGGGAAACGTGAGGGGAGGCAGCGTGAGGGGAGGAGAAAAGTCGGCCACTCTCGATCGTGATCAATCGGTTGATTAAACAGGTGAAGGGTTGGGTTTGGTGGGCCTTTTTTGAAATTTTGGGTCGTGTCGGGATTATTTTGACGAGCCCGGTCCCAAACCTATCTCGCCTGGCGTCGCCATGTCGTCTATAGCGTGCTTTTTGTAGTTCGGCGATGCCGCAACGACGCCACCACGCCATATGGCGAGTCGATCTATTATGGTGAGCACCCTCCACCGCCATGCCGACTTATCGACGCCATGGCGACACCGTGGCGACGCCGTGACAAGCATGCTTGGAGAATTCAAATAGGGTGGTATCCCTACAGCCGTAGTTGAGGAGGAGTCCTAACTACACTGCTATACTAGATCTGTTCATCTAGGGTGAGAGTTTGTTTTCTGGGTTTAGGCATTAGATTGAGTCTGTGATTTTGATCTTTAGTCTAGTTCAAGTCCCTGGATTGGTACCCCCCAGATGTAGGTTGCAAAACCGAATTGGGTCAACAAACGCTCGTGTTCTTTACTGCTTTCACAAACACGTAGTTAGAACACTGCACTAACAATGATAACCGAATCTTGAAGTATAAGGGACCGTCAAATTGGTATCAGAGCAAGTCCTCTAACGCAGCTGAGGAAATCCATTCTTTCAAGATTCAAGAATCATAAACCGTGAAGGAGCATCCAACACTCGTCCGCCTTTGTTCGATGGAAGTGATTATGCATATTGGAAAGCAAGGATGCGGAATTATCTTTTGGCTCAAGGAGATGGAGTTTGGGATTCAGTTCTGGAACAATGGACTCAACCAACAAGAGAAGTTCGCACTGGTGAAGGAGAGACGGCTACAACAACTATTCGACCGACAACCAACGCGAACTCACACAGGCCGAGAGAACCGCGAGACAAGCGAAATATACAACTCTAAATGCTATCAGTGGTGCCATGGATGAAGCACAATTCAGGATGATCGCAAATTGTACATCTGCCTAGGAAGCTTGGAATTTCATGGAAACTCAACATGAAGGTTCGGAGGATGTCAAGACAACCCGACTACAGCGAATAGAATCTATCTTTTTGACAGCTTGAGAATGACAAATGATGAGGACATCACATTTTACTTTGGAAGATTTCAAGATATTGTAAATCAAGCCACGGCCCTTGGCATGACATTTGAAGAATCAAAGCTTGTAAGGAAGTTTCTTAGGACTGTTTCAAAGAGGTACTCTGCAAAAGTAGCAGCTCTTGAAGAAGTTGAGAAGATCAAGACTATGTCCTTGAGGGAATTGGTTGGTATTCTTCAAAATTATGAGATAAATCATCTAGCCTCAGAAAAATCTCACAAGAATATTCCATTCAAAGCCGAGGATAAACCTGCTGATGATTTCGAAGAGGAAGTTTCTTTACTTTCTAAAAGGATTGTAAACATGCTTCAGAATAAGCATTTCAGGAAATTTCAGAAGAAAAATCGATGTTCTGACAACCAATTAACGACTGAGAAGGAGAACAACAGGAATGAGAAGAAAACTGATGGAAAGTTTAGAAGATCTAAGAAGGATAAAGATGATGATAAGTCTGAGAAACCTTCTGAGATCAGATGTTTTGAATGTGAAGGAAAAGGCCATGTGAGAGGTGAATGTCCTACTACTAAGAAGAAGAAAGGGAAAGCACTTCAAGCCACTTTGAGTGATGATTCTGGAGATGAAGCTGAAAATGATCAATCAAGTGATGATGAAGATGTCATTGCATTCATGACAAGAGAAGCCAGTCCTACCCTTTCTAAAGGTAACTTTGAGTCAATTCAATTAATTTCTAACATCTCTTCTATTTTTACAGCTGAATCAGGTAGTCTCTACAAAGAACTAATTGACATCTATGAAGAACTTAAAGAGGAGTATGAAGATGCTGTTCAGGAGAATGAGCAGTTGTCAAAACAACTTACTGACATCGGTCTTACTTTGGACAAAGCTGAAGCTGAAAAACTTAAAGTTGTTGATGATTTAAAAGTTCTTAAAGGAAAGTATGATGAAGTGAAGTTTCAGGTTACCACTTTGACCAAAGAAAATGAATTATTCAGGGAGGAGTCAATCAAACTGAAGATTCGTGTTGCTGATTTGGAGAAGATGGTTAAAGGGAAAGGCAAAGTAGATGAAGTTCTATCCATTGGAAAGAGCTACAAGGATATGACTGGAATTGGATACAAGAATCAAGTATCTACAGGGAAAAGGCTATTTGTTAGTGGTTGAAACTTAAATGCTGAGTCAAGCTTACTATCAAATCAGGATGTCTCTACATCACCTAAACGCCGCAGAGATTGTTTCTATTGTAATTTACCTGGTCACACTGTAGAAACTTGCATGAAAATTGTTCGTGATCTCATGAATGGTTGCTCCATTGTCTGGTGCCATGAGTATTTAAAGAAAAAGGTCAAAATTCAAATGGAGTGGGTGCCTAAGAGAAATGAGTGTCAATGCCTTGTTGTTCTATCATCGAAACAACAACCGAGATCTAGAAAACGGTATTTTGATTCAGGTTGTTCAAGGCACATGACAGGTAGTAAGGATATACTAAGTAACTTCACAAATAGAGATTGTGGAGACGTGGTGTTTGGTGATGGCGCTAGAAGCAAAATAACAGGTTATGGTTGTAAAGGATGGTGAACTCTCTCAACTCTCCAGAGTTTATCATGTGGAAGGACTTACTACTAATCTCATTTCAATTAGTCAATTATGTGATGAAGATTCTCTTGTTATCTTTAATAAGAATTTTTGTCAATGCAGGAGAGACAACATAATGACAGGTAAACGTTCAAAGAATAATTGCTATACTTTGGAAGCAAATCTAGCTCAATCACTTGTAAGCAAGGATGACCTCACAAATTTATGGTTGGACATCTCAAAACCTTGTATAAGCTGAGTTGTTCGGCTGCTGTCAGAGGTCTGCCTAAACTACAGAATAACAAAGATCTTGCTTGTGTGGATTGTTCAAAAGGAAAGCAAACTCGAGCACAACATAAGAAGACAGATGGAATCTCTACTAATCATTGCCTAGAACTAATCCATATGGATCTTATGGGTCCAACAGAAACTGAAAGCCTAAATGGCAAAAGGTATGTTTTAGTTTATGTTAATGATTTTTCGAGATTTACCTGGGAATATTTTCTCAGGAGCAAAGATGAAGCATTCCAACATTTTGAAAAGCTTAGTCTGAAACTGATGAATGAGAAGCAAGCTAAAATTCAAAGAATCAGATCTGACCATGGATGCGAGTTTGAGAACCAGGAGATTGAACATTTCTGTAGCAACCATGGTATATTTCATAAGTATTCAGCCCCAAAGACGCCACAACAGAACGGGATTGCTGAAAGGAAGAATAGAACACTTCAAGAGATGGCTCGTTCAATGCTGCATGCTAGTACCCTTAGCAAATGTTTTTGGGCAGAAGCAATTCATACAGCGTGTCACATCATCAATCGTGTGTTGTTGAGACCTCACACTAACAACACTCCATATCAAATCTGGAATGGTAACACTCCTACTGTTAAATATTTTCATACATTTGGATGTAAATGTTTTGTCTACAGGGATAGGGAACAAATTAGAAAGTTTGACGCTAGAGCTGAAGAGGGATGGTTTTTGGGTTATTCCAATAACTCAAGAGCTTATCGAGTTTATCTGATTCAATCCAGAAAGGTTACTGAAACAGTAAATGTCCTATTTAAGGATAAATATTCTTTACCTAGAAGGGAGGATGATGATATAGTTCTTAGTGTTGAAACTGCCTCAGACAACCCTGTCGTTGGTACATCCAGTCAACAACAGTCTGAAGGAATAGATATTGATGATGATGAAGAAGCTGATCATGAGCAAAACCTAGAGAATACTGTGTCAAGTCCTAAAGTTGTTGTACCTAATAAGAGGAAAGGTCCAAGAGCACTGAAACATCATTCAAAGCAAGACATCATTGGAGATCCAAATGCTCAAAGACAAACAAGGAATCAAAAGGCTGATTATAGAGAATTGGCAGGGATTTCTAAGATAGAGCCGAAGAATGTTTCAAAAGCCCTAACCGATGAATATTGGATAGCAACTATGCAAGATGAGTTGATTCAATTTCAAAGGAATGATGTCTGGGAGTTGGTAGAACAACCTTCAAACATCAATGTGATTGGCACAAAGTGGGTATTTCGGAACAAGACAGATGAACAGTGGAATATTGTTAGAAATAAAGCACGTGTTGTTGCTCAAGGTTTCACTCAGATTGAAGGAATTGATTATGGTGAAACATTTGCTCCAATTGCTAGGATGGAAGCAGTTCGAATTCTATTAGCTTTTGCTTGTTCAATGGACTTCAAGTTATATCAACTCGACATCAAGACAACATTTCTCAATGGGAAAATAAAAGAAGAGATCTATGTTGCTCAACCTGCTGGCTTTGAGGATCCATCAAGACCTAACTATGTTTATTGGGTTAAGGGAGCTTTATATTGTCTCAAACAACCTCCAAAAGTCTGGTATGATAGGTTGTCTACATTCCTCATCAACAACGGATACAAAAGAGGTAATACAGACAAGACAATGTTTGTTAAACATCAGAACAACGACTGATAGTTGCCCAAGTATATGTAGATGATATCATTTTTGGAGCAACGTCAGAACGACTGATGAACGACTTTGTCAAATCAATGCAGTCCGAGTTCGAGATGAGTATGATAGGAGAACTTACTTACTTTTGGGATTACAAGTGAAACAACAGGATGATGGAATCTTTTTAAATCAAGAAAAGTATGCTCTCAACATGCTTAAGAGATTTAGTCTTCATGATAGCAAGGTTGCTAGAACACCGCAAGGACAACAGCAGAAGCTTTCTAAGGATGATCAAGGAAACAATGTAGATCAAAAGTTATATCGAAGTATGATTGGAAGTTTACTCTACTTAACAGCAACTCGACCTGATATCTCTTTTAGCACTGGTGTGTGTGCAAGATTTCAATCTAATCCAAAGGAGTCACATCTTAAAGCAGTCAAGAGCATTATGAGATACATCAAAGGAACCATTGGCATGGGAATATGGTTTTCTAAGAGATCAAGTTTGGATTTGATAGGATATACAGATTCTGATTGGGCAGGATGTTGTGATGACAGACGATCGACAACCGAAGGCTGTTTTTATTTTGTGAACAATCTAGTTTCATGGTTTTCTAGAAAATAGAATATAGTAGCACTCTCTACAGCTGAAGCTGAATATATAGCAGCTTCTTGTTGTTGTTCTCAGTTAATGTGGATGAGGCAAATGCTTGATGACTATGGAGTTAAGAAGGATGAATTTCAAGGTCTACTGTGATAATACCAGCGCAATTAACATTTCAAAGAATCATGTTCTTCATAATCGCAACAAACACATTGATATAAGGTATCATTTTATAAGAGACTTGGTAGAGGACAGTGTGTGCAAAATTGAACACATCGGGACGTTAGAACAACATGCTGACATCCTCACAAAAGCACTCGACGGTGAAAGGTTTGAAACTCTTAGATCAATCATGAGCCTTTGCTACTCTTGTTAAATTCAATCATTTTTATTTTATTTTTTACATGTTTTGCACTTGATCTAGCCCATGAGAATTTTCAGGCCCAAACAATTTTCCGATAAGCTCAAAGGAAACCGTCGTCTACAGAGTAATGATGACTGCGGAACTGATAGCCATCACCCCTCACGTCGCACATCAGGGAAACTGTCACCCTCGTTCTCTCGCCTCTTCGTCTTCATTTCTCTACCATTAAATCAGTTTATTTTAGTTCATTCTTACTACACTTCAGTTTCTAGTTTGAGTTTTCAGAAAACAAAAGTTATGGCATCGTCTTCTTCCACAAATCACCCGGAAAAGGTTTCCGAGCCAACCCCAACCACTTCGGAACCTCCTATTACCTCAGAAAATCCTAACCCTACTGAGAATACTACTGAAGAACCCAATGCCACACCTGAAAATGTTGCTCAAACTACCGAAGATGGTGAAACCCAAATTGCTGAGTTTGCTGAAAATGCTGAACCCTTGAATGTTTTACCTCCCTCCTCCTCGAAATCCTCCTCAGAACCCTACCGAAAATCCTCCTGATCCAACTGCAACTGAAGCAAAAAATGTCAATCTGGAGGATGATGACATTCTTCCTCATAATGAACCAGAGGTTCCTGATCAAGCCGAAGTTGAAACGGAAGTTCGACGACCAGCCACCAGATCTACTCAGAAGAAAAGGAGAAGCACTTCTACAAGTGATGTTGGAACAGCGACCAAACGACCCTGAACGCGCAGGACTCCAGAAAAGTCTCAAAGGGATTTACAATCACAAAGGGCGTTCAATATGACTTACTTCACTAAAGAAATGATGCTGTTTGGCACAAAGGATCTTGTCAACAGGAAGTTTATTCCAGAAGAAACTTTTGTTCACAACACTAACACCGAATTAGGGTTTGATGAATTCCTTGAAGAGAGGCATTTGCTGAAATGGGAACGAATTTTCAAAGCCTATTCTCCAACTTTGGTCAGGGAGTTCTACACTAATCTTCACCCTGAGATTCTGAACAAAAATTCTCTTGGTTTGGTAAGATATACATTCGTGGCAAGTTCATTGATCTAACCCCTGGTGTTATCAACTCGTTGTTAGAACTTGCGCCCAACGACGACCTTGGAGATCCTCTGGAGTATCTGCCTCACTCCCCTGCTGACATTGCCTACACTATCTCAAATGAGAGGGCATTTGATTTTGGACGACACAAGTGCAGTGCCTCTGATTTGACAACGAAGTTTCACTGTCTGTTCTACTTCTGTCGTGCCAACATTCTACCAACATCCAATGCTTCTCAGCCTTCACTTGAGATGGGTAAACTCTTATTCTGTATCAATTCTGGTATTGAACTAATGAACTTTGGTCTACTTGTTATGAAAAGAATGTTAGGTTATTCTCGAGATTTGATCACAAAATCTGCAAGTCTACCTTACCCTGGTCTCATAACCCTACTACTGCACCACAATGGAATCAAAATGAAGAAGGATGATCTGATTAAGATCAATGTGCACTCACCCTCCACTGAACTTCGTGATAAGCACAATGATTTCAAGGATGGACCACCTCCCTCTGGCACTGACCTTATTCAACAGATAAAGTCTGAGTTACTAATTCTTAGTGACAAACAGATTAAAATCAGCCAGGATGCGATAGCCACCAAGTGGAGGATTGCCCAGATTGTGAGCATGTTGTGCGGCTCATTCTCTCATACCCGCAAAGCCTCTTCCAGCACAGCTCGTTCTGCCGAGTAGAACCCTTTTGCTGATGAAGAAGACTCTTCTGATGGAGTTGTTTGATCCATCCAGGGGAGAAAAAGCTAAAGCTGGTGTGTGTATTTGGTGAAAAGGTGGTACTGGTGTGGTAAGGTTGTTGACACCTTAGGGTAACGACTTTCTGACTAAAACTTTTAATGGTTTTTGTGATTGTCTGATGGATGTTGATCTCTCTGCTGATGACACTATTTTGATGATTTTTATGTTTTGTTTGTTTTTAGATGATGAACTATGAACTCTGAACTTTCGTCTCTGATTGATGTTTTACATTAATGATATTTTTGTTATATTGTTGATGTGCTTGCCTATCATATTCTTATATGCTTAATGCTTTCATTATTGATATTTTTGATAGACACCTTGTGATGGATCATCATCTCCATGAAATGTGGAGGAGATTGTTAATACATTGCTTAAACAACTTAACCTTGTACTTTTCATTTAGATGATTTTACAGGTGTTAGCACATCCGGTTAATGACAACAGTTAACTCTGCTGAAGTCATTTTAATTGTACTTATTTAAGCATTAAAGAGTCCGTAATCTGTAAGGGAGTTCTTAGAGTTTTTCGTATTATTCATTGTTGAGATTACAGATAGAGTTTTTGTGAATGTTCTTCAAGAACTTAGATGTAAATTTTTAGAAGAACAAGAAAGAAGGAAGAGCCTACATTGTGATATCTGAAGATATTGTGATCTACAATCAAGAAAGATTTCTGGATCAATCAGGGAAAAAGATGAAGGTCATGGTGATTGACAGATCGTGATCGTGCATTGGAGAATTCAAATAGGGTGGTATCCCTACAGCCGTAGTTGAGGGGGAGTCCTAACTACACTGCTCTACTAGATCTGTTCATCTGGGGTGAGAGAGTTTGTTTTCTGGGTTTAGGCATTAGATTGAGTCTGTGATTTTGATCTTTAGTCTAGTTCAAGTCCCTGGATTGGTATCCCCCAGATGTAGGTTGCAAAACCGAACTGGGTCAACAAACGCTCGTGTTCTTTACTGCTTTCACAAACACGTAGTTAGAACACTGCACTAACAATGATAACCGAATCTGGAAGGATAAGGGACCGTCATTATTAAATCAAGATAAAGTCATTCTTTTAATTGCCATCTCCATCAAGCAAAACATCAGCATTGACATGCCCGACATACAAAAGGCTTTCCTCCATGAAGTTATATAGAATATATTAACTCATGGAAAGCAATCCCTGGGCGTTTCCAAAAAGATGTAAGTGATCAATAGTACAGAAAAAGAAATAAATTTTTGAAGAGAGAGGAAGGTAAAAGGAGCATACATTTCTCGTCTCATTAGTCCAATTTCGCCCTGAAGAAATAACCTTCTCATCCTCGACAATTACACAACTGGCAAAATTTATTAAACCAGAAGCTGATAAGACAATCATAAGCATATTGTTACTCATATGTTGTTTTAGAAGTAAAATAACCATATTGATGTTTGGTAATATAATTATTGTTTGATCTGCGACCTCAGGGGAAAGGGAATATTTCAGCTGCTACTTTTTTTTCTTCTTAATTCATCATTCTAATATTGAACACAACAGACAAACAAAATGAAGGATATACACAGAAGAAGCTCACCCAAATGGTACTTCAAGACTATCCAAAGCTAGATTTGCCTGGCAAAAAAATGCAAGCGTAGCTGGGCTCAATAATATACAATCTTGGCAATGCTAACCACTGAAACTTTTGACAATTTCCCACACGAGTATTTTCTGAAAAGTCATAATCCTGGTTTTCAATTTTTATTTAATGAAACCAATTTATGAGTGCGGAGTTGGGATTATGGATATATTTATAGGTTGTCACGTTTTTATTACTCGTGTTAAGAAACTGTGGCCCGAAAGCGCACGGTGTCAAAAATTGCAGTAATTTATAGTAAGACCGGATTGTTCACTGGAGGATGTGCGATAGAAGCAGGGCCCACGTCGTTTTACTAGATTTTCCATTCGTATTGCTCCAATTGGTTTGAAAAGTGATTAACATCTACTAACTGAATTTAAACTAGAGTACGAAAGCACTTAAATCTTTTTTACAAAGCAATTAAGTCTATTCTAGAAAGCGGGTAAAGTTATTCTAAAAAAAATGCGATAAATACTATCTATGAAAGCAGTGAAAATTTACTCTATGCTAGCTATGAAGCTGAATAACAATGTAGACAGAAGGGACAGGAGGAAAAGAATGAAATTTTGGACAAGATTTAGATAAGGCAATATTAAACTTCCATTTTTATACACAGATCTTTGTTTGGGATAATCCTATCAGATAGCTAATTCTCATGCTCTCAGTACAGCGTTCCCTTTAACAGACAGGTACTTACAGAGTGAGTTTACATGTTCTTAAGACCGCAAATTCTAAGATACCACAGATTTGTAACTGCCCCGGCCTGGGTATATTACTTCATTTGTGGTGGACAAGCAACACCTGACAAATCATTTATTGACATGCCAAGTACTACTATCATTCTCCCATGTCACACCCAAAGATTCTAATCGAGCCTGAACTATCCCTTAACTATCAATCCTAGTAACAGTTACGCAACTCTCAATACAACCGAGTGACCTCTAACGAAAGCATTTAAAGAAAGCAGTAAAGAAAGCAGTAGAGAAAGCATTTAAAACCTATCACTCGGAGGTTTTGAAGGTCTGACCCTGGTAGTAAAAGACAGCTCCCCATCATAATGAAGGAGTATGGATCAAGAATTCCCGGCTCTTGGTGAACCACTCATGTGTTCACTTCCTTCCGGGTGGTTATGAGATACAAACTAATGAAACGAACTAATAAATTAGTTCGTTCCGGATGCACTCACTCAGGACTCAAAAATAGGCTTTGGCAAAAGAGGATAGCAGTTGAAAGAAAACTCAACCCTATCTTAGAAAATAAGCAAGGCCTGGATGATGTTCCTCTAAGATTATTTACTACACTGTATTTAAGTCCAAGTGGACCCCATCTCGGTCTAATATTTAACCTTAGATTCCCAACAAACAGCAATTTTGGAAAATAATGAATCTGAAAATCATTCCCTAAACAGGTACTAGACTCTCAATTAAAACACAGACCCTTTCAGTCTAGATGAGACCTAATCGCTGACTCTGCTTCTAATTTCCCAAAATCAACCCTCGATAGAATATGAATTAGTCATAACTGAAGAATTTATCCCTTACTCAGATCCGGATTTTATAAAGGAGTTTTTATCGGAAATTTAATATGCAATACCTATTTTGGGCCTAGGCTTCTGTTGTCCAAGGGAAGGATCCCAAAATATTTTAGACCACAATAATACATAATAATAGCATGCATAAGGATATATGGAAGTGTAAAATTAACTGACCCAAAATATAGGGGTGGGTCTAGACAGCAAGTGAAACACAGATATGAAGTGGTCAGGAGACCAAAAGTAATGGCAGAATAATCGGGTGGACTGTAAACATCTACTGTCCAATTTCCCAATTACTCGGATGAAGCGAATTTAGACAGGTGAAACCCTAAAATTGCAGTGTCGCTACCAGTTGGGCCCCTACTGTCTGTGAATTCAGATAAAAACCTACATGCTTCTTCTCTGTAGTACTTATCAGCTAATGTTGACAGACATTAGCAGAGTTTTATTACAGATTGGAATTTGGGTTTTGAAATTAAGATAAATAAAATAAAACTGTATCCGGATGGGAATCAGTAGAGCAGCTATTATAGTCCCGGATGGACGAACAGCCAAAGCTTCCACTGACTGCCATCCAGACCATGCAAAATAACACTTAGTAACTAATACCCAGAATACGAGCTAGTTATCCGTGAGGGAATACCCGCCAACATTAGTCTGATGTATTCTTTACTAATTGTTACACACAATACGCAAAAGACAAATAAAATGAAATAAAGAGAAGAGCTTGCATGAGAGACATTGGTTTCTCATGCAAGGTTATGGAATCAATCCATACTTGATGGCTTAAATAATCCCTCCTACCATAATTGATTACAGTCCGGATTATCTATTTAAGGCATCATGATTTTGTTTATAGAAAAATATTTTAATGACAATTGAACAAAGATCCATTAATCACAACAATTAGTGAATTAATTATTGCTAATTAGAATCATCCATCATTAATGACTAGAGGGTTCAATCAATTATTAGATGGAAAATGGAGAATCAAAATTTTGGTAGCATAACGCCTTATATTGCAATTTTAGGGTATTACATCTTAATCCTTGGGAGTCAGATGTGAGTTTTTGCAATATAATGGAGGATAGAAGATCAGAATTTTTGGGGTTAAATAGAGGAGAGAATCCTGTCGAGATACCATAAATTGTGTCATGAGCCTAGGCCTGACAGGTTTACAGAAATTTGGGCAGAGTTTCACCTTGTGTCACTAAGCAAAAGTTGTGTCGCGAACCGTGGGTCCGCGACAGGAGTTTAGCGACACAAGATTTTGCTGGAAATTTCTAAGTGTTTTGGTTCCCAATCGCTAGTCTGGAATTGTGTCGCGGAGCATGGCTACGCGACAGGATGTCTAGCGACTGGGGTTTCAAGAATAACACAAGGCATAATTTCCTGTCTCGGAATAAAAGTTGAGTCGCGGACCATGGGTCCACGACAAGGGTGTTCCGCGACAGGAGCCATGCAGAGGATAATAACAAGAATTTGGTTCCTGGTCGCTAAGCAAGGTTGAGTCGAGGACCGTGGGTCCTCGACAGAGTGTTTAGCGACCAAGGGTTTTCGAATTATGAAGACAAGTGTCCTTAGACATCCATGTCGCGGAACAACCTCCTGTCGATAAACGTGGCTTAGCGACAGGAGTCGGTTAGCGACATGGGTGGTTCAGGACCCAAGTCAGTAAAAGCAAAGTTGAACAGTAGCATGCAAACAGTGTGATCTTACCCTATTTCAGATCAAAAAGTGGTTCTAACCCAAAATAACCAAACAAAAATTTAAATCTACCTAGAACATGCTGAACAGAATTAAATCTCCCCAAAATAGAATTTAAAAGTTAAGCAAAACCTAATATAGGGTCGATCACATGTAAGCATGAAACATTATCCAAGAAAATAAGAACAGTAAGCATAAATAGAGGGACCAAAGGTCAAATGACCCATAAATGAAAAGGAAAGCAGTAAATCCATGGGTTGTGAGACCCATTTCATTGTTTTGGGACACAGCTTGGTGAATATTTTCCCATTTTATTAATGGGGTTTGTTAATACCCATCACTTGGGTATTACAAAACCCTAAAAACAAAGAGTTTAGAATGAAAAACATGGTATGAAACTGGCTACCTAGCTGAAAACAGAAAACAAATACTGAAATTAAGCTAAACTGGACTAAACTAAGGCAGAAATTAAATAATACATGAAAACAAAACTAACCTAAACTAAACTACCTAGAGAGAATCCTCCAAGCTGACTTCAAGAGTGAATTCTAATTGTTCACCTCCCCCGAGCTCATGGGGGTCACCTCATATTTATAGAAGTGGAACCCTAGGCCCATGGGCTTGATCTGAGGCCCACTGTGTCTCAAGACATCACATACATCACACTGTGTCGCGGAACATCACTGCATGTGGCAAGGCTTCTTGACTGGGTCTTGGGTCTCTATTGGTGCGTCTGTGTCGCTATCCATGCCTGTGTCGCGGAACCATGGTCCTCGACTGGGATTCCTCGACTGGGGACATGGCTTGGTCCTCAAGGTGTTTGTGGCGCGGAACCTTCCTGTGCCGCTAAGCCATGGTCCTCGACTCGGGCTTAGCGACACAGCCTATCTGGACTGGTCTCTTCTTCATGCTGCTTGTTGTGTCGCGGAACCATCCTGCGTCGCTAAGCCATGCACCGCGACCCAGGAGCTTCCGCGACCGGGTGCTCCAAGACTTGGCTGAATGGGTCAGATGGGCCGAAATTGTTCATTTTGTGGGCTTTTCTATCTTTTCCCATCTTTTTGTATTTTTTTCTTTTCTTTTCTTTTTCTCATGTTTTTGGATTTTTCTAACATAAATATGTAACAAAATTACATATTTATGCATTTTTCATACCAGCTCAATATTTTTACAATTATGCATAAATCAGTCCAATTCAACTGCTTTCTTATTTAATATAAGACCGGAATGCGATCAAATGCCCGTTTTAGACACGGAAATGGATTGAAAATAATGGTCAGTTCTGGCCATTATCAACATCCTCACATTTAATACTGATTGTCCTCGAGCAGTCAGAGTCAATGTTCTAAAGAACACGGACTCTGCATATTCAATTCATTTTCGTGGCTTCATAAATCACATTCTTTTTAGATTGGGATAAGACAATCAAAAACTACAAGTGTTAAATTCCCTTGATTGCAGTGTTTAATAAAATGATACTTGCTCACTACATCGGGCCTACAAATCAAACATTATCATCGACCCTTCATGAATATCATGTTTGAAAAATGCAAGGATTAAGAATTAGAATTAAAGTATGACACGAACATTTTTAATGAAACAGAGCCTCACATATAAGAGAATCGGAAAATTCACTCACTCTCAATGGGGTTTAATCAGTAAACACTCAAAATCAGATTCGATTAAATTATCCCATAAGCTTGCAATCAGACCAACTCGCCACCGGCTCATTTCCTCAAATCGAGATCATGAGGTCTTATTCAAGGGTTATAATGGGGCATACGGTTGTAACATCAGGTAGGAAAGGGAAATTATTGGGCTAAGAAGTGGCAAGAATTAATCTATCATAACTTGGCATTTTTATTTAAAATTTATGATCATCAATATTTTTCTCCTTTCTTTCTTTTGCTTTTCTTTTGCATGACATTAGACTAAGTCTAATTTGTTTTGTCATTTGCAATTCATTGTTGTTGAATTGGATTCAACATCATCTCTTTTTTTTTTGAATCGGCTTATAACATACCGATTAATATGAATTGATGATCATAAATTCAATGCCTTGATAAAATTCATTCTTACACACTTGGGTTTGAATTTCTTGGTCTTTTTTAAGGCTTGGAATAATAAAGAGGCTTCAAAGAAAAATTAGGCTTAAAGGCTCAAATTGGTTAATCCTAAAGGGAAAATATTTTTGGGTTTGGATTTCAAAAGAAGGCCAAAAATTTGGTTTTCTAGGTGCCTCGATCATATGCTCGATTTCGGGAATATGGCGTGGTCTTGAATCGGTCCCAGTTGCAAGTTCTAGTTTCCTTTAATCAAAATGATTCACATCAAATAAAATAAGTGAGTAAAAGTGACTCATGGCTCAAATCTCACAAGGTTGGATTGATTCATGTCATACGGTATTCTCAAATTTAATCAGAGCTTAATTCTAACAATTTATTCAATCAAAATTTCTAACATGCAGATTTATTACCCAATAGGCTGATCGCATCATTAAATTTTTATAGCTCAAAACCTTAGGAATTCATTTCATGCATGTTCTCAATTATATTATCCCAATTTAAAAGTTTGAAAATTTAATCACAAGCCTAAATTCAACATGTGAATTTAGAGCAGGTTTATGCACATTTTTGCTGGTTATTTAATTTAAAGCAGTAAAGAGGCACTGTTGACATACGGAGCATGTCAACAGCATATTTTTGGCCTGACAGTCACTTATTCATCTTGGACTGTCAGACATCTTTTCAAAGGGAGCAAATAAAGATTGTTGCAGATCTCAATCTTGAGTTCAATTTGTGGAAAGCGATAAAGTACAATAATTTCAAGGGATTCCCATGCAGTTAGCGTAAACCTGCATGCAAAAAGAGGAAATCCCTTATATGATGCCTACAGTAGGGCTTAAAAAGGACTAGAGCATACTAGGATTCATTCCTTCTTCCTCCTTTTCTCAGAACATGTATCTGAGCCAGTGGACATAGCTGGTCAGATCACAGCGCAGGCACCAGCCGTTGTGGTCTCTCAGGGGTTCATGCATCCTTCTGCAGAAGACTCGGGGTGGTTGCCCTGCAAACAAGTAGGGGGCATGATTGTCTGCCATCCATGAGAGGGTGTTGGTAGATGTGTAGTTGAAGACCTCTCGATCGGTCACCATCCTCTCTATCATTGCGATCCCCTGATTGACCTGGCCTTCATCCATTTTGCTCGTAAGCATCAGTCCACGGGTGAAGATAGACGCTTTGTGATTGTCCTTGATGCCTGGCCGCAACAGTTCGCAGGCCTGCTCTTCATCCCCTTCTGTGAATGCTTGGAGTGCTGGAACAATTCGGAGGTTGAAGTTTCCAGCCTCGGTGCACGTGTTCAGAAATCTCTCTTTCTGCCTCCGTATCCTCCCCTGCCACTGCCTCACCCTAGCCGTATCCAACTCGCATCGCTTGTAAACAATGGCGAGGTTTCCTGCATTCCTAAGCTTCCGTCATGTCTCTTGTGCAGTGAACACTTCCCTGATCTCATCCTCTCCTATCCGGGAGAGGATTTCACCTAGGAGCTCCTCCGGCAGGTCCAGCAGATGGGTTCCTCCGGGTGCAGGATTCGGGATAGGAAGGTTGCCCCTGAAAAGATAAGAAGTGATGAATCCAATTTTTATAATTTCTCAGAAATTATTCAAGTTTAGAAACCAACATCCTCACATTTAGAGTTTTGCTCTAAATGTGAGATTATTAAGTTTCTGACTTGAATTTTTAATTTAAAGCATGGGTAAAATAGATTTTTATAAAAAGATAGGGGTCATTGGGCCCCTATATATTTTTAATGGGTCATCGGGCCCAAAAGTTTGATTTTTCAGTATTATTAAACAAGTTCGAGAAACTTGTTGAAAATGGAGTGAGATGGATGGGTGGGGATGAAATGCTCGAATATTGGAATGTGCAGTGGAGGCGTGGCGCAATGGATTCGCTATTTCTGGACTGTCTGAACTGTCTGGGACAGTTAAAACATCCAAAAATTTGCAAACACTCTTTTTAATTTTAAAGGGTTGACTTGTTTTATTTAAGGAAAGTGGGATGTGAGTGGTCCCATTTTGAATTTTTGAAAGGGATAGCAGTTTGGTGACAAAAATACTACTATTTACTCACACTACAGTTCCATTGGGAACAAAAGAACACAAGTCAAATATTAAATCTATTCACTCTTTTTGTCTTTTTTCAAAAGGTCACTTTTATTAAAAAGTGGAAGTTTCTCATTGGGTGTTTGTACTATGTTTCCATAAACAAACAAACATTTATTCCCCAAGAGATCCCTGACATGTAAGCAAGTATGCCAAAAGATCTTCCACCTTGAATGCCTCAAACCAACACTACAGAAGCATTCTCTCAAAATCAAAAGCAAAATTAAACAAAAATCAAACACACAACCCTGAAACTCAAGAATAGAGAAACCAACAACATCATGGTGTTCAAAACAACACCCCAATGTTCATTAGTTTGTTCTTTCAAGTTTTAAACTTCCAACATTTTGACTCATGACAGTTTTAAAACAGGTTGTTTAAAGATCCAAAAAGATCTCAAACAATGCTCAAAACCGAGAGCACTCAAAACCTCAAAAACTGAAAACAAGGGTGCACACACAAACCGCATTATGCTTTTCACAAATCAAAATAGAGACAAAAGAACAAGGAAAAGCCGAGGGAGTTATGAACTGGGGGGGGGGGGGGGGGGGGAATGGGGCTTCTACCCTGCCCTCCATGGTTCAGGTCGAGGTAGGGGTCCCAGATTTGGAAGGATCCTGTAGAATCGGTCCATAGTTTCCCCTTGAAAAAGGAGTGATTGAGTGCGAAGAACACGGTGGTGTTCGTTCGGTAGAGAGAAGAGGGAACATGAGAAAATGAAAAGATGGAGGTTGGATGAAACTGACGTGAGTGCAGGGAAAGGAGGTGAGGAGGGGGGGGGGGGTATAAATACTAAAAACACTGGTCGCGGAAACCAGGCCGTGTCGCGGAACAGGGTTCCTCGACCAGGGCATAGCGACATTACACGAGTCGCGGAATCTGAGTCCGGTCGCGGAGCCATGGTCTGCGACAGGAGTTTTGCGACCGAGATCTGGCAGGGAAAAGTCAACGGGGAATGGTGTCGCAGAATGGAGAGCCGGTCGCGGACCCATGGACCGCGACAGATGTTCCGCGACATCGAAAGGGTAATAAGCGCGACACAAATTTTGAATTTTCAAATTTTTTCGTGAACTGGGCCCGAATGTGATGTTGGGCTTGAGTTCATTTTATTTGATTTGGGCCTGAATAAATTCAGTCCAAATAAATTCAAAAACACCCTGGGCTGAAATTAAAGAAGGATCCACTTGCACAAATTAGGTTGGGTTAATTCCATTTGTTTGCAAAAATTATTCCGGATTTAAATTGCTTCACTTTCCGGAAATATTTTCTCAAATTCATGGAATTAATCCAACCAAGAACCTGGTTTTCCGTGTTACTTGACTGTTCCTCTTTTTGATGGTTCCGAACTTTCTGCAAGACAGATAAATACAACGCATTAGATTTTCTCCAAATATCAACATCCTCACATTTAGAGTCTTAGTACTCTAAATGTTTAATTGATTTTTGGGTACTCTCCTGTTGTGAGAATAGTATACTATTATATATATATAAACTGAAATTTTTGTTTTCAATGCTGTTTCTTATTGGATGTAAGTCGGGTCTGCCACTGCTTGGCTTTCTTTCTCCGGATCGAACTGTCCGAGGTACTCCTTTAACCGATGTCCATTCACCACTATGTTGCCCTTGTCAGTTCGGATCCTGACGGCTCCATTTTGAAACACTTCTAGCACTTCATGTGGTCCTTCCCATCTGGATTTAAGCTTTCCAGGGAACAGCTTCAACCTAGAATTGAACAATAATACACTTTGACCAACATAAAAATGCTTAGGCTTAATCCTGCGATCGTGCAACTTCTGGGTCCGCTCCTTATAAATTCGAGAGCTTTCATAAGCTAGCGCTCGTATTTCCTCAATTTCATTGAGGTCCAACTTACGTTTGCTCTGAGCAACTTTCGGATCGAAGTTAAGCGTTTTGACGGCCCAGTAAGCTTTATGCTCTAACTCTACAGGCAAATGACAGGCTTTTCCAAAGACAAGTCTGTAAGGGGACATCCCAATGGGAGTCTTATAAGCTGTGCGGTATGCCCGTAGAGCGTCATTGAGCTTACGTGCCCAATCCTTACGGGTTATCCCGACAGTGGCTTTGAGTATGTGTTTGATTTCGCGATTGGATACTTCGACTTGACCACTAGTCTGGGGATGATAAGGCGTGCCTATCTTATGGAGGATTCTATTTTTACTCATTAAAGTTTCAAAAGCTTTATTAATAAAGTGTGTTCCTCCATCAGAAATCACCACCCTAGGTATGCCAAATCTAGTGAAAATGTTGTTCTTGAGGAACTTGATGACTTGGCTACCATCATTGGTCGGTAATGCGACAGCCTCGACCCATTTGGACACGTAATCAACAGCTACCAAGATATAGTATTTTCCACCAGATGGTGGGAACGGTCCCATGAAGTCAATGCCCCATACATCGAAGATCTCAAGTGTGAGAATTTCCTTTTGAGGCATCTCATCCCTCTTGGAGAGGTTTCTTAATCTTTGGCATTTGTCGCAGCCTTTCACAAATGTCCTGCAATCCTCATAGATGTGAGGCCAATAGAATCCACATTCGAGGACCTTGTGGGCCGTTCGAGCGGGACCATGGTGACCTCCATATTCTGATTCATGACATTTTCTGACAATTTGATAGGCTTCATGCTCGGTCACACATCGCCTGATTATTGAATCGGCGCAGTGTTTGAAGAGATAAGGTTCTTCCCAGAAGTAGTTTAATACATCTCGGTTGAACTTATTCTTCTGATGATAGTTCGAAAACTGTGGGGTTATTCCGCATGCCAAGAAGTTAGCGATGTCGGAAAACTATGGACAAGCTTGATTATGCAGATGCAATGCGAACAACTGTTCGTCCGGAAACTCTTCATTGACGGCTTTTTCCTTTTTATCATTATCTAATCGAGATAAGTGGTCAGTAGCACCATTATCTCGACCTCGCCTATCTTTTATTATGATGTCGAATTCTTGCAACAGAAGTACCCACCTGATTAATCGAGGTTTGGCGTCTTGTTTGCTAAACAAGTATCTCAATGCAGAATGATCGGTGTATACTATAGTCTTCGTACCTATAAGATACTGTCTGAATTTATCAAACGCGAAGATTACAGCATACATCTCTTTCTCCGTTGTGGTGTAGTTAATTTGGGCTTCATTCAGGGCATGACTTGCGTAATGAATTACGCAGTGTCTCCCATCCTTATGTTGTCCAAGAACTGCGCCTACGGCGAGCCACTAGCATCGCACATTACCTCGAAAGGTATTGACCAATCGGGTGGTTGCACTATCGGTGCAGAGACCAACATCTTCTTGAGCGTGTCAAAGGCTTGGACACATGCTTCATTTATTAAGAAGGGATTTTCTTTACAAAGCAGATTAGTGAGCGGCTTGGCAATTTTAGAGAAATCCTTAATGAATCTTCGGTAAAAACCGGCATGCCCTAAGAAGCTCCTAACTGATTTGATCGAGTTAGGAAGAGGGAGATTGGAAATGATGGAAACTTTGGCTGGATCAACTTCAATACCTGCACGAGAAATGCGATGACCTAACACTATGCCCTCAGTGACCATAAAATGGCACTTCTCCCAATTTAAAACCAGGTTAGTGTCCTCACACCTCTTTAAAATCTTAGCAAGATTAGTCAAACATTCATCAAACGTATCTCCATATACAGAGAAGTCATCCATGAAGACCTCAATGCATTTTTCGATAAATTCAGAGAATATAGACATCATGTATCTTTGAAAAGTAGCAGGTGCATTGCAAAGACCAAATGGCATGCGCCTGTAGGCAAAAGTGCCATAAGGGCAAGTAAAAGTTGTTTTTTCATGGTCTTCGCTTGAAATAACAATCTGATTATACCCAGAATAACCATCCAAAAAGCAATAAAATTCTCTCCCTGCCAACCTCTCAAGCATTTGATCAATAAAAGGCAATGGAAAATGGTCCTTGCGGGTGGCCTCATTCAGTTTCCGGTAGTTGATGCAAACTCTCCATCCGGTCACTGGCCTGGTTGCGACCTCTTCTCCTTGCTCATTCTTGGTTATGCACATCCCTCCTTGTTTTGGCACGACCTGCACTGGGCTAACCCATTTGCTGTCAGAAATAGGATAGATTATACCAGCATCTAAGAGCTTGATAACCTCCTTTCTTACCACTTCTTGCATGAGGGGGTTCAAACGCCTCTGAGGCTGACGGGAGGGTTTATACTCTTCTTCCATTAAAATCCTGTGCATGCAAATAGAAGGGCTTATTCCTTTTATATCAGAAATGGTCCAACCTATTGCATGTACATGTTTCTTAAGAACGACCACCAGAGCATTTTCTTGCTCTTGGGAGAGCTTAGCCAAAACAATCACAGGTAATTTTTTATGTTCTGCGAGGAACGCGTACTTGAGATGATCGGGTAATGTTTTAAGTTCAAGCTCTGGTGGGCATTCAACGGAAGGGAGTAATTTGCGAGAATTGGGTGGTGGGAGATCAGTTTTACCTTCGGGACCCTGCATCAGTACAGGATCCTCTTCTTCCTCTTCGGTGCCATCATTCCCCTGTGCAGTGAAATCAGCACCGTCATATGCTTCAAGGTCCCCGGACTCGGGATCCTCAAATTGGACGGCGCTGCACTGTTCCTTTGGCTCAGCACCAGCAGGCTTCAGTACCTGCTTTGAAGGTTCATACAGCATCATTTCATCATTGTTTCCAGAGTCTAGCTCTTTCCTAACTATTACATCATCAAAAGAAAAACAAAAACTGTTGTTCGGAAATTTCTGCAGTTGCTCCATGTCGAAAATGACTTCGTCCCCATCAACGCGGAGTGTCACCCTTCCGGACTTTGCATCAATGAGTGCTCCGCCTGTGGCCAAGAACGGCCTGCCTAAGATGAGAGGCATGTCGGAGTCCTCTTCGATGTCCAGAATGATGAAATCCACTGGGAACGGAGTACTGCCTGCCATCCAGACCATGCAAAATAACACTTAGTAACTAATACCCAGAATACGAGCTAGTTATCCGTGAGGGAATACCCGCCAACATTAGTCTGATATATTCTTTACTAATTGTTACACACAATACGCAAAAGACAAATAAAATGAAATAAAGAGAAGAGCTTGCATGAGAGACATTGGTTTCTCATGCAAGGTTATGGAATCAATCCATACTTGATGGCTTAAATAATCCCTCCTACCATAATTGATTACAGTCCGGATTATCTATTTAAGGCATCATGATTTTGTTTATAGAAAAATGTTTTAATGACAATTGAACAAAGATCCTTTAATCACAACAATTAGTGATTTAATTATTGCTAATTAGAATCATCCATCATTAATGACTAGAGGGTTCAATCAATTATTAGATGGAAAATAGAGAATCAAAATTTTGGCAGCATAACGCCTTATATTGCAATTCTAGGGTATTACATCTTAATCCGTGGGAGTCAGATGTGAGTTTTTGCAATATAATGGAGGATAGAAGATCAAAATTTTGGGGTTAAATAGAGGAGAGAATCCTGTCGAGATACCATAAATTGTGTCATGAGCCTAGGGCCGCGACATGGGTGCCTTGACAGGTTTACAGAAATTTGGGCAGAGTTTCACCTTGTGTCACTAAGCAAAAGTTGTGTCGCGGACCGTGGGTCCGCGACAGGAGTTTAGCGACACAAGATTTCGCTGGAAATTTCTAAGTGTTTTGGTTCCCAATCGCTAGTCTGGAATTGTGTCGCGGAGCATGGCTACGCGACAGGATGTCTAGCGACTGGGGTTTCAAGAATAACACAAGGCATAATTTCCTGTCTCGGAATAAAAGTTGAGTCGCGGACCATGGGTCCACGACAAGGGTGTTCCGCGACAGGAGCCATGCAGAGGATAATAACAAGAATTTGGTTCCTGGTCGCTAAGCAAGGTTAAGTCGAGGACCGTGGGTCCTCGACAGAGTGTTTAGCGACCAAGGGTTTTCGAATTATGAAGACAAGTGTCCTTAGACATCCATGTCGCGGAACAGCCTCCTGTCGATAAACGTGGCTTAGCGACAGGAGTCGGTTAGCGACACGGGTGGTTCAGGACCCAAGTCAGTAAAAGCAAAGTTGAACAGTAGCATGCAAACAGTGTGATCTTACCCTATTTCAGATCAAAAAGTGGTTCTAACCCAAAATAACCAAACAAAAATTTAAATCTACCTAGAACATGCTGGAACAGAATTAAATCTCCCCAAAATAGAATTTAAAAGTTAAGCAAAACCTAATCTAGGGTCGATCACATGTAAGCATGAAACATTATCCAAGAAAATAAGAACAGTAAGCATAAATAGAGGACCAAAGGTCAAATGACCCATAAATGAAAAGGAAAGCAGTAAATCCATGGGTTGTGAGACCCATTTCATGGTTTTGGGACACAGCTTGGTGAATATTTTCCCATTTTATTAATGGGGTTTGTTAATACCCATCATTTGGGTATTACAAAACCCTAAAATCAAAGAATTTAGAATGAAAAACATGGTATGAAACTGGCTACCTAGCTGAAAACAGAAAACAAATACTGAAATTAAGCTAAACTGGACTAAACTAAGGCAGAAATTAAATAATACATGAAAACAAAACCTAAACTAAACTACCTAGAGAGAATCCTCCAAGCTGTCTTCAAGAGTGAATTCTAATTGTTCACCTCCCCCGAGCTCATGGGGGTCACCTCATATTTATAGAAGTGGAACCCTAGGCCCATGGGCTTGATCTGAGGCCCACTGTGTCTCAAGACATCACACACATCACACTGTGTCGCGGAACATCACTGCATGTGGCAAGGCTTCTCGACTGGGTCTTGGGTCTCTATTGGTGCGTCTGTGTCGCTATCCATGCCTGTGTCGCGGAACCATGGTCCTCGACTGGGATTCCTCGACTGGGGACATGGCTTGGTCCTCAAGGTGTTTGTGGCGCGGAACCTTCCTGTGTCGCTAAGCCATGGTCCTCGACTCGGGCTTAGCGACACAGCCTATCTGGACTGGTCTCTTCTTCATGCTGCTTGTTGTGTCGCGGAACCATCCTGTGTCGCTAAGCCATGGACCGCGACCCAGGAGCTTCCGCGACCGGGTGCTCCAAGACTTGGTTGAATGGGCCAGATGGGTCGAAATTGTTCTTTTTGTGGGCTTTTCTATCTTTTCCCATCTTTTTGTATTTTTTTCTTTTCTTTTCTTTTTCTCATGTTTTTGGATTTTTCTAACATAAATATGTAACAAAATTACATATTTATGCATTTTTCATACCAACTCAATATTTTTACAATTATGCATAAATCAGTCCAATTCAATTGCTTTCTTATTTAATATAAGACCGGAATGCGATCAAATGCCCGTTTTAGACACGGAAATGGATTGAAAATAATGGTCAGTTCTGGCCATTATCAACCACCATAGAAAAAATTCACAATCATAAAACCATATAGGTCTAGAACTAAGAATTTTCAATAAACAACACTTGAAAGAGATAGAGGTGAAATCCATTCAATACCTGTTGTAGAGCAAGCTTCATAAAATTAAGACTCTGTGGTTTTGGCACAGTCCCCTCACCAACAAACGTCATCTACATTCAATTAGAAAGGCAAATGTGTGCAAACGTGGAATTTGCCTACCGATCAACACTACTTTCCAATTTTCTCGGACACTAGAGAAATGGAAGAAAGGGGAGGGGTTGTTTCGAAACCAATAGTTGGAAAAGGAAACAGACGAGAGCTGAGCGAGAACTCAGGAGCAGGTAGTCAAATGTCAAATGCTGCATTTGGATTGAAATATAAACAAATTAATTTACAAAAAAGGTGATTAGATCTATTATTTTTGACATTTATAAATTGCTAAAAATTTCATAATTGTATTTACTGTAGATACAAATCATGTATATCTATTTATTTATGTTGAGATTACAGGCAAGAAGCCATCAAGCTCAAGGAGTTGGTTGAAGATCAAGTTGTTCTGCATTTTATTAGTTTTTGGGCCATCAGTATTGGGCCATGTAGATTTAATGTGGTCAGTAATCAATGTCCATTATTATTGAAAGTGTTAGCATGCTACTTCTGCAGTGTATTTATAGCACTTTTGAGCTGATGTATTTCAACAACATATATTTCAGAGAAATAAACCACCACTCTTCCATTGCTCTCTTTCTGATCCCTCTGAGAATTCAACATGGTATTAGAGTGGTTAGATCCGAAATCCTAAGTCAGTCGCTCACACTCTTATCACTTCTCAGCTGTTTAAATCTTTTATTACCTTGCAATGGCTGATTGACATTCGATCTGAAGCAATCAACACCTCGCAGAATCCAATTGGTGTAGAATTGCTCCTTACCCCTACCGATCAACCTCACTTACAGTTGTCTACCATGGTCCTGGATGGATCCAATTGGACTTTGTTGTACAAATAGCCTTGATGATCAAGGAAAAAATTGGATTCATCAATGGAACTTAACCACCACCTCCTGAAGATGATGCTAACTTTCTCCTTTGGGTGTGTGGATAGTCTTGTCCTCACCTAGCTACGCAATTCCATCTCCTTTGAAATTGTGCATCGGTTCATTCACACCTCCACATCTCGTTCATTATGGACTGAATTGGAAGATTGCTATAGACAGATCAGTGGACCTCAGATCATATTCCTCAAGCAAAAAATAGCCCACCTAACTCAAGGTAACATATCAACTACCACCTATTACTCTGGACTGAAACTGTTATGAAATGACTTCAGAGCACAAAAACCGTTTCCTACTTGAAATTTTGAATTTCTGGAAGCATTAGTTAAATCTAATGACAACAATCTTCTGTTACAATTTTTGATGGGATTGAATGAAGAACATGCATATGTATGTAACCAAATTCTGCTGATGAATTCTTTACCGTCCGTCGGTCGCGCACATGGCAGTATATGTAGTGTTGAGGCTCATGATACCTTGCACAAAGTATAGCATTTACTTGTGATTAATTAATAAATAAGTTAGGCTTAATTGGTGGAAATTGTGGAATTATTTGCTAAAATAATGATTTTGAGAGAAAAATGATTGATTGTGATCTCATTCCGTAATTCTATTCATTTTAATGTATTTTGTGTTGAGAATTGAGATTGCATGATTTTAGGTGTTTTTAGTAAGCCAAATGAGAAAGGGACCAAAAAGAAATTAATTGGAGCTCTTAAACACGGAAAATGGAGAAAACGGTCCGCACAGCGCATCGACCGTTCACCAAGCGCACGGAGTAGAACCACCGCGCGCCGGGCGCATGGTGCGAGCCAAAACAGCGCCATGAGCGCGTGCTCCAACCTTTTTTTTTAACGTGGCTTTCAATAGCTTAGTTTCACAATTTTTATAAAGGAATTCTAATATCTGAATATTGCAGATGGAACATCAACTCTTTGTTGTTCTTGACTTAGAGTGTAAATTCATTGTCAGCGGAACAATTATGCAAGCTACATATATCCAACTTTTTTTAAAAAAATTTTTTGAATAAAAACAAAATGAAGGCACTATACTACTTTTCAAATTTTCTCTCTTCTTCCCCCTTCTCCACATAATTTCTCCTCCAAGGCTTACCCCAAAAATAAACATATGCCAAATATTCCACTTATGAAAGAATTCATTTGTTCCACGGGTTCAAATTTTAAAGGCTTAAGATATGTGGCAAGTGAAAAATTATATAGTGGATTATAAAAAAAATTTTAAAAAATAGACTAAAAGGCTCGAAGGAGATTTCCTAAAGATAAATATGTCAAATGTATTAGCCTTTTAGCCTATTTTTTTATAACTTGCTATAAAATTTTCCACTTGTCACATATCTTAAGCCTTCAAAATTTGAAACTGTGGTAAAGGTGAATTCTTTCATAATTGAGATATTTGGCATATGTATATTTTTGGGGAAGCCAAAATCTTACATATTCAAAAGAACATAAGCCAAGCAAGACAATTTCCAAAGCATATCTTACATATTCAAAAGAACATAAGCCAAGCAAGACAATTTCCAAAGCATATACTATCAAACATGCATTTCACCTTGCAATTAAGGAGAGTCGGCGCCATCCCTCATATTAAAATTGGTGACTAGATCCACACAGAGAGTTCATTCATCCATTCATAGGGTTAGAACATAGAACTATGGAACATGTGTGAAATAGATTCACAGTCCTTTTCTTTAATCCTAAAGACATCTACCTGAAAGTAATGTACAAGTCGCCAAAGAACATATAGCAATAAAAGACAGAAGAATGATTAATACAAGAAGCCAAGAATTTCAAGGTGTGAACATGCATTTCTTACTCAAAAGAAATACTACCTCCGTCTTGTTACAGATGAATTTTTGGCACTATTCACTGTTTAACTTTGATTCGAACTTTTATCATAATGAATAACCTAGTCAAGTGAGATTTGTTAGATTTATCTAATCTTGCAGTTTTAGATAATCAATTTTTTATAACTTTTCTTTGTAAACAATTTAAGTTTTTATCAGTTAAAAATGTGTATCTTTAACGTGTATCAACATGTGTGTCAGAGGCCTTTGTAACAAAAACAATGAGACGAGACGGAGGAAGTATAGAACACGTACTTCAAGCCTTTTAGAACACCAAAGTGGCGTAGAAGAACCTCAACTAGGAAATACGACACACTTGGGGGGTTCTCAAGGTAATCTGTCACAGAACATGGGAAATACTCCTACGATCTTGTTGGCACTAAACATTTCATGCAGGATCTTATAGGTGTCAATACAACACACTAACAACAATGCAGTTTTGTTTTTGACGATCAAGCCTCACAAGCTCCAGGGACTTAAAGACCAAGGCGATTCTCAGATTATAAATATTCTATTCACTTGTGTCTTTGAGTTAGACTTTGCATTTTACTTTCAATCTTCTACACTTTACCGAGAGCAATTAGTCTTGATTAGAAGATATACTCTAGAGTCAAAATGTGTTCTTCATGATTAGATGATTAAGGGTTTGGTTCTTGAGTGAATTAGTGTGTAATTCATTTTTGTATATCTTAGATCGAGTTGTAAATCCAAGTAAGGAATCTTCTTGGAATAGTATAGGGTTCTTGTTCAGGGATGTCAACAAGTTGCAGGAACTACATGATTGTTACAGAGTTTCTAATTAGGGAGATTAGAGGTTGAGGGGGAGTCTTGTCAACTTCTAGATCGAGTTGATAGAAACTAGTTTCGAGTCCTGTAGTCGTTCTTGATCTTTGTTGAAGTATTCTCGCCTGGATTGGAATCCCCCGGATGTAAGACAGGAGGTCCGAACCGGGTCAACAAACGATTGTTCTTTTACTTTTCTGCAATCGTGTGTGTGTGATCAGAATCACTCGTTAACACCCTACTCGTTGGGACTGTCAATTGGTATCAGAGCCAATCTTCAAACGCTTTTTCTGAAGATTCAAGATTCATCATGAGTAGGGAAATCTCGCATCTACGTCCACCGGTCTTCGATGGAAACAATTACAGCTACTGGGAGTCAAGAATGGAGTGCTATCTTAGGGCTCTTGGAGAGGATGTCTGGGATGCAGTCGAACAAGCATGGGAACCACCAATGAGGTCTGAGACTCCTGCTGTTGTCACTGCAACTACGACCACATCCACATCAACGGACACCACTTCTACAACTGCCACCACAACCGCTGCTGCACCAGCTGCTGCACCAATAATTCGATTAGCTAGAAAGGCTGAATACACAGCGGCAGAAAGGGCTACAAAACAAGGGAATTATGCAGTATGAATGCAATCAGTGGAGCCATGGAAGAGGCACAACATAGGATGATCAAGAATTGCAAAAACGCCCATGATATGTGGAGATTTCTTGAAGTCGGGTTTGAAGGTTATGTTAAACTAACTCGATTACATCGCGTTGAATCTCTGTATGACAGGTTGGAGATGACAGATGATGAAAACATCTCAACATATTTTGAAAGATTTCAAAATGTGGTTAATCAATGCATAGAGCTTGGAATGCATTTTGATGAACAAAAACTGGTCCGGAAGATGCTACGTACTGTGTCACCTAAATACTCTGGAAAGATTTCAGTTCTTGAGGAGAGTGAAAAGACCAATACGATGACTTTGGAAGAATTAGTTGGAAATTTGCAAAACTATGAGATGAATCATTTGGAGTCAAGGAACAAAGGAAAATCGAAGAGTATTGCTCTAAAGGCTGAGAAGATTGAAGATTCAGATGATGATTTAGATGAGGAATTATCCTTGATCACTAGAAGGATGGCTATATTTCTTCAAAAAAAGAGAGCAAGACAGTTACAGAAAGGCAAGCCTCAGAAATCCAGTTCTCATGGTGTTTCAACGTCTGACAAACAACAGAATAAAGGATCTAAGAAATATGAAGGCAAAGGCAACAATGTCAGGAAACTTAAGGAGCTAGAGAAATTTGACAAATTCTCTTCTATTGTGTGCTATGAATGTGGAGGAAAAGGACATGTCAAGAAGGAATGTCCTACTGCCAAGAGGAAAGAAGGTAAAGCATATCAAGCTACTCTCAGTGATGGTGAATCCGATGTTGAAGCAACTGATGAACAACAAAGTGATTCAGAAGATGTTGTAGCATTGACTATTCGTGATTGTAGCCCCCAACCAGGTATAAAAAATTCAATAGATTATTCTACTGATGAAGATGATTATATGAATGCAGGTAATATCAATGAAATATACTCAAAGCTAGCTGATGCATATGAAGAGTTAAAGTTCGAGTATGATACTGCCTTCAGTGAGAACAAGAAGTTGTTATCTCAACTGGCTGACCTCGGAATTGCCTATGACAATCTATCTGCTGAGAAGATCAAAATTCAAAAGGAATAGAAACTTGCTAAGCTCAAAGTAGAGGAACTTCAAGTTGAATGCTCCAAACTTTCTGATGCAAAGACCTGTTTGGCCACAGAAAATCAACAACTTCAAGCTAAATGCAATGAACTCTCTCAAACAGTAAAAGGTAAAAATAAATTGGATTCAGTTCTTTCATTATGCAAAAGACCTGGTGATCTTTCAGGTATTGGTTACAAGAAGAAAGGGCAGCCAAATAAGTTCAAATCAACCAAGAGAACCTTTGTCAGTGGAGGATATCTTGGTGAAGAATCAAGCAATGCTGCTACTTATAAAAATGTGCCTATTCAAGTCAATATTGCACCTCAAGACTCAAGGGATTGCATCTATTGTGGCCTACCTGGTCATCAAGCAGACACTTGTCTAAGGATTGTTCGAGATCTCATAAATGGAAGACCTGTTGTCTGGCCGTCGTTAGAACTACAGAAGAAGATCTAGATTCGTAAGGCCTGGATACCTAAACATTCTAATCAACAATCACTTGGTCTTGTTGTTGTATCATTGCAGGCACACCATAAAAATACCTTGTGGCATTTTGACTCTGGATGCTCTAGGCATATGACTGGAACCAAGAACATTCTTCAAAACTTCACAGAACAAGATTGTGGAGAGGTGATGTATGGTGATGGTGCTAAAAGCAAGATCACTGGTTATGGTAAAATTGACAAGGGAGTCCTTTCTAATCTTTCTAAAGTTTATTTTGTTGAAGGACTGACTACCAACTTGATTTCCATAAGCCAATTATGTGATGAAAAATCTTTAGTGCTATTTGACATGAATACTTCTTATGTGTTTAAAGACAATAAGTGTATTATGTCAGGTAAAAGGTCTACTAACAATTGTTATATCTTAAAGGAAACAGTAGACAGGGCTTTGATTTTGAAAGAAGATCTTACAAGCCTATGGCACAAGAGAATGGCACACTTGAATTATCAAACTCTCTACAAATTAAGCATTTCTGGAGCTGTCAAAGAGTTGCCCAAACTACAGAACAATTCCTAAATTGTTTATGAAGGATGTTCCAAAGGAAAACAAACTAAGGCTCAACACAAACGAGTTGATGAAATTACCACAAATCACTGCCTTGAACTTATTCATATGGACTTGATAGGTCCATTAGAAGTTGAAAGCCTTAATGGCAACAGGTATGTACTTGTGATAGTTGATGATTTTTCTAGATTCACTTTTGTTTGTTTTCTCAGATCTAAAGATGAAGCCTTTGAGTATTTTGAGTCTATAAGCCTGAAGATCATGAATCAAAGACAAGGAAAGATCAAAAGGATTAGAACTGATCATGGAAGAGAGTTTGACAATCAACAATTTACTGATTTCTGTAAACTACATGGAATTGCTCAAGAGTTCTCTGCCCCAAAGACTCCTCAACAAAATGGTATTGTTGAAAGAAAGAACAGGACCTTACAGGAGATGGCAAGGTCTATGCTTCATGATAGTACACTTCCAAAGACATTTTGGGCAGAAGCAATCAACACAGCTTGTCATGTTGCAAACAGAGTTCTTTTGAGGCCAAAAACAAACTTCACTCCTTATCAGATATGGTATGATAAACTTCCTAATGTCAAATATTTTCATACATTTGGTTGTCCTTGTCATGTTTACAGGGATCGAGAACAACTTAAGAAGTTCGATGCTAGATCAGAAAAAGGGGTGTTTCTAGGTTATGCTAACAACTCCAGAGCTTATAGAGTATACTTAACTGATAGCAAGAAGGTTATAGAATCTGTGAACGTTTTATTTGAAGATTCTTTATCTAAAGGATTATCTGAAGATGAAGATGGTCTACATTACTTCCCTATTATTGATCCACCATCAGAGGAATCACATGAACCATCAATTGATGTTGATGTAGAAACTGGTGCAGAATCTGAGTCTTTAATTGATACTGAAGAAGAGCAACAACCACTTGACACTACTGATGTTGATAAGAGGAAAGGTCCTAGAATCTTGAAGCATCATTCTAATACTGATATTATTGGAGGAGTGGATGCACCAAGGCAGACCAGAAGCAAGAGAATTGATTACAAGCAACTAGCTGGAATGAATTGCTTCATATCAAAGGTGGAACCAAAAAATGCTACAGAAGCTTTCAAAGATGAATATTGGATCGCTGCCATGCAAGATTAATTACTTCAATTTGAAAGAAACTCAGTATGGGAGTTAGTACCACCACCTAACAACATCAACATCATTGGTACTAAATGGATTTTCAGAAATAAGAAAGATGAGCATGGAAACATAGTCAGAAATAAAGCTAGATTAGTAGCACAAGGCTACACGCAAATTGAAGGTTTGGACTATGGAGAGACTTATGCACCAGTGGCCAGAATGGAAGCAGTAAGGATTTTGTTGTCTGTTGCATGCTACTTGGATTTCAAGTTGTACCAAATGGATATAAAGACTGCTTTTCTGAATGGGAAGATAAAGGAGGAAATATATGTGGCTCAACCAGCTGGATTTGAAGATTATAAACATCCAGATTATATTTACAGAGTCAAGGGTGCTCTATATGGTCTTAAACAAGCACCTCGAGCCTGGTATGAACGGTTGTCACAGTTCCTTGTCAACAACGGTTATACCAGAGGAAATGTGGATAAGACCCTTTTCATTAAGCATTCAGATAAACACATCATAGTTGTTCAAGTGTATGTTGATGACATCATTTTTGGTTCTACTTCAGAAGAACTTAGAAAAGGATTTATACATGATATGAAGACAGAATTTGAGATGAGTATGCTTGGAGAATTGCATTATTTTCTTGGACTATAGATTAAACAAGGAAAGGATGGGATATTCTTGTCACAAGAGAAGTATGCAACTAATATGCTCAAGAAGTTTAACTTGGAAGACAGCAAAGTGGCTAGAACACCTCAGGGTTTACATGAGAAACTTTCTAAAAGTGATACTAGCAGTGATGTTGATCAAAAGCTCTATAGGAGTATGATAGGTAGTCTTCTCTACCTAACAGCAACCAGACCAGATATCTCATATAGTACTGGAGTATGTGCTAGATTTCAATCTCAACCTAAAGAGACACACCTCAAGGCAGCTAAGAGAATCATGAGATATATTAAGGGAACCATTGGACTTGGAATTTGGTACTCTAAAAGATCATCACTTGATCTTATAGGATACACAGATTCAGACTGGGCAGGCAGTTGTGATGACAGACGATCAACAACAGGTGGTTGTTTCTACCTTGGTGACAATTTAGTTAGCTGGTATTCAAGGAAACAGAACATAGTTGCTCTATCTACAGCTGAAGCAGAATACATAGCTGCTACATGTTGCTGCTCTCAACTTATGTGGATGAAGCAAACTTTGGCAGACTATGGAGTGCATCAGAGAAATTTGTAGTGCTATGTGATAATACAAGTGCTATAAACATCTCTAAGAATCCTGTGCTTCACAATAGGAGCAAACATATTGATATCAGGTATCATTTCATTAGAGATTTGGTTGAAGATAACATTTGTGATATTCAACAGGTAGGGTCGTCAGAGCAGCGTGCTGACATCCTAACCAAAGCCATGGAGGGAGATAAGTTTGATAGACTTAGAACTATTCTGGGCCTAAGTTTCTACACTAATTAAATACCTTTATGCTTTGGGCCTTCTTTGTTTTTCTTTGTACACTAACTTTACAGGCCCAAGCACATTAGAGAAGGAATTCGGATAAAGACAAAGAAGAAATTTGATATGGGAGGATCTTTGATTTGATGTCTGCAGAGTGTCATCATAGCCCTGTGACGACTGTAACCGTCCCTTCACCCCTGCAGCTCACGTCGCTCGAAACTGCCATCATTACTTAGCCGTTTCTCCGATTGAATGATCGTGGTTAAACGTTTCGACTCTCTTCCTCTCTTTAAATACTTTGTCTCACTTTTATCTCTGCACTACTTCCTTCTTTGCTTTGTTATTTTTAGTGTTGCAGCTTCCTTCCTTCTCCTTCAAATGGCGTCTTCTTCCCCCAAATCCCCCTCTGAACATACTACTGATACATCCACTCTACCAAACACTGAAATGTCTGTTGATCCAGTGCAAGTAGTATCATCTGTTCTTCAAGCCCTTGGCGAATCCTTTGCAAATCCATCCACTACTCAGCTTGGTGAGTCGTCTGGAGGAAATGCTGATGACAGTGTCACTGATGTCCTTCCCCTTGAGAGTCTACACCTGTCGGAGCTCTTCCTGCACCACCTTTACCTGCTCTTCCAGCACCGCAGAAAGAGACCTTCTCTGTTGACTGGGATGATGGAACAACGACTGACTATCCTCAAGGCGATGAGGATAATCTTTTTGATTCGAATGCCCCTGATGATGTTGTCACTGGAGACGAAGAACAACCTAGGGACAACGAGCCTGATTGAGAGGTTACTCCGGAACATCGTCCTGTTTCTCGTACCCCTGTGACTCGTTCCCGCAAAAGGAAGGATAAGCAACCTGCTGTTGAGACAACACAGAAACGACCGAAAAAGATTGGCCTAATGACCGTCAGTGATGCCCTGAATTGCAAGTTCTATGACAAGGAAGCTCATAGATTTTCTAAGGAGCTCAACAATCGTGATTTCATACCAGAGGAGCAGTTTACCCATCTTATGTACAAGGAGTTAGGTTTTTCGAAGTACTTGGAGGATTGCCATCTTCTCTACTGGGCTACTAAAATGAAGGACTATTCACCTGCTTTGGTTCGCGAGTTCTACGCAAACCTTCATCCTGATGTCATGGATGCTGAGTCGCCTTTTGGAGGGAAGATCTACATCCGAAGCAGAATTCTGGAGATTTTTCCCCAAGTTATTAACTCGTTGGTGAAGGTTCAGCTTAACAACAACCTTGATGATGTGACGAACTACATGCCGAACTCCCATGCTGAAGTGGCTTATGAGATATCCAATACCAAAAGCGTTGCATTTGGACGTGGACAACTTCGTGCTAATCAGCTCACTCTGAAATTCAATTGTCTCTTTCGCCTGTGTAGTGCCAACATCCTACCAACAACCAACGCCAGCCAAGTCTCTTCTCATATGGGTAAACTCATGTTTTGTATTGAAAAGTATCTTAACATGACAAATTTTGGTCTCTTTGTGCTTTCCAAGATGATAGGTTATACACGCGGATCCATTGGCAAGAATGATCTTCTTCCCTATCCTGCTTTGATCACCCGGTTCTTGAAAAAAATGGGATCAAAGTTCCTAAAGAAGAGCGAATCCCAATCAAGCAGAACACTCCCTCAACTGACCTGAGAAATATGCACAATGACATCCTCCTCGGTCCTGCTCTATCTGGCACGGTATTGGTGAACCATCTAAAGACCATTATTCTTCGACGGAATGAGGAGGTTTCGAATGTCTCTGCTGGCCTTCGTATCCGGAAGCAGAACAATAACATGCTGAAGTTGCTTCCCGGTTCATTTGATCCTCCACCCACTGGAGAGGAGGATGATGAGGAGGCTTGATTCATCAAGGGGGAGTATGGTCTCTGCTCACTGCTGACCGTGGTTAATGGGTAATGTTGACAACATTTTAAGGGGGGTACTTTCTAAACTGATAACTTTTGATGATATTTTGGGTCTGTAACTAATACTTACTTAACTGCTGGATACTTTTTGAATACTCTTTGATTGCTGATGATTGCTGATGACTGCTGATGCTAAGATTGTTTTGTGGTTTGACATTATTGGATTTCTATGTCTGATTTTTTTATGATCTAATTGGTATTTTTAGCTGGTGTTACTCTTATGTTTTGATTACCATTTTTATTGGACTTGATCTATTAACCTTTGTTGTTAGTGTGGCATTCTGAATTGTTATTCATCATACTGGTTTGAGACCTATTTGTGATGAATCAACCTCTTCATGAAATGAGGGGGAGATTGTTGGCACTAAACATTTCATGCATGATCTTATAGGTGTCAATACAACACACTAACAAGAATGCAGTTTTGTTTTTGACGATCAAGCCTCACCAGCTCCAGGGACTTAAAGACCAAGGCGATTCTCAGATTATAAATATTCTATTCACTTGTGTCTTTGAGTTAGACTTTGCATTTTACTTTCAATCTTCTACACTTTACCGAGAGCAATTAGTCTTGATCAGAAGATATACTCTAGAGTCAAAACGTGTTCTTCATGATTAGATGATTAAGGGTTTGGTTCTTGAGTGAATTAGTGTGTAATTCATTTTTGTATATCTTAGATCGAGTTGTAAATCCAAGTAAGGAATCTTCTTGGAATAGTATAGGGTTCTTGTTCAGGGATGTCAACAAGTTGCAGGAACTACATGATTGTTACAGAGTTTCTAATTAGGGAGATTAGAGGTTGAGGGGGAGTCTTGTCAACTTCTAGATCGAGTTGATAGAAACTAGTTTCGAGTCCTGTAGTCGTTCTTGATCTTTGTTGAAGTATTCTCGCCTGGATTGGAATCCCCCGAATGTAGGACAGGATGTCCGAACCGGGTCAACAAACGATTCTTCTTTTACTTTTCTGCAATTGTGTGTGTGTGTGATCAAAATCACTCGTTAACACCCTACTCGTTGGGACTGTCAGATCTTATGCACAATCTGAAAAACATGAAAGATTAAATCCAGAATCAAAACGAAAATGAAAGTGATCAAATGCAGCAAAGCACTGATTCAACTTCATTTAAACTCTTATTGAATAAAATTATACTCACTCGTGCTGCACATAGTAGTGAAAAATAAAATAAAAAAGAAAAGAATGAACAAAATCTCTGGCATCAAAGATAAAATTCACTTTTGGAACAACAAACAAGACTTCAGGAGAAAATATCAATTTGTAATAACTTTATAGTCTCACTGTGTAGCATCCTTGTACGTAAATTCAGAGAACACAAAATCTACCCAAAGATTAAATGGTAAAACTTGTATCGTAATGACGATTAATCACCGCATGGAGTGAATACAACGGCGACGACGTTAGACAATCAGTTAAAAGGGAAATCTCATATCTGTACCCTAAACAATTATTGGGCCGATTTAGTCCATAAGAACCCAAACTGGCTAAGGCTTAAAGCCCAAGAAAAGGGAAAGGCCGAATTTCACAAATCACCAAACATTTCCGGGGCCACTATGTAATACTCTGCAATTATGAGGTGCTAGTGCAAATTAATTGTGTTTTGTGTGTGAAGAATTCTCGAGCAAAAACCCCAACACTGCGAGTGTAGAATCTCAACAGTGAGAAAAATTCATTCTTGACAAAGATGAACAAGAAACAGGTGTTGAAATTGGCCAAGGGGTTCCGGGGGAGGGCGAAGAATTGTATAAGGATTGCTAGGGAGAGGGTGGAGAAGGCGCTGCAGTATTCCTACAGGGACCGCCGCAACAAGAAGCGGGATATGCGATCCCTTTGGATCCAGCGAATCAACGCCGGAACTCGCCAGCATGGGGTGCGTTTTATTATCTGTTTCCATTATTTATTTATTTATTTATTTATTTATTTTTTTGTGAGATTTTTAGGCTAGAGTTGACATTGAGTTTTGTGGGTTTAGAGTCGATAGGGTTTAAACTTCAAACCGTAAAGGCATTTGTGAGCAAAGGCGATTTTGATTATCCGAGACATGAATGTACTTGTGGATTTCGAAGAGGTAGAAAAATGGTGCAATGAGTTTTAACTTGGTATTTTTTTTTATTTTTTATTTTTTTCATTTTCTTGTAACGGTTGAAGCTTTGGATGTATTCTTCTATACGTTCACTCAAATTTAAGGGGAAAAAGATACGGCTTATCTAAAATGTTTTATTTACTCAAGAAACATAGTTGATGAGAAACCAGGAAGAAATCAACTTCTGGAATTGTCCTTAAACAAGAGACACACACCACCTTAATTATCCTTGTTGCGAGTAGTTGGTACATTGATTCCTATCGTCCGACCTTATATGGAATACATGTTTGGATTTTGCTTGATTCCTTTTGAACTCTTGGTGTTGTGGCCTGTGGGGTAGATGATTGAAATACATGGTTTTGATCATAGGCAGCAACTATGGTTTAAGGTTCCTCATGCCCATCCTTTGCGGCTGCTGAATTATATAGTTATCGATGTCCTATTTTTACAAAATACGAGTCGTTTCCTGATGGAACATTGAATACATCTGTAGGAGATTGAATTTTGTTTCTTTGGTTTGTTAGCTTAAAACTATCCTTGCCATTTGGCCAAATGTGCCTGTTTGATTAATGGATGCTGGTCATTTTGGGAAAGAGAGAAGGAAAACGAAGGTATATCCAAGACTAAACATATACTTCTACTAGTATTCTAAAGAACTCCAGAATCAATTGCCAACCCCTTTTTTGTTTGAAGTGGACCGGATGCATAAAAATAAATAGGGGATTTGCTTCCCGTAGTTATAACTATAATGTGCATTACAAGATTGGCAACACGAATATTAAGTCTTCACTGCATGTTAGTACCTTGTGTTGTTTATTCCTTGTGTGTTCTCACCTTCTTCCAGTTTCTCAATAATTTAAGTTGCTGCATTTATGTTCAGAAATGATTTAGCAACACGAATATTAAGTCTTCACTGCATGTTAGTACATTATGTTGTGTTGTTTATTCATTGTTTGTTACTTTGTTCTCGCCGCCTTCTATTTCCCAATAGTTTAAGTTGCTGCATTTATGTTCAGAAATGATTTACCCTTTCCCTTTGCAACTCATTTGTATGACAGGTGAACTATGGAAATTTCATGCATGGACTGATGAAGGAGAATATTCAACTGAACAGGAAAGTTTTGTCGGAGATATCCATGCATGAGCCTTACAGCTTCAAGGCCCTGGTCGATGTCTCACAGAAAGCTTTCCCAGGAAACAAGGCAATCACTCCCAAGAAAGAAGGCCTTGCAATTCTTCTCTAAATGCAATTATTTTTTGGAGATTTAGGACAGTGTTTTTGTTATCTGTACTTATCCCATCTATTTCTTAACTGGATAGTGGTTACATCACAATTTGATACCAGCCGATGCCAATTAGATGATTTCCAATACAACCTTGTTGAGGAACATTTATAAGCTTGAGTTTGTTCAACAAAATCCTTTCTTTGGGAGCTCATATTTTGAGGAGTATTTGCTTTATTTTGCACTTGAATTACAAAATGCAAAACTAAACATTAAACATCACTATATTGGGCTAAGGTATCAAACTAAGTGAAGACAATCTAAGCACAACAATCTTCTCTCAACGACCCTGGATGCAAAATTTGCATAGATATTGACTTGAATCACTGCTGCATGAATCTAAACAAACAGTACATACCAAATAACTTGAGCATCTGTTCCAAAGAGCAATGCATTCGGCATGGTAAAACTACTGTTGTGTCAAATTCACAATCCCCGAAATCATGTGGTTTTCTACAGAAAAAGAGAACGGCCAATTCAATGTACATGTAAGTAGCTCGTGGTCCGCAACCATAAACCATAGCCAATCTATCCACCAATATCAAATGGCGCAACACTTGTGTTTGTTGAGAGCAACTTTTCTACTAGGACCAACTTGAATTATGCTACACCATCAGGAGACGCTCTTTTAAGGTCATTGTTTTCGCAATTCAGATTAATGTCGTCCTGTGACTTCTCACCTGACTCTGCTCCTTGTTTCTGGTTGTTCTTTTTTTGGAAGCGACCACCCACGCCTCTTGCTCGTCTTACTGCATGCAAATGCCGAGATTCGTGCAAATATGGCTGTAAAGAACGCCAAAACATGAAGAATCTCAAATTTAGGCTTTCCTACAACGGATAAATGGCATGGCTATAAATCTCTATGCACAGGCAGATCAGTCTTTGTAACATTAGTTTCAAGAGATATGTCAAACTAGAAGACAATAATTTTACTAAATTAAGTCATGACAAAGACAATGTAGCAAAGATTTGGCTGACTGAAACTGAAGGAATCAAGTTAAATAAGATATCAATAGACAGCTGAGATCACCAGTGCAGAGATTCTACAAATGATCAACAAGCACCTCAATACCTTTCGAGACTTGGCAAGTTTATTTTCCAACTCGGCCTTGGCTCGAGATTGACGACGCCGTAAAATGCCATGATATTGTTTTGCATTAACAAAGACAGGCTCCTCGACTGCATCTGACGGAAGAGGAACACCAGATTGCTGAAGTCCCATCAACTGAAGATGTACCTGAATTATGAATAAAATTGAAACATTCAAATTCCTTAAGAATTGCCACTAGGATGAAAGATTGTCAGTGTCAGTACCATTGGCTGCACATGGTAAGGTTGAGCGGCATAAGCCTGCGCGTCATAAGGAGCAAATATACTTCTATAATAAGGATCCGGGTAGGGGTAAGCTGGTTGTGCCTGCAAAAAACAAAATTCAAGTTTGTAGTACATCAGCAAATATTTAACACATGGAAACTGGAAAAATGGACTGGCTTAAAACTTATTCAGATGGTTGAACATAAAATTAGTAAACTAAAATATTAATCAGCATATTACATATTCATACAAAAGGAAAATAATTTAAAACAAACATAGAAGAATAGCCAAGACGTTCTTTCTTTTCTTGAATCTGGCACACAAAGAAAATAACAAAACAAAGGCTAGGAAAATTGCTAATAGTAACTGTTAAGTTTGGCAGAATTGGAGGTGGTAACAAATACTGGAAAATTGGCACACAAGTTAGAACACTTACATTCCCAACTCCAAATTGAGTAGGAGTATAATGCATTGCAGGTGATGCAATACCAGGATGAGACAATCCATTCGCAGGAGATGAAGGCTGCAAGATAGATTCAGCATGTTTTTGCCCCTCATCGGACTCACTATTTTCTGAAAAAACATTCATATTGTGCATTTGTGCTTAGTTAAAACACTAGTAATTCCAATGTGAAAATGAAATATATACCAGCTTAATAATAGTATCATTCTTCAACCAATCAACTAAATAAGAATGTATATTATGGCCCCTAATTTTCAGTCATTGAAATCCACTTTAAAAAAATCCTTGCTAAAAGAGAGGATTCGAATAATACACTCTAGATAATATTAGTTTTTTTGCATCAATACCTAAGTTACATATTTTGAAATATGAGAACCATCCTACTTCCTCCGTTCTTTAATATCTGTTCCATTTGCATAGTGATTACTATTCATTAAATAACTTTAAGCAAAATTTTTAATATAGCTACATATGAAAAACATTGTCAAGTGAGATGTTGTTAGATTCGTCTAATCACTTAGTTTTTAAATAGTATTAAATTTTTATAATTTTTATTTATATAAAATTTAAGTTATTAATGATTTAAAATGTGCATTGGATTGCGTGAAATGCAGAAGTGGTGCAGATATTAAAGAACGGAGGAAGTATAAGGTAATGAATCCATTTGACTTGCAGTGAAAGTTTGGTATACACGAACCTTTTACTGGCAATGGCATGGCTGAGACGGTAGAGCTAAGATACTAGCAGAAATTTTAAATGCACATCGAAAAATAATCTCACACCGAATGCATCTAAAAACATACATATCTTCTAAGGAGGCTTCTGGTCTCACAAGAAATGATTGGCCAAAAATTATCATGAAAGTACCACTCAGGTGAGAATCAGCATATGATCACCAACTCAAGAAACACCTTCCCTACTTCACACTATCTGAGAGATTAACAAATTCATCCCCATCTCTGAAACTCTTTCATATCCCTCCACATTATTGATCTGCACTTTCTTACACTAGCCACTAATCTCATCCTTTTTATGCCATTAATAGAATGTTGAAAATTTGAAAATGAAATTGCATCAACCCACATTGTGCGTGCATATATTACCAGATACACTATGAGTCGACGATGTCATGACGTTTGGTGCCACAAGTCGACCTGACAATAAGCAAACCTAAATGCCATTAATTACGAATAATCGTGACCAACAAACAATAATTCACGTGCAGCAACATGTACTTCCTCCGTTCTTGATAAATTGAAACGTTGGAAAATTTGGTACTATTCACACATTTACTTTGATTTAAAGCTTTATCATAGTTATACAAGTTAAAATATAGCCAATTGGGATCTTGTTAGATTCGTCTCGTCGAGTAGTTTTTAAATATCCAACTTTTAGAATTTTTACTTGTACCGAATTTGAGTTATTAATTATTTTAAATGTATCTTGGATGTGAACTGTGTGTCCGTTACAATTTTTTGAAAACGGAGGGAGTATAAAGAACCAAAAAAACGTACAGGCAGTGCTCAACTCCAAGATTATGAATCATCAGAAATTTTCAGTCACATCACATCGGAACATGAAAATCCTCCTCTCAAAACACAAAAGATGACCAATTTCAACTCAAATTTCGCAAATAAAAAATAAAAATAAAAAATCCCTTCACACAATCCTTCGTCAAAATTCACTTTCCCCAAAGGGTACATCAAATAACATAACATATTACCATCAACTACGACGATTGCATTGATCTTACCCAAAAATTCAAATTCGCCAAGCAAGAAACAAAAATTGATCAATCTTAGGGTTTTCGAGTAAGAAAAAATTTCACCTTTTAATTCAATTGGACCAATATCTCCCCGCTTCTCCTTCACTTCCACCTCTAGAACGTCGGCGGAAACCTTTCGCTCCGGTTGCACGCAGAAGCGAACCGCGACAACGGAAAACCAGAAAAGTAAAATTACCTTTTTACCCCGGTCCGTGATTATACCATGTTTAACCCTTGGCCTGCGGTAACTTGGAGAAAGCACCCGAAGTGATACCCAATCGGAATCGAGCAAGGGAAGCGCGTCAGTGATTAATTGGCTGTAAGGGAGGCAAAAGTAAGGGAGGTGTAGGTGCGCCAGAAATTTGTGAAAATCTTGCCTCAGGGATAATTGTGGCTGAGATTCGACAGATCTGCACAGCTAAATCTCAGCCACATGTCTTCGCCGGGACCCTTTTCAAGATTAAATCCATTGAGGATTCATACTCTGATTCTGAAAATCATTTCAAACATGAATAAATTGAAGTTTACAAAAAACGTTAATAAAAATTAATATTTTTAATTTATATAATTAATAATAAATTGGATGAACCGAACTATTTATATAATTGTTAACCCACAAATTATTGGCCCATTTTCTTTGAGCCCAATCCATGTGTAAACCCAGTCTCTCATATTATGTCGGCCCAGGACTCATGAGAAGAGAACGGGAACGGTCCTTGGAGGTTTCTTTGGAGTGCCAGGCAGGGAGACAAGTGTCCTGAAGGCAGCCATTTGAGTGCCAGCAGTAGGGGTGGCATGAAGACAAGTGTCCTAGGAAAGGTCGTGGTGGTATCTGACGGTTGAGTGGCTCCGCTTATAAAAGCCGAAGGAAGGCTCATTTGGAAGGATTCCTTCAACTCTCCACAGAGAAACGCTTTTTAATTATTTTCCTTTCTGCACTTATTTTACGCAAGTTCTTTCCTTTTCTGTTCTTCCATTCTGCAAGTTTTTAATTCATTTACAACATTTGTTAGTTTCTCGCAAGTTGTAATTCCTTGTAATCCTCCCATCTTCATCAATCAAAAGAGGTTCTACACCTCTCCAAATTTATACGATCAACAAATTGGCACGCCCAGTGGGACTCGAGTGGAAACCATATCTGCTTGGAGTTTGTTTATGCGTCTCAGATCCGGCAAGTTAGTGAGTGATCTTACACAGAGGTTTGAAAAAATGTCTCTACAAGAGAAGACGCCTGTTAGAACATCATCTGAGGACGCCGCTGAGACGGCGAGCACCTCACAGCCACAACAGGGACTATGTAGACCCCCACATTTGCAGAACAAATGCGGCTTTCGATGACACAATCGATGGCCAAATTCATGCCTTTACTCACGAGGCATCTGATGGATGTTTTGCGGCCTGCCATGGCCGATCAAATTGATAGAGGCTTCAGTGCATTGAGGTCTCAGCAAGAAGTAACCGCTTCTACAACTGCTCCGGCAAACGGCGCTAACATGGTGCCGTCAAGCATCACATGTCCAGGGCCGTCAGGCGGCCAACAACGGACATGGGGGGCGTCACCTAGCCAGCCGCCAATCCCTGAGGCGGGAGGCTTGGCTAGTCCGTTTGTAAACCCGTACCAGGCTGCCTATGCCTACACCCCAGCGGCACGTATGGTGCCGAATCTTGGATATGCAGTGCCTCCAGCACCGATCTATGCAGCACCAGGATGTTTAATGGCCACCAGTGCGTCTTCAGGCTGTACAGCGGCCTCTGGTGCCACTGGTATGCCACCACGACAAGCGGCACCTAATGTGCCGAATGTTCCAGTTGTACCCTACATGGCGACACAGCCTTGGGGGCAGGCGTCACAATCCTGGGGGCAGACGCCACAAGCCAGGGGGGCAGGCGTCACAACTTTGGGGGCAGACGCCACTGCAAGGGGGGCAGATGCCACAACCTTGGGGGCAGACACCATTGAATGTAACACAAGCCGCTGTGGCTCTTACTACACCCCCAGTGGCGATGCCGCCTGCGCAGGTGAAACTTTTGACAATTTCCTACACGAGTATTTTCTAAAATATCAAGTTTGAATTTATTAAATGAAAAGAGTTATGTTTTATGGAAGGGTTTTAAGGATATATTCCACTTTTTATCACTCATGTGGGAAACTTTGATTTTAAATGGCGCTGTGAAACTCCCCGGCATGAAACTTTTGACAGTTTCCTGCCATGAAGATCATTGCCATGAAACTTTTGACAAGTTCCCACTATATGAGTATTTTCTGAAAAATAATAATCCCGGTTTAATTTTATTTAGTGAAACCAAATTATGACGATAGAGTTGGGATTAGGGATATATTTATAGGTCGTCACATTTTTATTACTCGTGTTAAGAAACTGTGCCCCGAAAGTGCACGGTGTCAAAAATTGCAGTAATTTATAGTAAGACCGGATCGTTCACTGGAGGATGTGCGATAGAAGCAGGGCCCACGTCGTTTACTAAGATTTTCCACTCGGTTACTCGATTCGAGTTTTGCAATGATTTCTAACAACTACTTGACAATAATTTAAACTAGACTATGGAAGCAGTTAAAGATTATTCTACAAAGCATGGTAAATTTAGTCTAAAAAGCGATCAAATCTACTCTAAGAAAGCAACAAGAATTATGCTAAGAAAGCAGGTAAAATTATTCTACGAAAGCAGATTTAAAATGTGACAGAAGGGACATGGAGAAAATAATAAAGATTGGACAAGATTCAGATGAAACACAATTAAACTTCCATTTTAATACACAGATCTTTGTTTGGGATAATCATTTCAGTTAGCTAACTCTCATGCTTCCTATACCATGTTCCCTTTAACAGACAGGTACTTACAGTGAGGATTTACATGCCTTAAGACAACAAAATCTAAGATACCACAGATATACAACTGCCCTCGCGCAGAGGTATGTTATTTATCCATGGTGGAGAAGCAACACCTAACACATCATTAGTTGACGTGCCAAGTACTCCTATCATCTCCTTGTCACACCCAAAGTCCAAATCTAATCCCGAACTAATCCATAACTCTTAAACCTTACAACCGGCGGCCAACCTCTAATTCTTCCGAGTGACCTCTATGAAAGCATTTTAAAGAAAGCAATAAAGAAGGAAATAAAGAAAGCACTTAAAAACCTATCACTCGGAAGTCTTAAAAATCATCTCATTCCGTTAGTATGAAAGAGCCCCTGGTCTTGGTGACCAGATGCAGATTTAGAACTTCCCAAATATCAGTAAGCCATAGGGCTTATAACACCCGGTTAGTTATGAGATACAAATATGAATGGAACAGACCTATGAAGATCTATTCCGAATGTACTCACTCAAGACTCAATTTTAGGTTTTGGCGGAAGAAGATAGTAGTTGAAAGAATACTCAACCCTACCTTAGAATTTAACCAAGGCCTATATGTTGTTCCTCTAATATTATTTATCACATCTTATCTGAATCCAAGTGGACACTGATTCAATGCAATATTTAATAGAAGATTTCCAACACACAGTAATTTTTGAGAAACAAATAGATGTTTGAAAATCATTCCCTAAACAGGTACTAAACTCTCAATTAAAACACAGATCCTTTCAGTCTAGGTGAGACCTAATCGCTGACTCTGCTTCTAAGTTCTCAAGATCAACCCCCAGTAGAATATGAATTAGTCATAACTGTCGAATTTATCCCTTACTCAGATCCGAATTTTATAAAGTGATTTTTTGTGGAAATTTATTATGCAGCATCTGATTAAGATCAAGACTTCTATGTCCAAGGAGAAGGATCTCCAAAATATTATCGACCACAATATCTACATAATAATATCATGCATACATGTATATGAGAAGTAAAATAAATTACCCCAAAATATATGGTAGGGTTAGACAGAATTTGATACACAAAGATGGATTAGCCTGAGATAAGAAGAAATTGGCTAAAGAGAATGCCAGAAATAATTGGGGTCATCCGGACTGCAAACATCTGCTATCCGGTTCCCAAATATTCCAGATGGAATGATTCTTAGACAGTGGAATGCCTTAAGTGACAGTTGCCGCCGTCATCTTAGACTTCACTATCTGTGAATTTGGATGAAAACCCACATGTTCTATTACTGCAATAATTATTAGATAACATTGGCATATATTATCTAACATTACTACAGCTCTAGATTTAGGTTTGAAATTAAGATAAAGAAAAGAAAACTGTATCTAGTTAGGTGTTGGCTGAGTGACTAATCGTTATCCCTGTGAAGGGACCTTTTCGCCGTAGCTTCCACCAACCACTAATCAGATCATGCAAAATAACGTGTAATAAGTAACACACAGAAGACGAGCTAATCGTTATCCCAGTGAAGGGACCTTTTCGCCAACATTGATCTGTGATGTTCCTTATTACCCATTCATACACACAATAAACAGAAAAGATGGAATTAACAAAATATTTTTGGTACTGTGTGAGTGTTAATCACACAGTAATGGAGACACTAATGGGGTGAGATGTGTAATGGATAAAATTAGATGCAATGGGCCTAAGCCCAATACACCCATGCAACTCACACAACTCAAGAAATAAAATATTTTTGAAGTTTTAAAAATAGAAGGAAGTAATCAATTCGGTCTACCAGGTAAGGTGCAAAATAGACCGAATTGAGAATGCATGAGGGATGAAGTATTACCTTACCCAATTAATCCTTGCAAAGATATGAAACATCATCTAATTCGAATTGTCAAAGCAATTCGGTCTAAACCGAATTGGACAATTCGAATTGACGAAGTCATTCCCTTACTCAAATTTGACTAAGGCATTTGCTTCAAAAATGAGGATGATTCGAATTACCTAGTCAATTCGGTCTAAACCGAATTGGCAATTCGAATTGGTAGAACAAATAAAATAAACTAAGGCATGAGGGGATGACATGGATACAATGTGGTTTCCAAAGTCAATTCGGTCTATATGAGCAATTCGGTCTAAACCGAATTGCATAGACCGAATTGCATAGAAATCACATGAAGACAACACTTTTTGTTATGCAATTCGGTCTTCATGAGCAATTCGGTATAGACCGAATTGCCTTAGACCGATTTGCATACAATTTTTCACATAAGTGATATTTTTGTGCTCACAAGTATTAGTTTGGTTTCCACTGTGCGGTTTATGATGGATAAGATTTACCAAATCCTTCATTTCACATCAGTGTTACCTCACAGCTACACTAGTGAGTATTTTAAGGAAAATAGCAAAGTAGGATACGTGTCTAGCAGGCATTTGGCATGAATTAAACCCTAATTCTACAAACAAGAAATCAAAGATTATGTGCTCAAAGCTTCAAGTGGATGCAATTTTGAATGTGATTCGGTCTCCTCAAGAAATTCGGTTTAGACCGAATTGGTGCAATTCGAATTGCATGAGGTCTTCCTTCTTGATTTTTGAGCATGAATGTGGTATTCATTCATCAATTCGGCCTGTGTGTAGACCGAATTGGACTTTTCGAATGGATGATGGCTCCTGCTTGGCTTCCTTGCTTTGAGGAAGTTCGGTCTATGCAATCAATTCAGTTTAGGTCGAATTGCATAGATTGAATTCCTTCTTTCTTTTCTGCTCAGGGTCTTCTTCTTTCCATAGTGCAATTCGGTCTAGGGGTCAATTCGGTTTAGACTGAATTGCCACAGACCGAATTGGTTGCTCTGCTTCTCTTCTTCAACACTTGTCTTCTTTTTCTTCTTCTTCTCTTCAACAATTCGGTCTAATGAGCAATTCGGTTTAGGTCGAATTGCGTATAGACCGAATTGATCTTCAACACTTAACCAAAATTTCAGTTTGTGGGATTTTCATTCTTTTTACCATCTTTTTGATTTTTGTGGGCTATTTTATTCTTTTGCCCATCTTTTCCTTCCTTTTTCTTTTCTTTTTCCTTTTTTCATGTTTTTGGATTTTTCTAACACAAATACAATTGAAATTGCATATTTTTGTGTCTTTCATTACTAGCTTATTTTTCTTACAAAATTGCATTAATCTGTCGAATTCAATTGCTTTCTTATTGAAATAAGATGGGGATACGATCAAAATGTCCGTCTCAGACACGGAAATGGATTGGAAATAATGGACAATTTTGGCCATTATCAACATCCTCAGATTTAATACTGATCGTCCCGGAGCAGTCAGAGTCAGTGCACCTAAGAGCATGGACTCTGCACATTCAATCCATTTGCGTGGCTTCAGAAATTTCATTCTTTTTATATTGGGATAAGACAATCAAAATTACAAGTATTAAACTCTTTTGATTGCAGTGTTTAATGAAATGATACTTCTCACTTGAATAGGTATACGAATCAATCATTATTGTTAATTCTTCTTGAATATATGTATAGAAAATTTCATTGGCTTAATTTTTGAATTCAAGCATGACATGAACATTGATCAATTAGAATAGAGCCTCACATATAGTAGAATCGGAAATTTCACTCACTCTCAAAGTTGACTTTTAGACAATACGCTCATAATCATGTTCAACTAAATTCTCCCATAAGCTTGCAATTAGACCAACTCGCCACCCACTCATTTCTTCAAATCGAGATCCCGAGGTCTTATTCAAGGTTATAACGGAGCATACGGTTGTAACAGTAGGTAAGGAAGGATATTATTGGCTAAAAGTGACACGATCCCATTCCACCTTAACTTGGCACGTTTTTTATTTAAAAATTTATGATCATCAACAATTCTTTCTTTCTTTTGTTTTTCTTTTCTATCGCATGACATTAGACTATGTCTAATTTGTTTTTTCAATTGCAATTTATTTTTGTTGAATGAATCTCAACATTTTTCTCTTTTTCTTTTCTTTTCTTTTCTTCTTCTCTTTTTTTTTTGATCGGTTTATGGATACCGATTGACATTTTTGATGATCATAAACTATAATGCCTTGGTGGAATTGATTCGTGTACACTTGGGTTTAATTTTCTTGGTTTTTTATATGGTGAGGAAAATATAGTGGTTTCAAAGAAAAATTAGGCTTAAAGGCTCAGAGTGGTTAATCCTAAAGAGAAAATATTTTTGAGTTTGGAATTCAAAAGAAGGCCAAAAATTTGGGTTTTTCTAAGTGCCTCGATCATATGCGCGATTTCGGGAATATGGCATGGTCTTGAATCGGTCCCAATCGCAAGTTCTAGTGTCCTTTAATCGAATTGATTTTCACACAACAAAATAAATAATGAGTAAAAATGACTCGGCTCAGATCTCACATGGTATGGTTAGATCATGTCATACATTTATTCTTAAATTTAGCCTTTGAAAAATCCTTGCATTTTATTCAATCAAATCCTCAACATGAAAATTTTGTTTTTCTTCCAAGTGATCATATCATTGGATTTTTATAGCTCAAAACCTCAAGAATTTATATCATGCATATTTTTAATTGTTTTATCCCAATTTAATAGTTTGAAAATTTCATCCTTAGCCTAAATTCATCATGTGAGTTTAGGTGACATATTTTATGCTCGTTTTAATGCCGGTTATTTAATTGAAAGCAGTAAAAAGATACTGTGAACATGCAAGCATGTTACAGCTTTGTTTTTGGCGTGACAGTAACTTATTCATCTTGGACTGCCACACATCTTTTTCAAAATATTTTTGAGAATTCAAGACGAAATTCTCTTGCAGAAAGCATGAAGGATTAATTCCAAATTACACTTCTAACAACCACATCAAGTGGTTTCAAGGTTCGTCTTAAAGCTACGACCTTACTTACAGAAACCCATTAATAGATTAGTTACAGGAGATGCTATACACTTGGATAAAGTTTTCACAAGGAGCATTTGAAAAGATCTCCTAAATGAAGTTTCAGTTTAATTTACTCAAAAGTGACTCTTTACAGCTGAGTCTGTCTTCCGCATCCTTCTTCTCCTATCATTGGAAGAAAATCCTGCTCCAATGGACGATGTTCGTCAGGCTGCCGGGCAAGCAGTAATCTCCCTCGTCATCCTGGTTCTCCAGCACTTTTTGGCAATAGACTCTGGGTCCTTGGTTAATGAACAGATCAGGAGTCTCCAGGCTTTCCATCAACCATGCAAAGACGTTATTGCCCACATATGCCATGATTGATTCGTCCGTCACCATCCTGTCGATCATGGTTATTCCCTGACGGACCTGTTCCTTGTCCAGCTTGCTAAGTAGCATGAATCCCCTGACAAAGATTGATGCTTTGTGATTGTCATCAATCCCTGGTTTCAGCAATTCACAGGCTCTTTCCTCATTGCCTGCTCCGAATACTTGTAGGGCTGGTACGAACTGGAGGTAGTAGTTGCCCGCGTTGACACACTTCTGCATGAATTCCTCCTTCTCCGCCTCGACTCCTATCTGCCACATCTTAATGATTGTGGTCTCCAGTTCGCATCTCTTGTATACAATGGAGAGATCACCAGCAGCCCTAAACTTCTTGCATACCTCTTTGACAGCGAACACCTTCTTGATGTCATCCTCTCCTATGCGGGAGAGGATTTCTCCTAGAAGTTCCACTGGCAGGTCCAGTAGTTCAAGCCTTTCCTGTTCTGGAGCCGGATCCGGAAGGATGATTTCCCTGAAGAAGAGAAATTGAAACTATTTTTAACAAATTTTTGATAAAAGTTTTCAAGTTGAAAATCAACATCCTCACATTTTGAGCTATGCTCTAAATGTGAGTTAATTGATTTTACTTGAATTTATTGAGCTATACTACATATTAAAAGACAAGAGGTTAGATTATCGAATATAACCATTATTGCAAGATGCAAAGTAAGAAAATAAGAGAACTAAGGGTCTTGGACCCTTACAAATTTTTCTTAGACTAAAAATAGTCTAAAGATTTTTGAATGGTCAAAGGACCAAAAGAAGGAATTTTTATAGGCTATTGAGCCTTATAAAAGAAAAGTGTATATTTTTGATCACTTTAAAAGTGATCAAAAGCATATGAAATGGGAAGGTGGATATTTAATAATGAAGAATTCAATACATAAGAAGAGTTATGCAATTATTAGCACAAGGTGATGGACTAAGGGAAAATAAAAATAGAAATAAGCATACACATGCAAAAAGGCTATTTTTGGATTTTATGGAAAGTGTTGACTTGTTTATTTAATAAAGTTGAGGGTGTGAGTGGTCCCCCATTTGAATTTTTGTTTTGGGGAATGGGTATAAATGAATGAGCAAAGTTGCTACACTTGTTTATTCCCCACATATCCCAATAATAAACATGTCAACCACTTAAATAAAAACAAAACTCTATCAACTTTTTGTCTTTTTAAACAAAAGAGCCATGCTAATAGTGTTTGAAAAACACTTGTCGGGAAAAAATTTGACATGGTTTTGTCTGTAATACCATGTTTCCCGTGTATACAAACATCAACTTTTCAGTTGAGTTTGCAAGTGGTGGTAAACAGGTACCCCACAGAAGCATTTATTAAAAAGGTTCCATAGTACAGTACATGCAAACACAAAACAACATACAAGAATAGTTCATTCACACCAGTATCATGCAAAATTTGCCAATAAATCATGTTTCAAAATGTATCAACATAGATTAGGCAATCTCATCAGTATGCATATCCAACAACATTATCAACTATCCAAAAGGCAAAATTAACACAGTGGTTGAAGGGAAGATAACCTACCGTGTTTACCCATTTTCACAGTGTTCGAAGAACAAACACAGGCAACACAGACAATAACAATGGCAACACATATTCACATAATGAAGCAAAAACAGATTTTTAAGGGTTTTGAAACCCAAATTTTCGAAATAGAAGCACCCATACACCACAAAGAACTCAAAAATATCAACAATGGCAGTTCGAACCAAAGCAAGAAAAAGCCCTAGTTCGCACTACTCTGTTCTACCCTATTCCGATCATACCCAACCCATTCCGACCACTTCCCGACCATGCCCAACATGAAAACAGTCCTCATTCCCCTCCCCATTACTGATTTTGCAAAAATGAAGAAAAACAAAAACTGAAATCGCGAGAATGAGAGTGCGAAATCGAAAACAGGACACTTACCCGACACTCTCAGTAGGATTAGACGAAGAAGACGCCATTTTTGAAAGCTTTGGAAGGGTTTGAACGGGGTAAGGTACTGGTTCGAGCTCTGGTTTCGCGAGGAAGAAGGGTTCGCGAATGGAGGGAATCGGGGAATGTTCTAAGTGTGGAGAGTGAAAGTGAGGGAAAAAGAAATAAATAGGGTGAGGAGTATGGGGTAATTCGGTCTATTGGAGACCGAACCATCAATTCGGTCTAGACCAAATTGATGTGGTCTCCAATTGCTTGTGAGAGATTCGGTCTCTTAGGCCAATTCGGTCTAGACCGAATTGGCATGGAGACCGAATTGAGGGGAAAAATAAACAAACAAGCACTTACTGCAATGCGCTCTTTTGAAGTCAATTCGGTCTAGACCGAATTGGTCTAGAAACTGAATTGCAGTAAGAAGACCGAATTGGGTACTTAGAAAAAATAATGGGGGTTGCTTTTGTGAGGCAATTCGGTCTACATGGGCAATTCGGTCTAAACCGAATTGTCTTATAGATCAAATTGCTCACTTGCAAGAATGAAACTAAGGAAACACAATGCCTTTTGTTGATCAATTCGGTCTATTCAAAATTAATTCGGTGTAGACCGAATTGATATAGATCGAATTACTTACTTGGCCAAATTTATGCAAGGATGGAGCATGTGCCTTGGAGGCTCAATTCGGTCTCTTAGGTCAATTCGGTCTAGACCGAATTGGCTTGGAGACCGAATTGGTAAAAATCACCAAGACAACACCTCCGATGCGGTCTGTTTCAAACAATTCGGTATATACCGAATTTAAGTGCAAATTAGACTGCATTCAACACTTAGAAAAATTTTGAAATTTTTCAAATTTTACCATTTTCTGAAATTATGGATTTTCTTAAAAATTAACATACTGAAAACACATATTTAAACAGAAATATTACTCAATAAATTGCTTGCATAAATTAGGTTGGATTAACACCCTCATTTTATGGATTTATTCCGGATTTTAGATTTCTCTAAATTTCGAGATTACTCTCCATTAAATGTAGTATTAATCCAACCGGGAACCTGATTTTTGGAGCTTTATCTTTCTTTTTGTTGGTTCCATAAATTCCTGCAAGATAAACATAAAAAAATTATTAAATTTTCTCCAAACATCAACATCCTCACATTTAGAGTCTTAGTACTCTAAATGTTTAGTTGATTTTTGGATACTTATTGTTCGAGAAAAATGAATATGTAATAAATAAATATATAAGTATATATATATTTTTATTGAGCATAGGCCGGCTCTGATGTCGTTTGAACTTCTTTTTCGGGGTCGAACTGTCCTAGGTACTCCTTCAATCTCTGTCCATTCACCACCAGCTCTCCCTTGTCAGTTCGAATTCTGACAGCTCCACTTTCAAACACGTGCACCACTTCGTATGGCCCTTCCCATCTGGATCTAAGCTTTCCGGGGAACGGCTTCAACCTAGAATTGAATAACAAGACATTTTGGCCAACATTGGAGTGTTTAGACTTTATACGACGATCGTGTAACTTCTGGGTCCGCTCTTTGTAAATCCTCGAGCTTTCATAAGCTTGCGCACGTATTTCCTCAATTTCATTGAGGTCCAACTTGCGTTTACTCTGAGCAACTCGTGGGTCAAAATTAAGCGTTTTTACGGCCCAGTAAGCCTTGTGCTCTAGTTCTACGGGCAAATGACAGGCTTTTCCAAAGACAAGCCTGTATGGAGACATCCCGATGGGAGTCTTGAATGCAGTGCGGTATGCCCATAGAGCATCATTGAGTTTACGTGACCAGTCTTTGCGGGTTATCCCCACAGTGGCCTCGAGTATGTGTTTGATTTCGCGGTTTGATACCTCGACTTGGCCACTGGTTTGGGGATGATAAGGCGTGCCAATCTTGTGGAGAATCCCACTTTTGCTCATGAGATTTGCAAAAGCTTTGTTAACAAAGTGGGTTCCTCCATCAGATATGATTACCCTAGGTACACCAAATCTATTAAAAATATTATTTTTCAAAAATTTGATGACTTGGTGACCATCGTTGGTTGGCAGAGCAACCACCTCGACCCACTTGGACACGTAATCGACAGCTACCAAGATGTAATGATTCCCATCAGATGTCGGGAATGGTCCCATGAAGTCAATACCCCACACATCGAAAATCTCAAGGATGAGAATTCCTTTTTGAGGCATTTCATCCCTCTTAGAGATATTCCATAATCTTTGGCATCTGTCGCAAGCCTTAACAAACGCCCTGCAATCCTCGTAAATGGTAGGCCAATAGAAACCACACTCGAGCACCTTGTGAGCTGTTCGAGTGGGGCCATGGTGACCTCCATATTCCGATTCATGACATTTTTTAGCGATTTGATAAGCCTCGTGCTCAGTTACACATCGTCTAATAATCAAATCCGCACAATGCTTAAAGAGATAAGGATCTTCCGAGAAGTAGTCAACTACATCTCGGTTGAACCTTGATTTTTGTTTCTTCTGCTGGAATGGTGGGGTTATTCCATATGCTAAAAAGTTAGCAATGTCGGAAAAACATGGACACGCTTGATCATGAAGGTGCAAGGCGAACATTTGCTCATCCGGAAAACTTTCATTGACGGCTATCTCATTTTTATCATTTTCTATTCGAGACAAATGGTCAGCAGCACCATTGTCTCTGCCTTTTCTATCTTTTATTATGATATCAAATTCCTGCAACAAAAGTACCCACCTGATTAATCGAGGTTTGGCATCTTGTTTGCTGAATAAGTATCTCAGTGCAGAGTGATCGGTGTACACTATGGTTTTCGTACCAATGAGGTATTGTCTGAATTTATCAAACGCGAAAACCACAGCATACATCTCTTTCTCCGTGGTGGTGTAATTGGTTTGAGCTTCATTCAGGGCGTGACTTGCATAATGAATCACGCAGTGTCTCCCTTCCTTATGTTGCCCAAGAACTGCACCCACGGCGAGATCACTTGCATCGCACATTACCTCGAAAGGTATTGACCAATTGGGTGGTTGCACTATTGGAGCAGAAATCAACATCTTCTTGAGCGTGTCAAAGGCTTGAACACACGCTTCATTTATTACGAAAGCATTTTCTTTACAAAGCAAATTAGTGAGCGGCTTGGCAATTTTAGAAAAATCTTTAATAAATCTCCGGTAAAAACCGGCATGCCCTAAGAAGCTCCTAACTGCTTTTATTGAGTTTGGTAATGGAAGGTTGGATATGACTGAGACTTTGGCCCTATCGACTTCGATGCCTGCGCGCGAGATGCGGTGACCCAACACTATTCCTTCGGTGACCATGAAATGACACTTCTCCTAGTTCAAAACTAGGTTAGTGTCCTCGCATCTTTCTAAAATTTTTGCAAGATTTGTCAAACATTCATCAAAAGTATCTCCATACACAGAGAAGTCATCCATTAAAACTTCAATGCATTTTTCGATAAATTCTGAGAAGATAGACATCATGCATCGCTGAAAAGTGGCAGGCGCATTGCAAAGTCCAAAAGGCATGTGCCTGTACGCAAAAGTTCCATATGGGCACATGAAAGTGGTCTTATCATGATCTTCACTAGCTATTACAATTTGATTGTAGCCAGAGTACCCATCCAAAAAGCAGTAATACTCCCTCCCGGCCAACCTCTCCAGCATCTGATCAATGAACGGCAAGGGAAAATGATCCTTCCGCGTAGCGGTGTTAAGGTTTTGGTAGTCGATGCAAACTCTCCAACCGGTCACTGGACGTGTCGCCACTTCTTCTCCTTGCTCATTAGTCGTTATGCACATCCCCCCACGCTTAGGTACTACCTGCACTGGGCTAACCCATTTGCTTTCAGATATAGGATAGATGATACCAGCATCTAAGAGCTTGATAACTTCTTTCCTTACCACTTCTTGCATGTGGGGGTTCAGACGCCTTTGTGGTTGCCTAGAGGGCTTGTACTCCTCTTCCATTAAAACTCTGTGCATGCAAACAGGAGGGCTTATTCCTTTTATATCAGAAATGGTCCATCCAATTGCATGTACATATTTCTTTAGAATGTCTACCAGAGCTTTTTCTTGTTCTTGTGTCAGCTTGGCTGACACAATTACCGGTAATCTTTTATGTTCAGCGAGAAAAACGTACTTAAGATGATCCGGAAGTATTTTAAGTTCAAGCTCTAGCGGACATTCAACGGAAGGCAGTAATTTGCGAGAAATGGTTGGGGGTGAAAGATCAGATTTACCTTCAGGACCCTGTGTCAGTACAGGGTCCACTTCCTCTTCCGTGGTGCTTTCTTCCTCCTCCGGAGTGATTTCAACACCGTCGAATTCTTCAAGATCCCCAGTGATAGGGTCTTCGAAGTGGACAGCGTTGCAGCTTCTTTGTTGCTCGGCACCTTCAGGCGTCAGTACCTGTTTTGAAACTTTGTCCGTCATCACAGTTATAGAGTCTATGCTCTCATCCTCACACCTACTTTCTATTACATCAAACATGGAACAAGATCCCTCATTCGAGAACTTCTGCAGCTGCTCCATGTCAAAGGAGATTTCTCTATTGTCGACCCTCAATGTGACTCTTCCAGATGTAGCATCAATCAATCCACCGCCAGTGGCCAGAAACGGGCGTCCCAGGATAAGTGGCATTTCAGAGTCCTCTTCAATGTCAAGGATGATGAAGTCAACCGGGAAAAGAACTTGGCCGGTTTTGACTACCACATCCTTGAGGATTCCTACGGGTTTGGTGATTGATCTGTCTGCCAGTTGCAGTTTCATTTTCACTGGTTCAATCTCTCCGAGCCTTAGACGAATTGCCATGGCTAGAGGCATTACGTTGATGCTGGATCCTAGGTCACATAATCCCATGCTCACCTTGGCCTTTCCAATCTGTACTGGTAGCGTGCAACATCCAGGGTCCTCTTTCTTTTCGGGCAGTTTCCTTTGAACTATGGCACTGCATGTGCTGTTGAAAATAATCACCTCCTCCTGCTCTACCTGTCTTTTCCCTGAAATCAATTCTTTCAAGAACTTAGCATAGGTGCGCATTTCTGAAATCATCTCCACGAGAGGAATGGTTATCTCTACAGACTTTAACCGTTCTAGAAATTTCTTGAATTTAAGGTCATGTTCCTTATTTTTAAGACGTGCAGGGTATGACACCCTTGGCATGTACTTATTATTATTATTATTATCAATTTTTGGTGGTAAAGAGAAGGAAGTTGTACCTTCACCCATACCCTTTTCAGCTTCAATTGCAGCTTCAGTCTGCGGATTTGATGTATCTGATTTATCCTTTACCAGTTCAACACTTTCATCTCCTTCAATCTTTTCCTTTTCCTTTTCCACCTCCAATGAAACCTTTACTTTCATAGCTTTCTTCTTCGCAGATCCAACGTTTCCTTTCAGAGTCTTGCCTCCCCGCAATGTGATTGCTTTGCATTGCGGGTTGGCTTCAGTGCTGCTCGGCAGTGTTCCCTTCCCCCTATTCTGCAATTCCTTAGCCAACTGGGTGACATGCGTCTCCACATTTTTGATTGATGACTGCAGCTGCTAGTTTATCTCCCTTTGATTGGAAATAAACTCGGTCATCAGATTCTCCAGGCGGGATGGTGGCTTTTGGTTGTATTGCTGATTCTGGTCAGGTTGGGCTTGGAAGTTTTGGAAATTCTGGCCTTGGTTTTGGTTGGGCCTCTGTTGGAATGGGGTTGAAAGTTCTGATTCTGATTCTGGAAGTTCTGCACTCTCTGCTGAACGAATCCTTGGTTCAGAGGTCTGAAGTTTTGCTGAGGATTTTGGTTTGCAAACTGGTTGGGCTGATTTGGCTGTGTCAAAAAATGTGCATTAAGTGCATTGTTGTTGGAATAGGAGAGGTTGGGGTGGCGATTATGGTAGTTCCCTGTGTAGTTGCAGCTTTCGGTAGCTAATTGTTGGCATGTGTCAGTTGGATGTGGTCCCTGACATAGCCCACAAACTGCTCCCGATTGCTGTGTTTGCACTTGGCTAGATGAGGCTCCTGCCTGAGAAGTACCTGCCCCCTTTCCTTTCTCCTGTCCTAGCTGTATTGCAGCCACCTGTTCCTGCAATTTTTCGAAATCTGTTTTTCCCTCACACACAGCAAAAACTTTTCTAGAAGGGTCCACTTTCTTGTCATTGCTGTTCAATACAGATCTATTGACAGACATTGTCTCAATCTTTTCCCAGGCTTGGTCCATGGGCAAATGGAGTAAATGTCGTGCGCCTGCAGCGTCCAACATCGTTCTCCATGGATGGGTGAGCCCTCCATAGAATTTCCTCAGTTTCTCCCATGGTTGATATCCGTGTTGGGGGCATCGCCTCAAGAGGCTGGAGAACCTCTCCTTTGCGTCATACAATGACTCGTCCGGCTTCATCTTGAACTCTCCAATCTTGGCTCGTCCTTCCTCTATCTTTGATTCAGGAAAATACTTCAACAGAAAACTCCTTACTAAATCTGCCCAGGTGCTTCTCTGATTTATAGACAATGATTTATACCAATCCCTGGCACCACTAAACAAAGAAAAGGGAAACAACATCAGTCTTATAGCATCAGGTGAGACTCCCTGATTTTTTATTGTGTCGCAGAGCTCTAGAAAGGTTTGGAGATGATCATGGGGATCCTCATGATTTGCACCACAGAATTGGTTGTTTTGCACCAAATTAATGAGTGTCGGTTTGAGCTCAAAATTGCGTGCAGGAAATTGTGCTCTCCCAGGCCTATCCAGATAAGGCTCTACGATGGGCTGCATAAAATCAGCTACTGCTTGGTGTTGTTGATTTCCTTGCTCTGCTTGGTTTTGATACTGCTGGTGGTAGTTGGGGTTCTGTTGGAACAGATTTTCAGGATCATGAGGGTTGTTTTGGAACTGGTCTTGATTGAAGGCTTGATTCTGGTATTGCTGGTTTGGTATATTTTGGTTTTGTTGGTTATATTGGTTAGAGGGTGGCGGTTGTTGGTGGAATTGCTGATACTGTTGCTGATTTGGATTATGTAGATTTTCTTCCTCGTTGACACGATTCGGGTGTTCTACCATACCCCCATCAGCTCCATTACCAGGGTTATTGGGTGGTTGGTCTATTGGTAAGATCGTGGGAATGTCCTAGTTTTCGGCCATATCAGATATTTCACTGCTTGTAGTTTCGGGTGAGGTACGAGTCCTAGCTTCTTGCTCTTTCCTTCGTCTGGCTTGCGCCCTCAGTTGGCGAGCTGTCCTTTCTATTTCTAGATCGAACGATAGCTCAGGCAATGTGTCCTTTCTCCTTTGCATAAGCAGTTTGTATCACGATTTGACAGCACCTGCATAACCCCCAGGTTAGTAATGGTTCGAGAATATATACAAGAACTATCTATGAGTAAATCAGGAGTGTAATTCTCTTAATAAACGGCACTGCATCCTCCCCGGCAACGGCGCCATGAAACTTTTGACAATTTCCTACACGAGTATTTTCTAAAATATCAAGTTTGAATTTATTAAATAAAAAGAGTTATGATTTATGGAAGGGTTTTAAGGGTATATTCCACTTTTTATCACTCATGTGGGAAACTTTGATTTCAAATGGCGCTGTGAAACTCCCCGACATGAAACTTTTGACAGTTTCCTGCCATGAAGATCCTTGCCATGAAACTTTTGACAAGTTCCCACTATATGAGTATTTTCCCAGAAAAATAATAATCCCGGTTTAATTTTATTTAGTGAAACCAAATTATGACGATAGAGTTGGGATTAGGGAAATATTTATAGGTTGTCATGTTTTTATTACTCGTGTTAAGAAACTGTGCCCCCGAAAGCGCACGGTGTCAAAAATTGCAGTAATTTATAGTAAGACCGGATCATTCACTGGAGGATGTGCGATAGAAGCAGGGCCCACGTCGTTTACTAAGATTTTCCACTCGGTTACTCGATTCGAGTTTTGCAATGATTTCTAACAACTACTTAACAATAATTTAAACTAGACTATGGAAGCAGTTAAAGATTATTCTACAAAGCATGGTAAATTTAGTCTAAAAAGCGATCAAATCTACTCTAAGAAAGCAATAAGAATTATGCTAAGAAAGCAGGTAAAATTATTCTACGAAAGCAGATTTAAAATGTGCCAGAAGGGACAGGGAGAAAATAATAAAGATTGGACAAGATTCAGATGAAACACAATTAAACTTCCATTTTAATACACAGATCTTTGTTTGGGATAATCCTTCCAGTTAGCTAACTCTCATGCTTCCTATACCATGTTCCCTTTAACAGACAGGTACTTACAGTGAGGATTTGCATGCCTTAAGACAACAAAATATAAGATACCACAGATATACAACTGCCCCCGCGCAGAGGTATGTTATTTATCCATAGTGGAGAAGCAACACCTAACACATCATTAGTTGACGTGCCAAGTACTCCTATCATCTCCCTTGTCACACCCAAAGTCCAAATCTAATCCCGAACTAATCCATAACTCTCAAACCTTACAACCGGCGGCCAACCTCTAATTCTTCCGAGTGACCTCTATGAAAGCATTTTAAAGAAAGCAATAAAGAAGGCAATAAAGAAAGCACTTAAAAACCTATCACTCGGAAGTCTTAAAAATCATCTCATTCCGTTAGTATAAAAGAGCCCCTGGTCTTGGTGACCAGATGCAGATTTAGAACTTCCCAAATATCAGTAAGCCACAGGGCTTATAACATCCGGTTAGTTATGAGATACAAACATGAATGGAACAGACCTATGAAGATCTATTCCGAATGTACTCACTCAAGACTCAATTTTAGGTTTTGGCGGAAGAAGATAGTAGTTGAAAGAATACTCAACCCTACCTTAGAATTTAACCAAAGCCTATATGTTGTTCCTCTAATATTATTTATCACATCTTGTCTGAATCCAAGTGGACACTGATTCAATGCAATATTTAATAGAAGATTTCCAACACAGTAATTTTTTTGAAACAAATAGATGTTTGAAAATCATTCCCTAAACAGGTACTAAACTCTCAATTAAAACACAGATCCTTTCAGTCTAGGTGAGACCTAATCGCTGACTCTGCTTCTAAGTTCTCAGGATGAACCCCCAGTAGAATATGAATTAGTTATAACTGTCGAATTTATCCCTTACTCAGATCCGGATTTTATAAAGTGATTTTTTGTGGAAATTTATTATGCAGCATCTGATTAAGATCAAGACTTCTATGTCCAAGGAGAAGGATCTCCAAAATATTATCGACCACAATATCTACATAATAATATCATGCATACATGTATATGAGAAGTAAAATAAATTACCCCAAAATATATGGTAGGGTTAGACAGAATTTGATACACAAAGATGGATTAGCCTGAGATAAGAAGAAATTGGCTAAAGAGAATACCAGAAATAATTGGGGTCATCCGGACTGCAAACATCTGCTATCCGGTTCCCAAATATTCCAGATGGAATGATTCTTAGACAGTGGAATGCCTTAAGTGACAGTTGCCGCCGTCATCTTAGACTTCACTATCTGTGAATTTGGATGAAAACCCACATGTTCTATTACTGCAATAATTATTAGATAACATTGGCATATATCATCTAACATTACTACAACTCTAGATTTAGGTTTGAAATTAAGATAAAGAAAAGAAAACTGTATCTAGTTAGGAGTTGGCTGAGTGACTAATCGTTATCCCTGTGAAGGGACCTTTTCGCCGTAGCTTCCACCAACCACTAATCAGATCATGCAAAATAACAAGTAATAAGTAACACACAGAAGACGAGCTAATCGTTATGCCGGTGAAGGGACCTTTTCGCCAACATTGATCTGTGATGTTCCTTATTACCCATTCATACACACAATAAACAGAAAAGATGAAATTAACAAAATATTTTTGGTACTGTGTGAGTGTTAATCTGTAACACCCGAGGAAAAACAAATTCAAGTTGTTTTGAACTACGTCATGACTTGATCCCTTCACAGGGTACGTAGGCAGCTTAGAACTAATTTCTAAGTTCAGTCACGAAATAAATCACAAAATACATCACGAATTAGATCACAAGGACGATAGGAGGAGTTGGAACCAATTTAGACTAGGCTAATTAGGACACGGAAATGTTGCGAGCGATAAGCCGGACTCGTAACAAGTTTAAGGAGAAGATTCCGAAACAGAGACGACCCGGGGAATCGAGCTAACACGTAGAAAACCGATAGGGGAAAGCGAGGGAAGACCCGACGGAACACGCGGACCGCCGAACCGGCCGGTCCGGCCGGCCCGCGCTGTCCGCGCGCCGCCGCGCGGCCACCGCGCGGACAGAGACGTCGCGACTCCAGGTTGGTCGCGCGTGCTCCGCGCGGGCAAAAGCTTAGGTGCGCGCCACCAGCGCGCCAGAGGTGCTGAAAGTGTAAACTTTCCTTCCATGGCGATTTTCTTGCCAAAAACAACACCCCTAATCATGGCAATCGAATCTCAGCCTTGGGGAAGGCTTAAGAACACCCTAGGGGCACCCCGAACCCTAGGTTTTCAGAAAACATTCAAGCCTCCACCCTCAATTCCCTCTCCAAGTTCAAACTCCTTCGACGCCACTTCCTGGCAAGTATTCCGGCGACGACGGGACGACCGGGACAAGCCCCTGCCCTCTAGACTCTTGGTAAGCTATTGTACAAAGTTTCAATTCGTCCATAGATCTCAGAAACTCATATTCTAACCCTTTTTCCTTACTACGAATTCACGTCGGAAAACGAACAAAAAGCGATCGGAGAAGTTGGCCGTTCGTCGTGACCTTGGGACGTCCGGAAACCCAATCCAGCGACCCTATCATCATTCTAAGTAAGTTAAAACCTTACTCACAAATTTTCGTGGTTGTTTGTTGTTTAAATCTCGAGATATAGGCTTGTAACAAAAATCGGTTTTCAAAAACCCTATTTTCGTCCAATTTTAAAGACTCGCCTAAAACTCGACCTTCGGGAATTCAAACCGAAAACCTTTTAACATAAACGTTGTTCCTAACACCTTTATCTATCTTGTGTCCAAATTTCAGCCGTTGACATTAAGTTTTGCTACCCAAATCACGCCGTAAACGTTCTGTGACAACCCGAACGTTTTAAAACTGTGACAGATTTCTACATTCAACTTGATGCATGTTTTTCACCCATTTTTCGAATGATTTAACTTTGCATTCCTAAACAAGAGTTGTAGATAATTGTGTCTAGATTATGCATATTAAATTTCACGGATTTTGGTGTTCATTTGATATGTCAAACGGCCGAATTTTTAGAACTGCTTTAAAATCGTTTTGAGGGCCGCGAGTATGCAGTGAGTTGCACTCGATTTTTGAGTACCAAGAATTCATTATTTCCAAATTCTTAAAACATAAAAGTTGTTCCTTAACGTGTTGTGTAGTTACTGTAAAAAAATTTCACATCGATTGGTTTTGAAATGAATTTTTAATCGGCGTTGCACGAACCTGTGACGAAAACAGTTTTTAAGACAGAAATTATTCCTTGCAATAAACTCGAATTTCGACTCGCTTCGGAACCTTATTTCCGAAAACTTAAAACATGAAAGTTGTTCGTGTGTGTGTTTTTGAATTACTGTAAAAATTTCAGAATTTTTGGAGAAAGGACGAATTTTTAATTAAGAAAGGCGTAAACTGCCTCGAATAGGATTTTTCGAACTTGAGAAAACTCGAACTTTGAAAACGCGATATCGATCATTTGATAACTTTGAAATACGAACTTTCGAAAAATCCCGTTCACTAGGCTGAGCCGATCTTCATACTATCATTATCTTTGAGACTGCCTCGTTAGTGGTCTCCTTACTATCTGAGATTGCCTCGTTAGTGATCTCGCGCGCTGTATTTGTGGATCGCCTCGTTAGTGGTCCTACTATCTTTTTGGATCGCCTCGTTACTGGTCCTACTATCTTTGAGACTGCCTCGTTAGTGGTCTCCCATTGTTTGGACTGCCTCGTTAGTGGTCCTATGTTGAGATTGCCTCGTTAGTGATCTCCCGGTATGGTGTCCTCTTCTTAGTCTACGGGATGAAAAGTAAAAGACTTGTGTGAGTGTTTCATTATGCTAAATCATATTTATCATGTCTTTAATTATGTATTTAACGTTTATGCATCTTAAATTATGCTTTAAATTACACTTTTAAGATTAAGCCCTTTAATCATGTTTTTCCGCTGCTAATAAATTATGTATTTTTAATTCTCGTACGGTAAGCGAAATCTTTAGTTTAAACACTTGTAACCCCTTTTATTTGTTAGTTAGGGATTAACTTACTCAGTATATTTTTATACTGCAACCGTTGTCATTTCCCTTTTTTTTACAGAGTATGTCGAGTGACGCATTGCATATGCACTTGGGGGAAAATCATAACGGACATTTTAAATTCTGCATCGTACTGTTTTTACCGGGTCTGTTAAACCCAAGGATTTGGCCATGTTGGCCGTGATTTACTTTCCGCTGCACTTTCTCTATTTATTTTTCGCGCATGATGATTACTACTATCGTATTAAGTATTATAAATTTCCGGACTAAATCTTGAAATGTTTTAAATCTTTTACATACCCACAAGCCTTGCATTTCCTTAGCGAGCTCGGGAAGCCGTGTCTTGCTAGGGAGATGCGGCGGTGACATCCCGGCCTGGGTTATCAAATCCAGGGTGTTACATAATCACACAGTAATGGAGACACTAATGGGGTGAGATGTGTAATGGATAAAATTAGATGCAATGGGCCTAAGCCCAATACACCCATGCAACTCACACAACTCAAGAAATAAAATATTTTTAAAGTTTTAAAAATAGAAGGAAGTAATCAATTCGGTCTACCAGGTAAGGTGCAAAATAGACCGAATTGAGGATGCATGAGGGATGAAGTATTACCTTACCCAATTAATCCTTGCAAAGATATGAAACATCATCTAATTCGAATTGTCAAAGCAATTCGGTCTAAACCGAATTGGACAATTCGAATTGACGAAGTCATTCCCATGCTCAAATTTGGCTAAGGCATTTGCTTCAAAAATGAGGATGATTCGAATTACCTAGTCAATTCGGTCTAAACCGAATTGGCAATTCGAATTGGTAGAACAAATAAAATAAACTAAGGCATGAGGGGATGACATGGATACAATGTGGTTTCCAAAGTCAATTCGGTCTATATGAGCAATTCGGTCTAAACCGAATTGCATAGACCGAATTGCATAGAAATCACATGAAGATAACACTTTTTGTTATGCAATTCGGTCTTCATGGGCAATTCGGTATAGACCGAATTGCCTTAGACCGATTTGCATACAATTTTTCACATAAGTGATATTTTTGTGCTCACAAGTATTAGTTCGGTTTCCACTGTGCGGTTTATGATAGATAAGATTTACCAAATCCTTCATTTCACATCAGTGTCACCTCACAGCCATACTAGTGAGCATTTTAAGGAAAATAGCAAAGTAGGATACGTGTCTAGCAGGCATTTGGCATGAATTAAACCCTAATTCTACAAACAAGAAATCAAAGATTAAAGAACCTAACATACTAAGAAAATAAGAACTACATGCGTATAAGTAAGAACACTCACATTATCTAAGGCAACAATAAACTAAAAATAAGGAGAAGAAAAACAGCAGCAAAAGACATTAAATAAATTCTAACAACCCTAAAATTATCTAAAACCTAAGAACACTCATTTGAGCACTAAGGTATAACAACAAACCAAAAACCCACTAAACATGCATTTATTGAGAATGTAAGTCAACTAGGACATAATAAATGTAACCTAGTTGAAACAAACAAACACTCTAATATTTATTGCTAAGGAAAGCATTAAATGAGTGCCAAAGACATGAAATAAAAACCCATTTCTGGATCTTTTCTTGTATTGACACTTGAAAGCAAATAAATAACCCTAAAACCATCATTAACTTGAAGGTAGGGTTTATTCTAACTACAAAGCATTTAAAGTGTATAGAAATGGCTACACTAAAGGAGTAACAAGCTTCTACAAAACTAAACTAAGATCAAAGCATTAAAACTACACTACAAGCTTGAAAATAAACTAACTAAACTAAACTACCTACCTAACCCTTAAGGGGTGGAAAACACCTTCTGCTCCTTCTTTTTGTCTCCCAGCAAAATGTCAAAAATGTGTAAGTCTCCGAATTGTGTTGAGGAAGGTCGGCTTTTATACTTCTTCTCGAAACCCTAGGCCCACCAGGGCCCATCTGATGACAGCCTTTTGTGACTGTCATTTGCGTCCAATTTAGTGTCTTAGTCATGTTCTTTTGTTCTTAATTCCATTGATTTTTGATGAATAATCAAAGTGGATTAGAAAAGATGGAAGAAGAATTAAGATTGCAAAGAAGTTGGAAATACATTGAAAATGGCTTGAAATTCTGAGTTTTCTTTGTAAGTCTCGCACGCGGTGTTTCAATTGAACTGATCCACGCTTTGTCATGCAGAAGGAAGTTAAGCTGGAAAACAGCAGGAAGTGGAAAGGACATAGCGAGGAAAGAAAAGGAATGGTGCGAGGGCTTGTTTCCAAAATCAGGAAAAGATTTAAGGAAAATGTGCAGATGCTGAAGTCCACGCGATGATTGTTTGACATCGCGAGGAAAGGAAGTCTGTGCAAGACAGAAGTTTTATCCGACATGGCGAGAAGCAGAACTCTTTGGAGAAACTGTGAGACCTCGCCTCGTCAAGAAAGATGATTACATTTCTGACTCTCGCTTTGAAGGAACTGGACAAAGCGAGAGGAGAGCTATTCTGATGCGAGCGGTTATCATCCAAGGCAGAAGCAGTTACAACGCCCATCTATAAATAAGACCCTTGGGGGAATTAGCTCAGCAGGCGGGAGATTGAAGAGAATAGCTCGATTTTACTCTCCAGTCCACTTTTTAGAATTTAGTAGGTTGGTTAGGATTTAATTTTCTCTGCAATTTACTTTGATGTTCTTCAGATTTGTAATTTGTTTTCGTAGAATTGTAGTTCGATTTCGTAGTAGATTCCTTTAAGATTAGCTGTTAGATTAGCTTGAGGATACCCTGGGAGGAGAGTTGCTTTCGGATCGCTTGTTCATCCATCATGACGATCATCATCTAAACTCCGACTCGTTCGCTCATCTTTGCATTATTCTGATAGCAATCAGATTTCCAGGTTTATTCGTTTTTAATTCTTTGTTATTTGAGATACAAGAAGAATGATCGGTTATCAGATTGTGAATTTCTTATCTTTCTGGTTTCTATTTCTATTTCGTAATTCTGTTTCAGCAGAGTATAAACCTCGATTTCATTATTCAATCTGAACTTTGCATCATATCTTTAATTCGATTTTCAAAGATCATAACACTTCCACATTTTTAATTCGTAAATTGTTTGTTCCAATTACGTAAGAAATTTGGATAGTGTAACCGAGTTAGGTATGATCTGGCAGAATTATGAATTCATTCAATTTTTCTGTCAATGTTATGTTTACAGATAAGAATCATAGTGTTTAATGTTCAGAACTCTAAAAGGTTCCTAGAGACCCATGCAGTGTTAATCATCGCTTGATAATCTTTTAAGAATCAATAGCTTTGAGTTCATGAATTTGGATGCAAAAGATTCTATGTTCATAATTTTCTAAACGGAAATTCCAGAAGGTAGTTATGACAGTTATAAATTCTGATCATTTACTTCGAATAAGGGTAAACCCTCGCTTCATCCTAAAAGATGATGCGAGGAAATATCCAGATAGATCTATTGTGACAAAGGCTATTCAAATACTCACGCGATGTCAATCTGACAAAGCGAGAGGATCAACCTATAATAGCAATAGACTTGATATCCATTTTATAGGGTATCAATCATTCACTTTTACTTCTTATACGTATATAACCCCTATCTATAAGTAGGAATTGAGCACCTCGCCGCATTCTTGCAGAAACTATCGCGAGGCATTCAGTTCTTTGTATAAATAAAATCTGGGGAACATTCTTTGAATATTAGCTCCCTCCACGCTGTACAGACATAGCGTGCGGAAAATTGGAATGTTCATAGCTTGAAACCCAAGATAGTTACTGCGAGCTATTTTGGACACTTATTTTGCAGAGTTATTTCTCAAATCCTTTTTCTTGGGAAAGTTATTTCCTAATGCTGTCTAGTTTCCAATGTATATTCTGGAATCAATCTTACCTTTTGATTAAGAGGATTCAGAACCCTCAACGTCTTTTTATACATATAATACTACATATACATATAATATTTTGGGATATTTCCCAGTATATGATGAGTAATCTTACTTCATGATTACAAATTCACAATTCATATGTGCAATACGTATTACTATTTACACTGGTACGCTGAGAGAGATGATGATATAGGTTTTCTCAATCATTATTTACTCAGGACTGATAAAGAACAAACTTGTTCTTCAGTTGGGTATTTAGTACCTGTCGTTTAAAAGGGAAAGATGTTTCAAAAACCATCTTTTGTCCTAAAAATTAGTAGAGTATCAGGAAGCCTAAATTCCGGGGTTCATGGTATTATAGTTATCACTATATGCTATGAGTAGGAGATTAAATATTTCTCCTACAGTCTACTAATCCTGAGTCAAATCACGGATATTTGGAACTGTTTACAGAGATTTCTTGAGCTAAATCATTTATACAAATCTGAGTGGTCTGGATAAGTCAAGGAATTTGAATAGCAATTTCATCTTGATATACTTACAAGACTATTATTCCTTATGAATACTTGCAGGAATTACTCTGAAGAAATAAGTCCTATGAAAACATTGGATGATAGATTTAAATATTAGCTTTTTCATTTGTTGTAGAGGACATCCAATACAGGATCATAAGATCAGTTTGATCAGGGTAATAAAAAGAACAACTTCAAGTTCAGATGAATATAGTATGATTTAGAAGTGACCTCGAGTTGTCAAAGGCTTAATCTGAGTCTGAAAGAAAAAGATTAAGTGACGATTCTGAAAAGCTTTTATCACAGAAAGAGTCTGACAGATCATTCTGTGATGATAGTATTCCATGATTTCAGAGCTTAGAATGTCATGACACTGAATCATAAGTACCTGTCTTGGGAAGTGATTAAAGACATGAAGAGTTGATTAAGTTGTGTAAAGGATTTTTCTATCTCAATGAATTTTCATTATGTTTTAGCCAATGAAGTATGATAATCTCATCATATTCTTGTTTCATTTGATTTGGTCTGTAACATCTTAAACACGTGAATAAGATCATAATGTTCTACATCATTTTAATTGTTTTCTTTACTACATTTACAGCTTTAAGCATTTACATTTCAGTAGTATTCTTTAGTAATCATCATTACAACATTCTTAAATCAAGAATAGAGACAGATTCTAGAGCTAATAATTCTATTAAAACACTTCTATCGTGTAACTCTCTTTTGAACGATCCCGACAATTAAAATAAATATTGCGGCTTGATACCGTGCGCTTTCGGTAGGAAAAACTAGGCAAGCTTTTTAACAGCCCTATAGGACTTATAGTGTAAAGGCTGTCGGGGGGCATTGCATCGGGGTTTTACCTCAAAGCTTCATGGCGCCGTTGCCGGGGAGGGTGTAGCGTTATGAATTTTAGAACTGTAGATACTCTTGGTTTAATTGTAATTATTTACTTTACATTATAATGAATTCATTAATTCTTTCATTTTGTTCACAGAGAAGCCTCAACAGTTTATGAGCGAGAGAATAACTCGATCTTCAAGACCACCTTTGCTTCCTTTTAATTGTGAACTTGAGAGAACAGCAAGGCTGATCAGAGCAAGTGCAAGAAGGAGACAGAGAGATCTTGCAGAAGGAAATCTTTCAACCATAACAAGGATGGCTAACAATGGACAGAATGACGGACCTGGAAACTTACCAAATGGACAACCAGATAATCAGCAAAATATTCCACTTCGAGGACCTTTTCAAGCACCACAAAGAGCTGCTGCACCACAATTTATTCATCAACACTATTTTCCACCAAATTTTGCTAATCCTGTTCCGAACCCTCAAGAAGAGCAATATCAACCATGGCAACCTAATGTCCATCAATATTTGGCTGGGACGGATGAGGAGGTTGATATACCACCTGGTATATTGAACCTAGCATCTTCTAGAGCTTTTTATGGAATGAGTGCTGAGGATCCACATTTACATCTCAAGAAGTTTGTTGAACTAAGCAAGACAGTGAAGAAAGGAAGAGCTTCTATGTTTCCATTCTCTTTGAATGGCTCAGCTAAAGAATGGTATGATTCATTAAATGCTCAACAGAAGGCTACATGGCCAGAATTAGTCAGGAATTTCCTACTCAAGTATTTTCCTGAAAGCAAGGTTGACGAATGGGTAGACAAGATCTCTAGTTTCAAAATGAGAAAAGGGGAATCTCTTAAGGATGCCCGGGACAGATTCTTTGACATGCTCAAGAGATGTCCACAGCATGGTATAACTGAAAGAAGGTTATTGAAGATCTTCTTCACTGGACTCACTCACACTTGGCAGATGATGATTAATGCCACTGGAGGGGAACAATTACTTCAAATGCCACTTGATAGAGCGTGGTCAACAATAGATACCATGATAGCCAGCAGGGCAGTCCTCCAGGACGATGATCCACCATCTCCTACCAGAAAAAGTCTTGTCATCCATACAGACAAAAATGAAGAGAAATTTGCAGCACTCACCAAGCAGATTGCTGATCTACAGTTAGCTCAGCAAGCAAATCAACAGGCTCAGCATCAACAACAACAGCAACCAGTGATGATCCTTCAACCTGCTCCAATGGAACCGGTGTATCAGTGCGGAATTTGCTCAGGGCCACATCACAATGATCAGTGTCCACAAATTCAGGAAGCCCCAAAGCAAGATGAGAGCTGCAACTACACCGGATTCCAGAACAAACATCCGAATCTGAGCTATGGAAATACTCAGAACGCACAAAATGCACATCTCCTGAACCCACAACAACCAAATCAGCAGCAGTTTCGTCCTCCACAACCATTTTATCCACAACAACAGATGTACCCACAGAGACCTTTCCAACAGGTGAACCAACAGAATAGGCCGTTTGGACAGTTTGCACCAGTCCCGGTGAACTTTCCACAACAACCTTATCCTGTTGCTCAAGACAATACTTACTCTTTAAAGGTGGAAAATGCTCTGAAGGAGTTCATTGTTAAGCAGACAGAGACGAATAACCAACTGCAGGCTTCAATCAAGAATGTTGAGAATTCAGTAACAGAGATGGCTAAATTACTACAGCAGAGAGAAAAAGAAAAATTACCAAGTTCTTCTGAAACAAACCCACAATGTAAGGCAGTTACACTGAGGGGAGGAAAAGAGGTTGTTGATCCTGAATTTGAAAAGAAAAGAGATAGGTTGCTGCAGCAGAAAAAGTTCAAGGATGTTCAAACAATGGAAGAAGATGATCACCCTGAACAGAGACAGATACTTGAGGATAAGGGTTTGGAAAAGAATGTCTCAGGATATTCCTTTCCTAAGGAAAAAGAGGGAGGTAATGATAATCCTAACTCTACAGGTAACAAAAAGGATTCACTGGATGAACACATGCCCAGGATACCATATCCTGGGAGACTCAAAAATGATCTTCAAGAAATTAAATTTAAGAAATTTCTTGAAAAGATTAAGGCCATTGAAATATCAATCCCTTTGGTTGAATTAATTGCTGAAATGCCCACTTACGCTAAGTTTCTGAAAGAATTAATTTCAGGGAAAAGAAGTGCAGGAGAGCAGCAAATGGTGGTCTTAAATCAAAATTGTAGCTTGGTTCTTCAACAAAGGATTCCTCCAAAGCTTGAAGATCCAGGGAGTTTCACTCTACCTCTGATTATCAACTGTAAAGAAGCTGGGCGAGGACTCTGTGACTTAGGAAGCAGCATCAATGTAATGCCACTTGCTATGGCGAGACGTTTGGATTTGGGAAAGATGAGGCCAGTCAATATGACCCTCTTCTTTGCTGATCAATCGAGCACCAGACCAGAAGGGATCATTGAAGATGTTATAGTAAAGACAGGTGGCCTTTGTTTTCCAGCTGACTTTGTCATTCTTGATATCGACGAAAATGTCAGAATTCCTATCATATTAGGGAGGCCTTTTCTGGTGACTGCGGGAGCCATGATTGATGCAAAGAATGGCATAGTGAAGCTTCATGTTGATAACTAGGAGGTCACTTTTGACATGATGAAGATGTCAACATATCCTTTTAACGCTTTTGAAACCAATGTAGCGGGGAAGGAATTAGAAGATAGTACTATGGAGGGGGGAAATCTTTTTGATTACTATAATCTCTTTACCACTGATGTAACTGAGAACAATCTCACCCGACTCACAAATGCTAAAGATGCTACTTTTGCTTACTTGTGTGCGGTTAGATTCGCTGATCCTGAGACTGGTGAAATCAAGGATGGATCAGAAAGTGAGGATATGCCATCTTCAGAGCAATCTGAGGATGACATTGATAAAACAGACCCTTCTGAAGAAGGATCTGATTTAAAGATGGAATTGCAAACTCGAAGCAGATTAACTCCATCAATAGAAAACCCACCTGAGCTTGAGCTTAAAGTATTACCAGAACATCTTAAGTATGCCTTTTTGGCAGACAAAAAGAAGCTTCCGGTAATAATTTCATCCAAATTGAGTGAAGAACAAGAACAAGCTCTAGTAGGTACTCTTAAAAATCATATTCAGGCAATTGCTTGGACTATAGCAGATATCAAAGGCATCAGTCCACACATTTGTATGCATAGGATTCTGATGGAGGATGAATACAAACCGTCCAGACAACCACAAAGGAGGTTAAATCCACCAATGCAGGAAGTTGTCAAGAAGGAGGTAATCAAGCTACTTGATGCAGGTATAATCTATCCTATCTCTGATAGTAAATGGGTGAGTCCAACACAAGTTGTACCCAAAAAGGGTGGGATTTGTATTGTGACCAATGAACATGGTGATGAAGTAGCAACAAGACCAGTAACTGGTTGAAGAGTTTGCATTGACTATAGAAAAATAAATACTGCCACAAGAAAAGATCATTTTCCTTTACCGTTCATTGATCAAATGTTAGAAAGATTGTCAGGTAAACCATTTTACAGTTTTCTAGATGGTTATTCAAGTTATAATCAAATAGTTATTGCTAGTGAAGATCATGAGAAAACAACTTTTACATGCCCATATGGAACATTTGCTTATAGAAGAATGCCTTTTGGATTATGTAATGCTCCTGCTACATTTCAAAGATGCATGATGAGTATTTTCTCTGATTTTATTGAAAAATGCATTGAAGTGTTTATGGATGATTTTACTGTTCATGGAACTGACTTTGAAGATTCTTTAAAAAATTTGTCAAAAATTTTGCAGAGATGTGAGGACACTAACTTAGTTCTTAACTGGGAAAAGTGTCATTTCATGGTTCAGGAAGGAATTGTCCTGGGACACAAAGTATCTAGAGCAGGAATAGAAGTAGATAAGGCTAAGGTTTCTGTAATAGCAAATCTACCACCACCTAAAACAATTAAGGCAGTAAGGAGTTTTCTTGGTCATGCTGGTTTTTATAGAAGGTTTATTAAGGACTTTTCTAAGATAGCAAGACCTTTGTGTAATCTTCTGCATAAGGATGTGACATTTAGCTTTGATGAAGATTGCTTAACAGCTTTTAAGACTTTGAAGGAGAAATTAATCACTGCACCTATAGTTCAGTCTCCTGATTGGAGTCTACCTTTTGAGCTTATGTGCGATGGAAGTGAGAATGCAGTAGGAGCAGTTTTGGGGCAACACAAAGAAGGCAAACATCATGTTATCTATTATGCTAGCCATACTCTTAATGATGCCCAGATAAACTACACTACTACAGAAAAGGAAATGTATGCTGTAGTCTTTGCCTTTGATAAGTTCAGACAGTATCTTATTGGAGCCCAAACTATAGTTTACACAGATCATTCTGCATTACGATATCTTTTCTCAAAGCAAGAAGCCAAACCGAGGCTGATAAGATGGGTTTTACTTCTACAAGAATTTGACATTATTATCAAGGATAGAAAAGGAAAAGATAATGGAGTAGCAGACCACCTTTCTAGATTGGAGGAGAAAACAGAGAAGGAGGAAGTTGTAAATGATAAATTTCCAGATGAACAATTGTATGCTTTGCAGTTGCATCAATTTGATTGTCCTTGGTTTTCAGATTTCGCTAATTATCTAGCTTGCAAGATTGTCCCAAAGTTTAAAGACTCTCATCAGAAGTCAAGGTTTTTCAGAGAAATTCAGAAATACTATTGGGATGACCCCTTTTTATTCAAGTTTTGTTCAGACCAGGTTATTAGGCGCTGTGTTCATGAAAAAGAAGGTTTCCAAATTGTCAGAAAGTGTCATGAGAACCCTTTAGGAGGCCATCATGGTCCTGTTAGGACTGCTAGAAAAGTTCTAGATTGTGGGTTTTACTGGCCAACTATCTTTTTGGATTCCCAGAAACTTATAAAGATGTGTGACAGATGTCAAAGACTGGGAAACATTTCAATGAGAGAAGAAATGCCTCAAAAAGGGATTTTAGAAGTAGAGATATTTGATGTTTGGGGGATTGATTTTATGGGACCATTTCCCCCTTCTTTTGGTAATCATTATATTCTAGTAGCCGTTGATTATGTTTCAAAATGGGTAGAAGCAGTAGCCTTACCCAATAATGAAGCTAAACAAGTTACTAAATTTCTACAGAAGAATATTTTTACCAGGTTTGGAGCCCCTCGTGCTATTATATCTGATGGAGGATCTCACTTTGTGAATAAACTCTTTGAGAAATTACTGAAGCAGTATGGTGTTCATCATAAAGTTGGATCACCATATCATCCTCAGATAAGTGGACAGGTGGAGGTGTCTAATAAGGAAATTAAGCACATTATACAAGCTTCTGTGAACATTACAAGAAAAGATTGGTCAAAGAAGTTAGATGATGCTTTATGGGCTTACAGAACTGCTTTTAAAACTCCTATAGGAATGTCTCCCTACAGATTGGTTTTTGGAAAAGCATGTCATCTCCCAGTTGAGCTAGAACATAGAGCATATTGGGCCATTAAAATGCTCAACATGGATTTTCAGTCAGGACAAGATAAGAGGAAGTTTGATCTGTCTAAACTGGAAGAGATGAGACTGGAAGCATATGAAAGCAACAAGATTTATAAAGATCGAACTAAGAAAATTCATGATTCAAAAATTAAACATAAAGAATTTTCTGTTGGTCAATTGGTTTTGCTTTATAATTCTCGTTTGAAATTATTTCCAGGTAAGCTCAGATCAAGGTGGACAGGACCATTTCCTGTTGTAGCTGTTCATGATAATGGATCAGTTACAATTATGTTCAATGAGGGAGAAAAGACTGTAAATGGACACAGGCTAAAGGAATATATTGGTCAACAAGATCTAAATATCCAAACTGAATATTTGGATAATCCTTAGTTTTCTGTTTTCTTAAAAAAAAAAAAAAAAAAAAAGGGGTGGATACTACCCAGGTTAACTGAGTAGTATTTCCCTTTTCTTTAGATTTATTTTTATTTTTCATCTCTAATTCTTTTATTCTTTATTTTCAGGAATTCGAGAAATGAAGCTGTGATGGAATGAAGGAGAATGAGACAAGAATCTTCAAACAGGTTTTTTGAGTATTAAGTGTTTGGAAAATGAAGTATGAATGGATCCTGAGGCCACGCTCCTGTAATTTTGTCAAAGCGTGAGTTAAAAAATGAATTACTCTTGCTCACGCTTTGTAAAAGTTATGATGCGAGGTGATCAGTTCAAATTTTTATTCTGTTCAAAATGATAATTTGTTAAGGAATAAGAGTTTGATGTCTACGCTTTGTCGAAAAACAAAGCGAGACTATTTTACTCTGGGAATTGTACAAGAATGTTTTCTCGCGTTGTAATTAACAAAGCGAGAAAAGGATTTTTATAGCCACGCAATGACAGTCGACAGAGCGAGAGTCTGGGAATTTTGAACGGATAGATTTTCAAACTTCTCAAAGACCAAAATACCCTTTTCAGACTCTTCTTCTTCTCTTACACCAACCATCACACGTCGTTTCAACCGCCAGTAATTATGGCAGAATTTAGTTTTTCTGCTATAAAATCTAGTCGAATCCTCCTCTTCTTTCATCTCAAACATTTCCATCTTGAGAAATTATCCTAAAACCATTATCGAAAGTCAGAATGGCCGCAGCAGCTCCAAATGCTAGAACATCCATTCTAGACATCCCTGAAGAAATCTTGGGAGATATTCTCTCAAGGCTGGGAAGAGAAGAAATGAAGGATGTAGCCAGGTTAGCCCCAACCTGCAAAAAGTTCGCCAGAGCAAGTATGGCGCCAATAGTATGGAGGAGGGCAAATGTGGAAAGGAGGATGACTGCAGAGAGGACACTTGACTCTCATTACGTCCGAATACTTCGAAGATGCAGAGAGGCGGGAAATTTCATGCTGAAACTGGAACCTGCACTCTCGAGATTCTGCAATACAGGGCTCAAGGAAGCCGCTTTTGAAGTCCTTAAGCCTGGAATCGATGACAACCATCATCCCTCAATCTTCATCAAGGCCTTCATTCTTTTGAGTTCGGAGAGCCTTGAGGAAATTGATGAGGGATTGTATCTTCTCGGATCAATCCTTAAAGATGAAGATCATATCCGCAAGATTGAGGCGAAGATCAGCAAGTTATTCAATGAAAGCGAAGAAGAACCTAATCCTTTTAGGGGACAAGGACATCGCGAGTACTGTGATTATTTAGCGCCACATAGTAGGGATTTAGTTAGGGAACCTCCACACTTTAACTATGGTGCCACAAACATTGATTGTTTGTGTTGTGAGGTTACTAGTTTAATTAGGAGATTAAGAGAAAATTTTAATGAGCATGTAATTGAATCTGAGTCAGAATTAGAAACTGATTCAGATTCAAATTGATCGATTATGTAATCTCTTAATTTGTATCTAAATACTAAGCCCTTTGGTGTTGCTATATATATACTCCTCGCTTCAATTTTATAAAAAGGAAACAACTTGATTGATCTTATCCTTTACATTAGATTTTTACCTGTCTTTTTAAATAAAAATCTTCAAAATAGGGTTATTTTAGACTTAATCATTACTCCCTGCAGAGACAAGATTTACTATCTTGACCCCTTGCAGTCCTTAGATAAAAATAGGCGTCTCTTTCCTTGCAGTCATTCCTCTCAGTTGTCATTTCAAAAATTTTCATCAGATTTTCTTCTCTTATTCAAGAAGAAATCGCCATACACCATTTTTATCACTCTCAACCATTCTCATAAGCAAGATCATGGCCGAGAACAATCCGTAAGCAATCTCGTTCATCCTTTCTTTCTTTTATTTTTAGTTCTATTTTGCAAAGCTTGTTGTCAGATTGCATTTCTAGACCTAGGGTTCATGATTCTATATTTTTCAGGGAATGGCTGTAGAAAACGGAAACATTAATCATTTAAGATTCCTCATAACTAAGAGCCGTTTCTTTACACTCATTAATCCAGAGAGTCTTTTCTGAAATCTTTAGTTTGTAACCGATGCATTATCCATATGAGACTTTGGAGCTTTATATTAGGAATGAAACACCCATTTCGAATATTCTGGTTCCATCATAATAGTATTCCCCTGTATTCCTTATCATATTATTTTCTGGAAACAGAAATGCTAGGAATCCACAGCGCACTGGAACTCAAATATCCCATCTACCCACTGAGTTGTTGGGGGATATTCTATCAAGAATTGGAAAAGACAATGTTAGAGAGCTCTTCAGGATAGCAGAAGTCTCTCCATTATTTTACCAAGCAAGCAAAACCCATCTTGTATACAAGAGAGTGGACTTGGAATCGTGTATGAGATGGAGAGAGGACGTTTATCCGGACAACCAGAAAAGATTCATTCGAGAGTGTCAAAATGCAGGGAACTTCATGTTCAACATTGAACCTGCATTAAAGGCATTTGTGGAGGAAAGAGATGAGAAGAAGGCATATGAAATCCTCAAGCCAGGACTAGATGATGGGCATGAACCTACTATTCTGCTCAGAACGATGCTCCTATTAACAAAACAAGAGGATAAGTGGATTGAAGAAGGACTAGAGTTGGTCCAAACAGTAGCCTCTAATGTTTTAGAAGTGGTTTTCATCAAAATCTATCTTTTTCATTGGTTCACCCATATTCCTCAACTTCCAAATCCTTTTCTAGGGCAACCAGAGATGAGCTACTGTAAGGATCACACCTTGCAGGTTCGAGTCTTACTACCACCACACATCAGGATGGACTGTATCCCTTGTCAATTCTTTGACATGGTGAGGCAGTTTAGACTGTATTGTGGTGAAGTGTTTCCTGATGAGTTTATGTGGACCGACTCCGATGATGAGGAAATTGACCCCTGAGCAGTTAGAGCTAGAAATTCTATAGTATTATATATGTTTGTAATTCCTGGATATTTTGATGTATTTTGGATCATTTGGACTTCATGTATTACAATTCTCCTACTTTCTATTTTGTATGATCAGTTTCTTTACTCAATTCGAATATGAATTAAAGATGAAACTGGAAGTTTCTCTTAAAACTGAGAATGTTATCAAGGGAGTTTGTATCAGAGGAAACTTAGATCAAACACTCCATTGAATATTCTTCAGATTAAAAGAGGAAGTAAAATCAGGAAATGAGATGGAAGAATTGGTAATCTTTAAATAAATAAGTTAAGGGTGGATTTTTGTTAGGCATTAAGATGAATTTGGTGAAGAAGATTTAACCAGACTTGATATACAATTTAGAAGTCTTAATCCTTTTCAATGATTACCCCTCGCTTTGTTTTCAACCAATCTAATTTTATCCAATTTATGTTGTTTGAGTTCATTAACTCAATTTTTAAATCAAAAACCAGACTCACTGATGTGGCAGGTCTAGAATGAGTGAGTACACTCTAAGTACTTGAGTACCCTACTCTTTATTCTTTAACTAGGCCAGCCCATTGTTTTATATAAGACCTATAACCTCTTTATCTTTTCAAATCATTTTCATATCTTTTCATATTCTCTCTCGAGAAGAAACCGCCATTTTTAAGTTCTTCTTCTTCCTCTATTGCGAAACCCTTCTTCAGAAACACTCAGCTTCAAGAACAATCCTAATGGCGAGCAACAACCCGTAAGCTCTCCGTTCATTTTTCATCGCATTTCTTCTTGATGTTTTAAGTTGTTACATTCTGCATTATAATGTTTTCACTCATACTAGGGTTTAAGCTTTCATCCACTCTCGTTCTTCCCTAATTGAAAAACTTGGAGTATAATTTCAACTGATCTTTCTTCTTTAAAATTCGATTAAATAACAGTGAGGAGCAGCCTTCTGAGTCCTCTGCTTTACACCTGACTGATCTTCCATTGGATGTCCTTGGGGAGATTCTGTCACGAGTAGGGCAGAGCAACTTTGAAGATCTGCTCAAGTGCAAACAAATCTGTTCAACATTTACAATAGCCTCAGAATATCCTATTGTTCTCCGGAGATTTAATGTACAGGATCCGGCCTTTAAAAGAATCTCTAATGAATCCACTGGTAAAATCAAATTTCTACATGCCTGTAGAGAGGCTAAGAATCATATTCTGAACTTACCCAAGGCTTTGGAACTGTTTACACAAGGGAAAGGATTCAAGGCATTTCAGATCCTGGATGAAGGAATAAAAGATAACTTTAAGATTTCTCAATATTTTAAAGCTTTATGTTGCCTAAGCAAAAGTTCTAGGGAAGAGATAGATGCTGGACTTCGCTTAATTAGTCCAATCTTAAGTGATAGATTAAACAGTTATGAGTTTAGATATAATCTTCTCACCCTAATTTCAGAATGGGAATATGTCCCAAATCCATTTTTAGGGCAGAAAAATAGGGAATTCTGTGTTGTAGAAGTTCATGATCAGGAAACCTTCCATAAGCCATCATACTATACAGCCAATCAGGTCTGCTATCTCTGCTGTGACACAAAAAAGAGCCATAGCTGACTTTAGGATGGCAGCAGGGGAGAACTATGATAACTATAGCATTAATGAATAAGCTTTTGGACAAAGGAGAAAGAGATTGATGTATGTGACATGTCTTCTAATTTTTGACTTTGAAACTGTCACTAGATCAGATCTTTTGTACAATGTAATGCAGCCTGATTTTGATAATAAAATCTAATCTCATTACTCATAAATGTTGAGTTTAGCTCTTAATTCTGTGTTCTTTCTCCTTTTCTTTTCAGAAATGTCGAAAACCCTCAACTCTTGGAAAACTCAAATACTTGATTTACCAATTGAGTTACTGGGAGACATTCTGTCAAGACTATGAATGGAAAGCATAAAGGCACTTTTTAGAGCGTCTGAAAACTTCTAAGCAATTCCTCTCAGCAAGCAGATCATCGTTAGCTCTAAAGAGAGCTAATTTAGAAACTTGTGCTGTTTGGAGAGGGGATGCTTACCCAAGTAACCAAGTCAGATTCATTAAAAGATGTCAGGGTGCAGGCAATTATATGTTTAATATTGTGCCTGCATTGATAGCCTTTGTCGAGGATAAAATGAGGAAAAAGCTTATGAAATTCTTAAGCCCGGTTTAGATGATAAACATAAACCAACCACTTTCATAAAATCCTTTCTACTGCTTTCCAAACGAGATCCGCAGCTGGATGAGGAAGGAATTCAATTGATCAAATCTGTGACTCGAGATCCTTTTGAACTTCTATTCTTAAAAATGACTGTTCTCCCACTGGCTCCTTTATGGTGAAAAGTTCCCAAACCCATTCCTTGATCAAGAGGAAAGGAGTTTTTGTAAGAATCACTCTATCCAAGAGCGACAGCAATTACCTTTTAATGAAAGGATGGAGTGTATTCCCTGTGAACTGTTTGATTATGTCAAGCAATACAGAAGAGCAAGTGGCGAACTAGGCATATTATTTGAATGGGAGCAATGGAACAATGCAGAAGAAAGATCAGAATGAAGAAGAACTACTAGAATTAGAATAATCTAGAAATCAAGTGATTGATATTTTCTTTGCTTGTATCTTTTGTGTTTTTGTCTTGGGACAGAGAATTATGTGGATGATTCAAAACTGTACATCCTTTTCCATTAATGAATTGCATTCTCTAGTTTTTAATTCGATTTTTGTTTTTAACTTTATTCAGCTATGAAATTGGTACTTCATCAAAGCAATCTAAGGACTTCAATAGAGAAATCTGGATCGGGGGAAACTCAGATCACAGATCTTCCCTATGAGATTCTTGGAAACATTTTATCAAGATTGGCATTTGACCACCTTGAGACTGTCTTTAATTGTAAACTAGTCTGCAAAGAGCTCGAAAAAGCTACTCATCATCCTTTAGTTTTGAAAAAGGCTTCTCTTGAAGACTTTATAGCATGGGGGATGGGGAACTTTTGAAGAGACACAAAGCATTTTCCTTGAAACCTGCAAAAATGTAGGAAATTGGATGTACCAGTTACATGAGGCATTGCGTTTGTCGTTAAAGACAAGAATGAACAAGCAGCATTTGAAACTCTTAAAAACCTGCAATTACTGATAATCACCCCCCATCCCATCTATGTAAAAGCTCTTATGCTCTTAAGTAAGGATGAAAGGGAAGAGCAAGAGAAGGGAATTTGGCTCTTCGCTCCTCTGTGCAAGAATAGACGAAGACTCAAGGATCTTCGACTTCAAGTCAGAGGGTGGTTATCGAGTTATGAGGAATTCATCTCACCCTTTCAAGACAACCCAAGAAGAGACTTTGTGACCTTAGGAGCTATTATGATAACAATCATGGTCCCTCAAGGAATACCTATGGAGTCGTGTCAATTTACTGTATGAGGTGCTTAGTCTCTGAGCATTGTAATCTGTTTCAAAGATTTGGAATTGAGGCAGAGACACCTCCTCATTTGTAATTGATAGGTTGAATGTCATATGAAATCACCATGCTTTGTAGTTCCATATTTTGAATCTGATGAATTATATGTTTTGCTTTGATTAATGATGTTTTGAATTCGAATTTCCTGCTATTTTCTGATTAAATTAGACTCAACTAGCATTGAAATGTTCACATTTAGAGCAAATCTCTAATGTGAGTATGGGTGATAATCAATGAATAGAATGATGAATGATAAAAAGGGAAATCTGGTATTATGTTTCTTTTCTATCATTGCACATTTAGAGTCAAGCTCTAAATGTGAGTATGGTGACACTAATTTACCAGTTGTTCTTGTTTCTTAAGGGATTCATAAGATGACCTATGAAGAACTTCAAGCTCGAAATATAGAATCGGATAAGAAAGAGAAATCATTTTTGGCAAAGACGAGAACGGTTAACATGGTAGAAACTATTCGGAGAAGTGGTGGATGGACAGCAATGCAATTTCACCTCCAACTTTATATCAATCCATTTATGCTTCAACATATCCAATAAGGAAAAGGAATCATTGAGATTGATTTAGAAGAAGCATTCTGGAATAAGATTGAATAGATTTTGGGATGCTCAAATGATAATTCTGATCAATGATAGGCATCTGCCTAATGAAATCAGACTGGAAAGAATTTTGGAAAGGGGAAAGGAAGTGCATGGCTGAGTGGAATCAGGAGTGCTACAGAATTATCAATCCAAAAGATCAGACAGGGGCATGGAGTTGGATTACTTGATCCTCAACCACTACCAAAATATGTGAAGCGACTCACCAAATATTGCATGCACAACTTAATGAAATCCGAATGCTAGAGTCTATGATGCTCAGCAGGCACTCCCTGCATACATGCCTCCAACATTCCTGAACAAGAAGGGACCCGTTGAACAGAATTTCTTGACAAATCTGGCCCTAGATAGGATTATTGACGCTCGGAATCAATTTAAGGCATGACCTCGAGCCTTATTTCAAGAAAGCTAAACGAAGGTCAGGCGGTCTGGAAAGATGTCCTTAGAATTATACAGGAAGCTAGAAATAGCTGGATCAGTAATATGAATAAATGGTCCAAAAGGGGAAGATCTAAGGAAAAGGATTCTTAAACCCAGGGTTGATAAGGAAACCTGATGAGGAAATTTCCTTTGGAGGAATTTGCCTGATTTGATGCCAGAGCAGCAAGCAGGGATTAAGGATGCAGAGAAGAGAGAAGCTGAGAGATCAGGCAAAAACAGAAAGCAGATATCAGATGCAAAACAGACACCACAAAATATAGTAAGGAAATATTTTCAGAGAATCAGTTGTTAATGAAGGACTGAACCTGTAGCGAATTTCATGAAAAGTTTCAAGCCCCATCAATAACACCAGCAGATGCAGATCTACTCATTACAGATAGACCCAATAAGATCATGAAGAGATTACCTCCAACTCTCCAACAGGAAGTTCATGGATATGTCCAGGAGAGGAAGAAAAGACATTCCATCGAGAAGTAATGTCAGGTATGATGCTATGTGCAGGGAAAATTGCATACAAGGAGCACAGACCCTACCACTGATCAAACACAAGGAAGAATTCAGCAGGTAATTATTGATGATTGGGATGCATGGAATGAGAAAAATCTGAATAGTAAAGGGAATGAATATCATGCTGAAGGGATGATGGCAAGAATTTCTATATTAAGAAGCACGAGTTCAGATGAAGACAGTACAGATGATGAGCAAAGAATTGAGAGGATGAGAGTATTTGATGAGGTTACAACTATTTTGGGAGAAAAGAATGAGTAAAATGATGAAATCCATCCGATTCTGCAAGAGAGTATGGATTGCTATTATGCAAACAAACGAAAGGCAGATCGTGAATGGAGGAACTCATGGATAACTCAAGACAAGAAAGGTAAAAAGAAAGTATCCACCAAAAAGAGGAAGTCACACAATCTCAGTTCGAGCACTTCAGATGAAGTACAATAGCTAAGAAAAGGGACTGGGAGGAAGGTGAGACAAGCAGGTCTGAGAAAGCAAGCCGAATTCCGAAGAAGAGAAAAATGAAGAAGAGCTAGCAACCAAAGCAATTCTGGATTTGACAAAAGACTTGATGGATGAAGATGTTTGAGATTCTACAATCAGCTCAGAAAAGAGAGAAGTTGTTACCTACAAAAGGAGAGAAGGTTACCTTCTGAGCAAAGGAAACAACCCTGAAGAATTTAAGCAGCAAGGGTCTTCTCTTTAGAATGTAGAACAATTGGGAATCATTCCTGAGAAAGAAAAGCAACAAGAAAAAGAACCTGAAAAGCCAGTTAAGAAGTTCAGGATAAAGAAGAAGGCTAGAAAGCCTAAGTATGTAGTACCTGACACCAGCTCTGAAGAAGAAAAAGTCGAACCAACTCTAGGGATAGTTCCCTACACAGAGAGGTTGGAGCTCACTCCTTACACTAATTTGGAAGTGGGGGATATAGACCCAGAGGGCTGGAGAGCATGTATTCGAAGAACATCAACCTGATGAAACAAGGATCAACTAGACCAAGCACTGATCTCCAACTGGTTCAGATTGCTGAAAAAGATGATAGAGAAGGGCAAGATGAAGATCACAAGCTCAGGGTTAACAGGGATCTCATTCAAGAGTCAGATTGATTTACAAGGATTTTCAGGAAAAGAAACTGAACAAGGATGTACCACCAGAACAAGCTGCAGATGAGCAAGAATTTGTGAATCAAATTTGAGAAATCAGTGACAGACACATTCCAGGAACAGTCACTGGAAGATTTACAGACTTTTGAAGATATGAACTTGCATGGAACTACAGTCGGGAACATGACTTACTCTCTGGAAGGACTGATTAAAAAGTTCAGAAAATTGGCTAGAGAAGGAGGGAATGCACGCACCTCAGCAAACAAGCAAAGTGAAATATGCAGCCTAAACTTGAGTCAGAGTTAGGATAAATCCAACAACAAATAAATTCTGACCAAGTAATGGAACCATCTCCATTAGCAATTCAAGCTTATGAAGAAGAAGTGCAGAGAAATGAAACTCAAGAAGCTCAGCAGAGAAAATATTTTATGGAAGACACTGTCAGTCAATATCTCAGAACACAGACGAATGCTGAAAATCAAATGAATCAATGGCTCCTTCCACCTCAAGTCAGGGATGAAGTAGTTCAGAGAGCAATATTAAGGATGAATGATCCTGAATGGGCCGCAGAACAGAAGAAGAGAGTAGAAGAATATTTTGGAGTCAAAGGATTTCTAGATTCAGAATCTACTGCTATTCCTCTTCTACTAAACGAACCTGTACAGGAAGATCCCACAGAGATCTTAAATCAGCATAGCTTTGAAGTTACTGAGAAGGTAGATACCAGCACGTCATTGATTTATGATTCAGGTATAGGGAATTCACAACATGGTGACACTGATAGAGTTCAAGAAGAACATCCAGAGCCTGACCATGAGCAAAACTCAGAACAAGTTCATGAAGAAAACGTGGAACCTGCTAAAGAAGGTGGCCAAACAGAAGAACAAGAAAATGAGAATGTTGGGGATGAGCAAGAAGAAGCACAAGAATCCGAGGGAAATGAATCAGATACATCTGAAGGATCATCCCCCGGAAAAGATGTCCCAGAATTGCTACCTTCGAGTTATTGGGGAAAGAATAGTCCAAAGGTGAGGTTGTCAATTCCTGATAGCATTGAAAAGAGGACTGAATTTACAGAAGAAGAAATCAATGTTAAGTTTAATGGAAGAAAGGAGGCATTGGAGAATTACTTGGGGATGTCCAAAATGATTGTTCCGGACAAAGGATTTCATCCCAAGTGGCTGGATCATAAGTGTATCAGCTACTGGAGAAGGATCAATGAATGGGACATTTTCATGAGACACAATAACAAATGTGGTTATGTGGAACTGACCAGGGAGTTCTATGCTAACTTTGATGTTGAGGCAGAAACAACATGGATTAGAGGGAAAACAGTGCAAGTCACTGTAGAAACTCTAAATGATCTGATACAGGCACCTTTGTTAGAACAGCCAGAAGTCAAATCCGAGGTCCTATTGAGGAAGAAAACTCAAGGAAATAAACTTGTTAATGCTAGAAAAATGGCACTGGGATTCTGTTCAACACACAGAGGAACTGAGCAGAATAAGATTCCATTGAAGAATTTGAAGCCTGAGTACCTGCCTACACTTGATTTCTACTATTCAAAGCTCAGACCTACCACAAATTTTCAAGGACCCTCAGCCGGAACTTTCGAGGGATTTGCATTGTTATGGTCAGGAAGGAAATGTAGTGCTGCACACCATGTTCTCAATATTATTAAGTCAAGAGTTGGAGAAGATGCATCATTGGCTTATCCGAATTTAATCAGAAGACTTTGTGAGAAACAAGGAGTTTCAATCACACCTTTTTTACCAGAGATCATAAAGATAGATCCTCCTATTCCATTACCAGAAGACATTTTAAGGGGAGAGTTGATTTACCAAATGCCAGATTTAGAGGAACAAACTTCCGAAGGATCAGGATCAAAGGTGCCATCTCCTAAGACAAAGAGGGTCAATCTTCCTTCAAAATCAAGATCATATAAGTCAAGAACCGCAACAAAAAGGACAAAGACTGTAACTCCATCTCCTGCATTGAATCCTATTCCAGAAGATGAAGAGTTTGAGAACACTTCTGCACCATCTCAACCTTTGAGACAACCAATGAGGAACACAGTATCTGTGGATGAATCTCAGAATATGAGTACTTCAATCCAAAGTTTTGCACAGTCCATGGAGATGCTAGTGAGAAACTATGTCAGAAGACAAGCATGTTCAAAGAGAAATGGAGCAGAAGAGGATTGAACTTGAGCATGTCAGGATTCAAACTGAGGAGAAACTCAGGAAAGAGGAGATGGAGAGGCAAGAGAAGATAAGGAAGGAAGAATGGGATAGACATGAAAGGATGAGAAGGGAAGAGATGGAAAGATTTGAAAGGCTGAGAAGAGAAGAACTTGAAGAGAGAAGACAGGAACGAGAAAGGGATATGGAACTGAGGAGGCAGGAGCAGTATAACAGTACGAGATTGGTAGACATCCTTGCCAACCTAGTCTCGGATCTAAAGAAATCTCCATCCATACCACCTAAGGATCCAGACAATGATGCAGGACCATCCTGAGATCACAGGGGAGTTTTCTGAAACTTTCTTCTTCTTCTTTTTAATTGCAGTCTCTTTTTCTTTATTTCTTTCCTGTTTCCATTTATTTCAATATAAACTTAGGATAGAATTAATATGAAGTTGTATCATAGTATTGAATTTCAAGCTAGGATCATATAAAAAATAATAATAAACTCAGGGAGGCTAATAAACTGATAAAGGAATAGAAGATGAGTTTAAAAGTGGTTCCTGTGGAAACATCTACCTTATAGATTTTCACTGCAAGCATGAGCCGCTCTTGAAAACTGTTTTTAGCTGTAAGCTCTGAGATTGATTGATGTCATTACTGGATAAATAGTTTGAAGGTTTTATGATGATATTAACCTTAGTGATTTGCATACCATAAACAATAACTGCACAAGGTTAAGAGGATTGATCTAATCTAGTCTCTCTTGGAAGATGAGTGTGCATATTGAGTAAAAAAAAAAAAAAGAGAGAAAAAGAGAGCAAGGGGAAATTTTAGAAACAGACGTGGTAAAATAATGTGGATATAAGTAGCTGGCACAGCTGCCCCTCTGATTTATAAGTTGAAGAACTTTAAAAAAGTAGAATCAAGGGCAGGGGAGTTGAAGTTTCATCTGCAATGTCAGGTCATGCGACTCCTCCTAATAATGTGAAACCGAGCTATTGAAAGCCACGGAAGGCCACCCCTTGATTAAAAAAAAAAAGGAGTGTGTATTTCATTTCAGAATACAAGATATGCACATGAGTTGGACAGGATTGAGCGTGAGAAGAGAAATCTGGCTAACTAAGGAGCAGAACAATAATTCACATAAATGCAAATCACTTCTGTTAATGTTTCCATGAAATCTGGTGAATTTTAAGTCAGGTATGAAGCATCAATCAGTTGAAAGAGTTGAGCTTGGGATAGTTGGAAAAGAGAAGGTAGTGATCCAGTAGAGTCTTACATGAACATCTTAATCCGGAAGCCACTAATTGGACTTATTCTTTGAAACTTTACAAGTTTCTTACCACTTGAGGACAAGTGTTTCTAAATGTGAGGATGGTGATGACAGCCTTTTGTGACTGTCATTTGCGTCCAATTTAGTGTCTTAGTCATGTTCTTTTGTTCTTAATTCCATTGATTTTTGATGAATAATCAAAGAGGATTAGAAAAGATGGAAGAAGAATTAAGATTGCAAAGAAGTTGGAAATACATTGAAAATGGCTTGAAATTCTGAGTTTTCTTTGTAAGTCTCGCACGCGGTGTTTCAATTGAACTGATCCACGCTTTGTCATGCAGAAGGAAGTTAAGCTGGAAAACAGCAGGAAGTGGAAAGGACATAGCGAGGAAAGAAAAGGAATGGTGCGAGGGCTTGTTTCCAAAATCAGGAAAAGATTTAAGGAAAATGTGCAGATGCTGAAGTCCACACGATGATTGTTTGACATCGCAAGGGAAAGGAAAATCTGTGCAAGACAGAAGTTTTATCCGACATGGCGAGAAGCAGAACTCTTTGGAGAAACTGTGAGACCTCGCCTCGTCAAGAAAGATGATTACATTTCTGACTCTCGCTTTGAAGGAACTGGACAAAGCGAGAGGAGAGCTATTCTGATGCGAGCGGTTATCATCCAAGGCAGAAGCAGTTACAACGCCCATCTATAAATAAGACCCTTGGGGAATTAGCTCAGCAGGCGGGAGATTGAAGAGAATAGCTCGATTTTTACTCTCCAGTCCACTTTTTAGAATTTAGTAGGTAGGTTAGGATTTAATTTTCTCTGCAATTTACTTTGATGTTCTTCAGATTTGTAATTTGTTTTCGTAGAATTGTAGTTCGATTTCGTAGTAGATTCCTTTAAGATTAGCTGTTAGATTAGCTTGAGGATACCCTGGGAGGAGAGTTGCTTTCGGATCGCTTGTTCATCCATCATGACGATCATCATCTAAACTCCGACTCGTTCGCTCATCTTTGCATTATTCTGATAGCAATCAGATTTCCAGGTGTATTCGTTTTTAATTCTTTGTTATTTGAGATACAAGAAGAATGATCGGTTATCAGATTGTGAATTTCTTATCTTTCTGGTTTCTATTTCTATTTCGTAATTCTGTTTCAGCAGAGTATAAACCTCGATTTCATTATTCAATCTGAACTTTTGCATCATATCTTTAATTCGATTTTCAAAGATCATAACACTTCCACATTTTTAATTCGTAAATTGTTTTGTTCCAATTACGTAAGAAATTTGGATAGTTGTAACCGAGTTAGGTATGATCTGGCAGAATTATGAATTCATTCAATTTTTCTGTCAATGTTACGTTTACAGATAAGAATCATAGTGTTTAATGTTCAGAACTCTAAAAGGTTCCTAGAGACCCATGCAGTGTTAATCATCGCTTGATAATATTTTAAAGAATCAATAGCTTTGAGTTCATGAATTTGGATGCAAAAGATTCTATGTTCATAATTTTCTAAACGGAAATTCCAGAAGGTAGTTATGACAGTTATAAATTCTGATCATTTACTTCGAATAAGGGTAAACCCTCGCTTCATCCTAAAAGATGATGCGACGAGAAATATCCAGATAGATCTATTGTGACAAAGGCTATTCAAATACTCACGCGATGTCAATCTAACAAAGCGAGAGGATCAACCTATAATAGCAATAGACTTGATATCCATTTTATAGGGTATCAATCATTCACTTTTACTTCTTATACGTATATAACCCCTATCTATAAGTAGGAATTGAGCACCTCGCCGCATTCTTGCAGAAACTATCGCGAGGCATTCAGTTCTTTGTATAAATAAAATCTGGGGAACATTCTTTGAATATTAGCTCCCTCTACGCTGTACAGACATAGCGTGCGGAAAATTGGAATGTTCATAGCTTGAAACCCAAGATAGTTACTGCGAGCTATTTTGGACACTTATTTTGCAGAGTTATTTCTCAAATCCTTTTTCTTGGGAAAGTTATTTCCTAATGCTGTCTAGTTTCCAATGTATATTCTGGAATCAATCTTACCTTTTGATTAAGAGGATTCAGAACCCTCAACGTCTTTTTATACATATAATACTACATATACATATAATATTTTGGGATATTTCCCAGTATATGATGAGTAATCTTACTTCATGATTACAAATTCACAATTCATATGTGCAATACGTATTACTATTTACACTGGTACGCTGAGAGAGATGATGATATAGGTTTTCTCAATCATTATTTACTCAGGACTGATAAAGAACAAACTTGTTCTTCAGTTGGGCATTTAGTACCTGTCGTTTAAAAGGGAAAGATGTTTCAAAAACCATCTTTTGTCCTAAAAATTAGTAGAGTATCAGGAAGCCTAAATTCCGGGTTCATGGTATTATAGTTATCACTATATGCTATGAGTAGGAGATTAAATATTTCTCCTACAGTCTACTAATCCTGAGTCAAATCACGGATATTTGGAACTGTTTACAGAGATTTCTTGAGCTAAATCATTTATACAAATCTGAGTGGTCTGGATAAGTCAAGGAATTTGAATAGCAATTTCATCTTGATATACTTACAAGACTATTATTCCTTATGAATACTTGCAGGAATTACTCTGAAGAAATAAGTCCTATGAAAACATTGGATGATAGATTTAAATATTAGTTTTTTCATTTGTTGTAGAGGACATCCAATACAGGATCATAAGATCAGTTTGATCAGGGTAATAAAAAGAACAACTTCAAGTTCAGATGAATATAGTATGATTTAGAAGTGACCTCGAGTTGTCAAAGGCTTAATCTGAGTCTGAAAGAAAAAGATTAAGTGACGATTCTGAAAAGCTTTTATCACAGAAAGAGTCTGACAGATCATTCTGTGATGATAGTATTCCATGATTTCAGAGCTTAGAATGTCATGACACTGAATCATAAGTACCTGTCTTGGGAAGTGATTAAAGACATGAAGAGTTGATTAAGTTGTGTAAAGGATTTTTCTATCTCAATGAATTTTCATTATGTTTTAGCCAATGAAGTATGATAATCTCATCATATTCTTGTTTCATTTGATTTGGTCTGTAACATCTTAAACACGTGAATAAGATCATAATGTTCTACATCATTTTAATTGTTTTCTTTACTACATTTACAGCTTTAAGCATTTACATTTCAGTAGTATTCTTTAGTAATCATCATTACAACATTCTTAAATCAAGAATAGAGACAGAATTCTAGAGCTAATAATTCTATTAAAACACTTCTATCGTGTAACTCTCTTTTGAACGATCCCGACAATTAAAATAAATATTGCAGCTTGATACCGTGCGCTTTCGGTAGGAAAAACTAGGCAAGCTTTTTAACAGCCCTATAGGACTTATAGTGTAAAGGCTGTCGGGGGGCATTGCATCGGGGGTTTTACCTCAAAGCTTCACCATCCATAGTGCCATGCATTTCTCACGTGCTCAAAGCTTCAAGTGGATGCAATTCTGAATGTGATTCGGTCTCCTCAAACAATTCGGTTTAGACCGAATTGGTGCAATTCGAATTGCACGAGGTCTTCCTTCTTG